>CM041298.1:4610062-5075062 GCA_023052935.1 Piezodorus guildinii | reverse complement strand
TAGTGTGTGCAGCAGTCTACTTCTTTGGTTTATGTCTTTCGTTTTTTCTTAATGTGCGGTCCCCAAGTCATTCTCCTGTCAAAAGTTAGTCCTAGGTAGTCGACACTGTCTGTTTGTGGTATTGGTATATTATCGATGTACACTGGTGGGCAGGTTTCACGTCTTAGTATAAATGTCATATGTTGGCATTTGTCATAGTTTAGTCTTGTTTTCCACAGCTTGCACCAATCCTGTAGTTGTTGTAAGTGATGTTGTATAGTCAGTGAGGCTTGAGTATGATCTTCATGTTTTGATAAGATTTCAGTGTCGTCTGCGTATGTTGCCGTCAGGATGTTTGAACTGTCTGGTATGTCGTGCGAGTATAATATATATATAGCAGTGGTGCAACTTAGCTCGGTTTTTAAAAATAAATTTAACAACTGATAAATACAGGTAAAACAAGTTTAAATAAATAGATTTAGTTTCTTTGGAAACACATGTTTTAGATTAAGTAATATAAAAATATATTTTATTTTACTTTCACTTACCTATATATGAAATACCGGTGTGAAAATTTTCGAATTCCAGTTATAACGGAAATACACGTTTTAGGGTTCCCTGAGTCCAAATCATCAAGTCCCGAAAAAAGGTCTATGTGTGTGTGTGTGTGGGGCACACACACGAAAACTATTTTTCATCAAAATCAGCTAAAAAGAAGAGCTACTTTATACCATGCATTTTGGAAAACTAAAGATTTTAGAAGACAATAATATGTTATATACAAAGCTATAAAAACTCAACGCAGAAAGGCGAAAAGAGTATACACTAACTGATTATTGTAGATAATAATATAATTGATTACTTAAAAAAACAAATATTTCTAGCAAAACTCAATTTAATTAATTCTTTAACCTTTTTTATCTATATTTTAAAAATTCCTAAATTGATTAATATTTAACTCGTGTGTTGCGTGCACCAGATTTTTTGGTAGTTAATTTAATTCGTTATGCAGATACACGGATTTTTTTAGATTTCATATTTTAATTTTGTCTATGTTGAAGCCTGAAATATTTAATTTTGACGTGAGAGTGATTATTATATTATTTTTATTTTTTATTGGTCGAATAAATTAATATTAATATAAATGAATACGTTATTAAAAATATTGAGGATGTATAGTCGACTGTAGAAACTATTATAGGTGGCATAATCAGGGGTCAGCCTTTTTCTAAATATTTTAATTTTGCCGACGTTTCGGTTTAAGCTTGTGAGCCATCATCAGGGCATTACTGAGCTATGTCCAAGCATAAAATCATATTTTATTCCAGTTTATGCTTGGACGTGGCTCAGTAATGCCCTAATGATGGCTCTCAAGCTTAAGCCGAAACGTCGGCAAAATTAAAATATTTAGAAAAAGACTGACTCATAATAATTTAAAAAAAAATTTTTTTATTAAATTAAAAAAAAAACATTAAAAAATATTGAAAGTAATAACTTTATGTTAAATGAAGGATATTGCATATTAAATGATGGAACCATGAAATAAATGTGAATTATTCAGCTTCCGTATTTTGCGGAGAGGAACTCTGATGAAGACCAGCAACTATGGCCGAAACGTCGGATAATAAATAGTTTTTTACTATTTTATATTCTTACATGACCGCCAACCGTAGCATCTCGTCACTTCATAGTTTGAGGCTCAACCGCCCGAAAACGTAGGCAAAACTTCTTTATCAACTTTCAAAACCTTGGCGATTTCGAATTATGAGATCAGCTTCAAGAATATACTTATTGAGAATTATCATATCTATCGGCCATATTTGTGCGAAACTAGCCTCTCTTTGACCTCAATTCCTTTTAGTCATTGTAATTATAATATGTCTCCCTCATTAGGCAATATTAACTTAGTGGTCGTGTTTCTCTTCGAATCTCAGCTGTGTATGCAGCAAATGGAAACTCTGAACCACAAAAATATATCTACCAAGTCAATATTTAAAAAAAAAAACTGTTGCGCGCAACACACGACTTTCGCTTACCTCTGTCGTGAAAATTAAACTAAGAACTATTCCATATAGTCAGACTTGAAAAAATTCACTTGCCTCCGTTGTTAAAATCGATAAAAGAATTTTCAAATACAGTAAGAGATGAAAATAAGTGGAACTAATAAAGAATTAATTAACTTAAATTTTCATAGAAGACTGTGTTTTATAATTGTGATATAGTGCTTTATGAAGAGCTATTTTACTAAATAGCAAACCGCTCTCAGCGAGATCCCGTGGAGAGCAAGCAGGCGGTTCTGGAACTAACGGGCTCAAATTCTTACACGGATTCTCGACCGACTATCTAGAGCAAAAAGCTCTCACTCTCATTTTCTTTTCAGGCATTTCATGTATATTAATACAGTATAATATATCCACAACTGGCTTCTCACGGGTGCAATTTAAATGCCATTTATGTTTAAAATAATTCATTTTGACCAATTAAAAGTTTATCACTTTTGGATTATGAGTTCATCATTACAAAAAGTGCACTGAGAAAGAAAATATTATGTTTATTATCGAACGTCTATTAATTGTTATATTGAATCATCGGCAAAAGTTAGAAACATTAATTGGTCAACAAATTTAAAATTGGTTTCTTTTATTTGTTTGTTATGTTTGACAAGTTCCTATTTTATTTAATTGTTACAATTTTATATTATATAAGAACTTTTTCCAAATACTAGAAGAAATAAATCCGGGTGGCGACCATTTATTTTCTGCCAAAGTTTCGATCCCCATTTTGGGTCATCATCAGGGCATATTGCAGGCGAATGGAAACTGTTCAGAAACAGTTAATTTTTTTTTTTTTTTTATAATAATTATTTAAATAATTGTGGTACATTTTGACGTTACAACTATATGCTAACCTGCAAAGACACCTTTCTCTTATCGAAGACTGGTGTAATGCTTGGCGCATAAAGGTGAACGAAGCCAAATGCAAACACGTAACCTTCACTCTTCGACGAAACTCCTGTCCGCCAGTTTACTTCAATTCCATTCCAATTCCTCCTTCAGATACAGTCCGGTATCTTGGCTTACTATTAGACAAAAGATTGACTTGGAACCCACATACAAGACTTAAAAGACAAGAACTCAACCGACGATTCGGACAGTTATACCGACTACTCAACAGAAAATCTGAACTTACAGTTGACAACAAATTATTAATCTACAGGACAATACTGAAGCCCATCTGGACCTACGGACTTGAACTGTGGGGGACAGCTAAACGTACTAACATCAAACGCATTCAATCCTTTCAATCCAAAGTCCTCCGTACAATAGTAAATGCTCCTTATTATGTCTCCAACTATACCTTGCACCACGACCTTAATGTTCCTTTTATTTCAGACCTGATTCCATCCAAATTTTCCAAATTCCACCAGAATCTCATTCATCATCCTAATCCTCTAGCTCAATCCCTATCCAGCCCCACCCATCCATACAACCCACCTAGAAGGTTGAAACGGCAGTGGCCTCGTGATCTCTTATAACATGTATATTGGAGTTCTAGCATTGGCTAGATTCTCCACTCACGTGCTGTATGCTTGTGAATTGTATATAGGTATGAATGACTATTGTATATATTTTTATTGATTTTATTTTGTATATATGTATATTTTATTATTATTATTATATAAATTTATAGTTTTGTATATATCGTGTGAATGTAGTATGAATGTTGTACGTTATCACTATTAAAAATGTCCTGAATTGGACAGATTGTAATATTGCTCAATAAATAAAATAAAAAAACAACTATATGCACAGGGAGTATTGGATTTCCATTGTATCAATTATGGTGTGGTTAGAAATATATAATAGCATTGAATACATTCTTGAATGCTTCCCTTAACAGATAATTTTACTCTATTGAGTGAACATTAATTAAATGTTTCAATGAGCACGAGATTACAACGAGATGCAACTGGCGCAATTGCTTGGATCTGGGTCAATGCTTCTCTTCTATAATCTCTATTCTCTTCATTTTATTTATTTAAAATACCACCAACTGATATAATAGTAACAAAAAAAAATATGGTACGCTCATCACAAGCTACTTAAAGTCCGTGAAAAAGTTATTTTCGATTAAACAATATAAAAAATAATCGGCTTTCTGCTTCAATCAATCACTTTTGAAAAGTGTATTCCTTTATCTCCTTATGCGTGTTATTATTCAGAAGCTAAGTTACTTAGTTCGCGGCTTCTATCTAAAAACTTAAAGGTTAGAATTTATAAAACTATTATTCTTCCAACGGTTCTTTACGGATGTGAAACGTGGCCGCTTACTTAGAAGGATGAACAACGGCTTAAGGTTTTCGAAAATAAGGTATTGCGTAAAATTTTTGGTCCGAAGAGAGATGAGGCCACTGGGGAGTTTAGAAGGTTGCATAACGCGGAATTGCGGAACTTGCATCCTGTGAATATAATTGAGCTGATTGCATCGCGGAGACTCAAATGGGCGAGTAAAGTTGTTGGGCTCGATGACGAGCGGATTCCGAGAAAGTTGGTATCTGCTGATCCAACTGGTAGGCGTCCGAAAGGTAGGCCGAAGCGTCGATGGGAGGATTGTGTTAAGGCTGATCTTGGGCTTGAACGGTGAACATTGGACGAGTCTGTGTTGGCGGAATTTGGTGGTATCGGCATCGAACCTTCGGGTTCGCTAAGCCTATTATTATTATTATTATATTATTCCCTTATCTGTTTTATAATTTTTATAATATATGCTCATTATTTCCTTCTACGGTTTCAGATAATTTTGGTTTATTATTTTCAATAACGAAGCTTTGTAATCGACAAAAAAATAAATACCTCATACAAAAATATGAGGGCTTATATTCCTAGGTACGTATAACTCGAAAAACGAACAAAAAAAAAAAAAAAAGTCCGTTCGTCCGACGTCCGCGACTTTTCTCCGAAACTATTGGACCAATTTTTTTGAAACTCGGCATAAAAATACTAGGATAGGATATCAAATGGTTTTAAATAGTTTATTTTATTTAACGTCACTTTATGCTATTATGGCTAATCGGACGATGCTACAGTGGGAGTCCTAAATTTTGCCTATCCAGGTTTAATTAAAAAAAAAAAAAAAAAAAAAAAAAAAAAAAGGTTTAATTAGGATAGGGATCTTCAACGAGTACCTGACAGGCTCGGGACCACCTTAACTAAGGATTTTTACTCCCATCAAAAAATTCTAGGACGACCTGCGGTCTGTTTTGAAAACTTATTATAGTTTTAAAAAGTGATTTAATTCAATAACTTAAGTTATTTTTTAAGGTAGAGATCTAGTTAGGGTGGAATGGGTGAGAAGGTTAGCGCGCTTTGCTCAGATGACCAGAAACATAGATTAAAAATGATTAGTTCGCGTCTCGGTGCACGCGTGTGACTTAGAGGTGGATAAAAAAAGTCTTCTGATTGCTGGGCAACGCACGTTCATAGCTACACAGGCTAACCCACTCGGTCACTCCCCCGTGATGCAGTTTGATAACCATTGTACCGTGACAGCACCTGGTATCTATAATAACAGTAACACCTGCTCATAAATGGTCTATGGCACATGAGTCACCCCCGCATTTAGGGGAACCTAAAAATAACTTAACATTTAACGTTTTAAATTGTTATTTTCTGTAATGAACCATTTTTATCGATCAAGAAAAAGAACAATTAAGACGTTGATTTCCAAAAGTTAGTACATGACATTTTTCTCAAAATTGAAATTTTGACATATTTGTATTCTAATCGTATAGTTTTATCTAAATCCGTCATCAGATTTTATTAAAAAAAAACTTAAAAACGTATTTGATAATTGCAGTTATTTCCAAAAGGTACTAAATTCACATTTTATTTCATTCCATAAAGTACTATATCCATGTTTCGTTCCAAAAGGTACTATATCCAATGTAAACAGATATAACCTTTCCTTTCATTTCCTTCCAAAAGGTACTATATTTCCTACTATACGGCAGAAGCACCTAACCCCGTAATATATCACCATTAATTTATTGTTTTCTTCATTTTGTGCATTTTTATTGGTTCATTTACCACGTCTTGAATCACCGCTATTGTTTTGATCAATAGTTTTAACCTAATAATCAGTTTTTATACTTTTAAACAACTTAGTTGCATAGGTTTGGTTCTTATCGGTTCTCAATTTTTTTTTTTTTTTTTTGTGTATTTCTTCTCGAATTTTAATAGAATAATTGTATTTGACACTGAAAATGGTTAGAATTAGCATTCGCTGACATTGCTAAATATGAGAAGAAAAATGTGATTGAGCTAACCTAACTGATTTTTTTTTTTTTTTTTTTTGAAACACGTAAAATAAATGCTAAAAATTTATTGTTTTATCAGTTTCTATTGTTAAATATATTTTACACGTAGATAGTAATATAAATAAATTTGTCAAATTCACAGAAATAATAAGTAAAATTTGAAAACATATTTCATAATTAATTACTTTCTTATTATAATACCAAAAAAAAATAAAAGGTCCTTTGAATATTCGCTAGTTAACCGACATGGAAAGGTATTTCTCAGAGTGAGAATAAGGAAATATACATAATTTAGTAATTAACAAAAAGCTTAAAGGACAAATGTAACTTTACTTAAAATAATGAAAAATATTTTATCAACTTATCTTTTATTAGTTTAAAATATTAAGTATGTCCTGCGTGAAAATGAAAAGCCGCAAGAAACTGAAATTACATATTTGACTATGATTAAACTCGCTATATCGATATAAAATTAATGGGCTTTAATATCATCATCATAGTTTAGGATATTTTTAGAGTGCTTCCATTGGGAAGCTTCTCTACATGTGTTTCGTGTAGCCATTTTACATGCGTGTAAAATGATTTTAACAACGTAGGTAAGTGAAAAACGTCGTATGTTACGCGCACCGCATTTTTATAATATATATTTATTATATATATATATATATATATATATATATATATATATATATAATTTTGTTTGAAATAATTCGGGTTTTAGGTCATTAAACTAACACTCCTTCTTAATATTCTTAATTTGGACGTTTCGATCCTCCGTCTATGTATACACATAGGATCTTTTTCAACACTGCAACAAAGAATTTCATTGAGCAAACAAAATTATAATATAAAAAAGGGTCGATGAATTAATTTCTTGTATATTTATATATATATATATATATATATATATATATATATATATATATATATACTAATATTATAAAGCTGAAGAGTTTGTTTGAACGCGCTAATCTCAGAAACTACTGGTTCGAATTGAAAAATTCGACCAATAGTAGCGAAGAATGAGTGGAAAATGTGGGAAAAAACGGAGAAAATTAGGAGGAAAAAAACCTCTCATCCCAATGATTCCAAATGATTTACCTTTTAATTTTAAAATAATTCAATTTCCCGTTAATTTATCTTTTGCCTTAAAAAATAATAAAACACAGGTGTAAACATTTTAACACGTAGGAATAGATCTACGTCAATCAATTAGCGGAGAAAATCAGTATGTTCTTCTGCTACCAGAAAATAAAAATAAAATGTCATTTACGCGAAAGTACTTTAAAATATATTCTTTTAAAAACTTCTTTGTAGCGATCACAATAACATAAATTGACGCAGACGAAGTCGCTTCAGAATATGTCTGGGTTTGGAAATCTTCGACTGTCAGGTTGAAAGGTCTAAAACCTTTTACAAAATTGGTTTTTGAATAACACAAAACTAAACGTCTCCAAAAAAATTATAAGTACTCATTTGAAACATCAAATTTCTAACAACCTGAACGTAAAATTGTCTTAATCTGATATGTATTAGCAAAGACACAACAATATTATAACAAATATTTTTAAGCATATTGCTGTTGTTTAAGGTCACTTTTATACTACTATGACTAATGACGATGACTAATTTTTTGCCTATCCAAGTTTAGATGTTTAACGAGTTCATGACATAGCAAAGCCTTGGGACCACCATTTTACGCCCCCTTCGAAGGAGGGCATAACTAAGGTTTTTTTTACTCCCATTAAAAATCTTAAGGGCACCAGGCTGACCACTACATACAGGTGACCGACCCTTTTAAGCATATTGCATTTCATATCTATTTCGTGTGTAGGTTCCTATGAAAATATATTCAATTGGTTTTTTGTTTTTATTATTTCAATTGGCTAAAAAAATATAAATTTCAAGAACATAATAGAACATTATTTCTGAATTCTAAAAAAAGGCGAGTGAATCAGGTGTAATGTTTCGCCGACAAATATCAATAATTCACATTTAGGTTTCCAACGGTTTGTGACGATTATTTTTACATATTTAGTAATTATGGGTATAACTACATCTACTGGTTCGCTATTGTAAAGAAGTGTAGATCTGGCTTCAAATTATAACTAAGTGTAGCTGATAGTTGATATTTATAATAGCCACTTTTACCACAAACGCACATAAATTAATACGAAATGCATTATTCGCGAGCAAAGCTGCGGGTTACATCTAGTATATATATATATATATATATATATATATATATATATATATATATATATATATATATATATATATATATAATAGTAAATGGCATTGAAACTGAATGGTATAAAGAGTAAGGTTGCAAAGTGACCTTTCGAAAAACTCGTATAGAAAGGAAGGAGAAAGTGGGGCTATATTTTGTTCCTCTTTGCAGGCTATGTAGTTCCGCTGCCCCGAGTTGGCGATTTGCTAGGAGGGCAGAGGCTAGCGGGTTGTTTGCAGTATAGGGTGGTGTAGGGTCACCTATAGCCCAGTGGCTAGCATAGCAGCAAGCACAAGGTCAATGGTCCAAACGCTAAGATGTTTTAATGGGAGGAAGAAATCCTTAGTTATCCCGTCCTTCGTTGGGGACGTTAAAAGGTGGTCCCGAACCTGTTCGATCTCAGGTACTCGTTAAAGATCCCTATCCTAGTTAAACCTGAATAGACAGAATTTATGACTCCCACTGTAGCATCGTCCGATTAGCCACAGATTTACTAGATTTGCCAGCTATTTAAATATACCTATTTCTACCAAAACCAGTCAAAATGACTGGTGTACAAGAAAAAATGCTTATTGTGGCTTCCAGTCTTTCTGCTGCGAATACAATCTTTAACGATATTGGGTAAAGAGTAAAACTCGCAAAAAAAATATTTAAATCTGATTAGAATTAGCTGAAATATAGCGTTTTGAAACAGGCGTCATTACCAATTGAGACGTTGATTTCCAAAAGGTACTATATCCATTCTAGGAAATTTTACAGGAGGCGCGAAAATCACTAATTATTATATTATTAAATTAGCTAATTTGACTCTTTTCGCATTAAAATCCAGATTTGTTTTTTTAGTATATTAATAACATCATATTAAAGATATGAAATGAGATATTTTGGAATAATTTGGAACGAAATTAAATGTGTAATTATTTCCTTTAGAAAATAATTATTGTTCTAAATTGCGTTGATAAAGGGCTTGGGTGTTCATTAGATAAAATCAAATAGGAGATTTAGATATAACTAATTGATGAGGATACAAATATGTAAAAAAATCAATTTTGTAAAAAATGTCCTTTAGTACTTTTTGGAAATCAACGTCTCAATTATAGATGCAATACCTAGTAATGGTTACGATGTGATTACTTTAGATATTGTGATATTATTAGCATGTAAATAACTTTAACGCTGCTAAAATATGATATTTAATTGATTTTTTTTCTGTTACAGGTGAGTTTTATCTATATCTTCTTGAGAAATTATACATGAATCTATTTGTAAGTACTTTTTTTTTTAACGAAATTATATTTCAAAAATTTTTTGGTTTATCTTTATTATGGAATCTTCAGGATTAAAAAAAAAAAAAAAAAAAAAACCGATGTGATGTTTTAGTATGTATACTAAAATTGGTAGAGATGTGACTTGTGAATAATACACTTTTAAAATATATATATATTTTTTTATAACATATTTATTGATATCTACAACTGTATTACAAAAAACACATCAAGTAAATGTGATGATAAAATAGAAAAATGTCATGAATTGCTTGTAGAGATACTACCCAGTGGCAGCACTCTAAAAATATTTTAAACTAGAAGGTCTAGTGGCCATCTTCTTTTCAGACGCCTCGGAGGATTATCAGGGATCGAAGAGGAAGCAAGGATTGAAACTAATGGATTGGAGTGGGAATGGAGTTTGTCGTGGAAGGAATGGTGTCTGGTTCGGGCTAAGTCAGCAACATACGGAATATTAAGGTCTTTATGAATGAGTTTGTTTGTGACAAAATAAAGAGAATTGAGGATTTTCCGAAGGATTTTGGATTGTAAGGATTGGATACGAGAAGAATTCGATGGTTTAGTAGAGCCTCATAGCTCTTCTCCGTAGGTCCATATAGGCCTTATGATGGTCATATAAATGAGCATTTTGTAGTAAAGTGGAAAGTTGGAGCGTTTGTCCAGTAAGTGTTGAAGTAGTCGGAAACGTCGGGCAATTTCTTGTCGTTTTAGTCTTGTATAAGTAAGACGTTTATCAAGGTGGAGTCCTAGGTATCGGATCTGTTTAACAGGGACTAGTGGAGAGTTATTAAAGGATACTGAAGGGCAGGAAGTCAAAGGTTTACGACGAAGAGTAAAAGTAATTTGGTGGGATTTGTTGAAATCATAATAATAATAATAGGCTTAGCGAACCCGAAGGTTCGATGCCGATATCACCAAACTTCGCCTGCACAGACTCGTCCAATGTTCACCAGTCAAGCCCAAGCCCCCGAGATCAGCCCTAATGCAATCCTCCCATCGACGCTTCGGCCTACCTTTCGGACGCCTACCAGTCGGTTCAGCGAATACCAACTTTCTCGGAATCCGTTCCTCACTAAGCTCAACAACTTTACGCGCCCATTTGAGTCTCCGCGATGCTATCAACTCAATTTTGTTGAAATTAATTAAAAATAATTTAATATTCCTATCTGATAAATTATTATTTTAAATATTTATTTTGGTTTATTATTTTCAATAATGGACTAATTAATTCTACTAATAAAATAAAATAAATTACGAAAAGCAAATAATAAAAAAATCATTTGTCCACCTCGCAAATAGCAGATGCCTTTTGCAGTCGTAATTTTTCTGAGATTTTCCTTGAACTGATATTTAAGTTGTTAAATTAAGCTTTTTGTATTGAGGGTGTATAGTCGACTGTAGAAACTATTATAGGTGGAATAGTGGACATGGCACAGTAATGCCCTGATGATGGCTCACAAGCTTGAGCCGAAACGTTGGCAAAATTAAAAACTTTTCAAAAATGACTGATTCCTGACTATTCCACCTATATTAAGCTTTTTGATTAATTTAAATTATACCTATAAACTAATTGCCTATACAAATATATAATATGATAAAATATAATTATTTGGAATAAATCAGTTTCAACTGAGATTCCTTATCATTAAGTGGTATTTCGTTAGCTCAAAATTAAAGATAAAAGAAAATTCATCATTTAATATTTTTTTTTCTTCCGGAAAGGGAAATCCGCTGCACACAGGATTAATAAAATTTGCAGTGTGTATTGGGATGATGCCTTAGGAGAAATCACCGTCCTTAAGTGGTTTGCTCCGTTCAAAAACAGACATTTTGACTTGAAAACGCAAAGCGCTTGGGTCGTCCATCAACTGTTGATGATGACCAGATTTTAAAAAAATTCCTGAAAGATGGCAACATGTAATAATAATCAAAAACGATCATATAGTATTGATTAAAAATGTTTACAAGAATCTGAAGTTTTCATTGAAATTACCAGTAAAAAATCTGGTGCGGGCAACACACGACTTTCACTTACCTCCATTTTTAAAATCAATGAAAGAGTTTTCAAATACAGTTAGAGATAAAATTACGCAAAACTATTAAAGAATTAATTAAATTGAATTGCTATAGAAACATGTGTTTTATTAAAAAATCTATTATATTATTATCTAAAATAATCAGTTAGTTTTATGTTCTTTACGTCACTCTTTATTAACTTTTAAAAGCTTGAGTATAAGATGATATTTTTTCTAAAATCTTTAGCTTTCCAACGGTATATCATACATGTATATTACTGCTCTTATGTTCGAAACAAAAAATTTCATTAAGAAAATATTTTTTTTGTTTTATCCTTTAGCTGGGTATCGAATTCATTCAATTTATATATTTACTTGTTTTTCATCAGTGGTAACAAGACAATATAGTTACTTTTATCGAATTAACAAAATTAAAGGTACTTTAGAGAAAGAATATTTAAAATATCGGCATTTAAGCCCTGTCAGACCATTTTAATCCGAATGAATCCTAAATGATATTAATGCCCATTAAATTATACATCGATATAGGGAGTTTAATCAAAATCATCGCAACCGTTTTTGAGAAAATCCAAAAAAGGTAAAAAATGCATGGTATAAAGTTGCTCTTCTGGTAAGCTCATTTTGATGAAAAAGATTTTGTAACGTCTCGTACGTATATTTGTCTTAAATATAAAATTTCAGTTACATAGGACTTCATAGGACCGTTTCCGCCCGGAAGTTACAACACACACACACACAGACCTTTTTGCGGGACTTGGTTATTTGGACTCAGGGGACCCTAAAACGTGTGTTTCCGTTGAAAACTGGAATTTGAAATTTTTCACGATCGCAATACTTTCCCTTACTATATATAGTAAGTGAAAGTAAAAACGCTATAAACTTATTTTACAACGAAATATTTTAATAAAATACTTCGTACTTCTCATTCGACTATTTCCCTATCCATACCCAGAGACGGACGACTACGTACAACAAAGACTCAGATGCACGTGGACAAGGTCATTGAGAAACCTTAATGAATGCAATAACTCCTCGTTAATAACCTCCTTCTATCTAATAATATCCTACCTCCATCTTTGTACTTCATAGTGCACCGCCATCATAATCTAGTCCTCCAATCCATCATGGCGGATCTAGATTTATGAAATCAAGTCACCATTAAGTTATCTAGTCGTCTCCAGAACATCTCAAAAAATCTGGTGCGGGCAGCACACGACTGTTAAAATCAATTTAATAACTGTTAAATATAATTTTCGTTAGAAACATATGATTTCGATTAAATAGTATAACTATATCACTTCCCACAGAACAAAAAAATACGAATGCTCCTTTCTGGCCCGTTCTACTAGTTTCTGGAATTCCCTTCCATCAAACATCCGCCATGCTCCTTCCCTTTCTACATTTAAATTCCTTCTTTTCCAGCACCTTCTAACATCCCAAAATGACGCTGCCTGACATATATTTTAAATATGAAACATATTTTTATATAATTTTTTTCCTTTGGTTCAATCTTTACATTATTTGTTTAGTTTTTTATATCGTTATTTTTTTTTTCTAGAAGATTTCATTTCTTATATTTGTATTTTTTATTTTTATTTATGTTTTAATGGTATTATCTTTCATTAATTCTTGGTCTAATATAGATCCATTATTATTTCAGGGTTAATGTTATTTTAAGAATACTAAGTATTAGTACAATGTTACTAATTATTTTTGTTTTATTTAATTTTTTTTTTTGTTTCTTTTTTAATTTGGATTCTGTTATCAACTCATATATTTCTCATTTTTTTCTAACATAAATTAGCTTCTGAAGATTGTTTTTATTTTATTTATTTTGTGTTGTATACAAATTAATCAATTATTGTAAATAGTAGTTTATCTTGTCTGTTGGCCAGACATATTGTATATTTAAACTGTACAAAGCTGTTATTCTAAAGGGACCCAGTCCCAGAATAAAAATTATTTTTTTATCTATCTATCTATATTGAATTGTTTGTTGAACTAGAAAAAATGATATCCAGGAAGAAATAAAGTCCCGGTTAAAGGTGGGAAATGCGTGTTATTATTCAGTTGCTAAATTACTTAGCTCGCGGCTTCTCTCTAAAAACTTAAAGATGAGAATTTATAAAACTATTATTCTTCCAACGGTTCTTTACGGATGTGAAACGTGGCCGCTTACTTTGAGGGATGAACAACGGCTTAAGGTTTTCGTAAATAAGGTATTGCGTAAAATATTTGGTCCGAAGAGAGATGAGGCCACTGGGGAGTTTAGAAGGTTGCACAACGCGGAATTGCGGAACTTGTATCCTGTGAATATAATTGAGCTGATTGCATCGCGGAGACTCAAATGGGCGAGTGAAGTTGTTAGGCTCGATGACGAGCGGATTCCGAGAAAGTGTGTATGTGCTGATCCGACTGGTAGGCGTCCGAAAGGTAGGCCGAAGCGGAGATGGGAGGATTGCGTTAAGGCCGATCTCGGGAGCTTGGGCTTGAACGGTGAACATTGGACGAGTCTGTGTAGGCGGAATTTGGTGGTATCGGCATCGAACCTTCGGGTTCGCTAAGCCTATTATTATTATTATTAATTTTTTGAATCGTTAATCTGTAATAAGTTTATTCCCTGTTCGTCTCTTTATACTACCTTTTACAACTCTATTTATGAGATTTATTTTTTCTTAATTTTTTCTCTTTCCAACGGTATATTATACGTCTATAATACTGTTCTTATTATAAAAAAAAAAAAAAAATTGCATAAAAAATAGTTTTGCTGTTATATCTTTTAGTTGGTCATCAAATTCTTCCAACTTCTATATTTATCCGTCCTTCATCAATGTCAATGACAAGATGATATGGTTAATCTTTTGTAATGTACAAATTTTTTTATTTTATTTTTTTTATTGAGATTTATTACAATTTGTTTCTATATGAACATTAGTAATAGTGATATAAGATCCCATTCACACAATATATACTGTAGACAATGATAAAGTCAAATAAATAAAATATAATATATATACAAAATAAGAAAACAAACAACAACCTATATCTGAGATAAATACAAATAAATGATATATATAGAATTAAATAATAATAAATATAAAAACAAAACAAATCAAAACATTAAACTATAATTGAGATAAATAAAAGTTTGCAAATAAACAAACATCATTCAAACAAACATTACTATGCACAAAATATACAAGTGCTATAGGGACCCCAGACTGGGCTTTTCCCTCCACTTGTGGAGGAAAAAGCGGAATCCAAGAGATCCTAGACCCTCGCTCTCAGCCGCGTCACTGGTGTGAATCAGAGGAGGCCGAACTGGGGCGCAATAGCCACAAACATACATTACATGAGTGGAGGATCTGACCAGTGTCAGAACTCCAATTTAAATGTTTACAATACGTCTCGCGGCCACTGCCGTTTCAATCTTGAAGGAGGATTGTAGGGATGGGTGGTACTGGATAGGGATTGTGCTAGCGGGTTAGGATGGTGACTAAGGTAATGTACAAAATTAAAGGTTGTTTAGTGGATTCAATTTAAGATGTTAGAAATTTAAAATATCGGCATTTAACCTGTCAGACAATTTCAATCAGAATAAAATCGATATGGTATTGGCGCCCATTAAATGTTACATGTATGTAGTGAGTTTAATCAAAATCGTTAGAGCCGTTTTTGGGTAAAACGTAAAAAAGTGCAAAACATATAAAAAGTAGGACTTCTGGTCAACCGAGGTTTAGTGAATAAGTTTGCTGTAACATCTCGGGCGTTAAGCTGTGTTAAATATGAAGACAATGGGCACACCCAGTCTTTATAAAGTGGGTACCCAAATTGAGAAAAACTATGTTGGCTGAGTGAGATCTAGGCCTGATCACTTCCGTTCACACCAATGTTACTCCTAGAAACAGTACGAATCTCTATTTATACTGAACGTCTAGGGTCCTTGATAAGTTGTGAACATACAGGTTACTTTTGTATGTCGGCCTTGAACCGGATGAAGAGTGTTAGAAAAAAGGAGAAGAAACTAGTTGATTGGAGGAGATAAGAACCAGTCAATTAAATGTCTACTTTCTCTAAGCCTGCTACATCCGCCTCGGCAGAACGAAAGTCTAGCGAGTTCCGGTCTGCCAAAGAGCTAACGAGCCAAAAGTCACAAATAAATATTCGTTCTAATATCTCTTTCAACTATTGATCTACATATTTAATATAGGGTTCACCTGTAGTGTAGTGACTAGGATAAGAGGATATGCCCAAGGTAGCGAGTTCAAACCCTTGACTGGTGGCTTTAGGATCTTTAAAGGAAATAACATATGATCTGCCGTCCTTCGAAGAGAACTTAAACGGTGTTCTCGAGATGTCAGGTACTCGTTAAAGATATCCTAATAAAACCTGGATAGGCAAAATTTAGGACTCCCACTGTAGCATCGTCCGATTAGCCATAGTAGCATTAAGTGACGTTAAATGGATTAAGAAGATAAAACATTCGCTCTAATGTCTCTTTAAACTACTTTCTACATGAAATTTAATGTGGGGTAGTGGCTAGCATAACAGCCTTCTGTGCCAAGGTAGCGAGTTCAAACACGGCTGATGACTCTAAGATTTTTTACAGGGAGTAAAATATGTTATGCCGTCCTTTGGAGAGGACTTGATAGTGTCCAAATGAAAACACATTATCTTTTAGTTTTCTTTACGCCAATATTAAACCCAGTGTTCAAACCTGGCAAAAGTTCTATGGATTTTTTAGTGTTAGTTGAAGATTATTGATAATACCGTACTTCAGGGGGGACGTAATATAGGGGCCTGTGCGGTGTCAGGTACTCGTTAAAGGTCCCTATCCTAATTAAACCTGGATAGGCAAAATTTAGGACTCCCACTGTAGCATCGTCCGATTAGCCACAGTAGCATAAAGTGACGTTAAATAAATGAACAAACAAATAAACAAAAATATTATTTATTATATATTACTGTAACAAGAATTATATATTTTAATTACACAGGCTTGGGACCACCATTTCACGTCCTCTCCGAAGGACACCATTTCACGACCCAAGGGCTTTTACAAAACCCCAGGACCATCTGCCGGGTTTGAACCCACGACCTTGGGTATATAAGGCTGTTATGATAGCCTCTACACCACAGATGACCTCATGTGAAAAAAGACCCTGAAATATATAGTGACCCGACTTAGGAACCTGAGATTGGAATATCCTTATCACTAAAGGAGCTGATAAGGCATTACCTTTAGTGATAAGGGAATACTGATAAGGATTCTCTGACTCTTGTATTATTCTAAATCTTGTCTAACTTGTATTATTCTAAATCGAATATTTTATTTTTACTGGAAAACTAAAAATAAAAAATTATGTTATTTTTTTGTCTTTTGATTAATTAAAATTTTTATCTGCATTCATGTGATATCATAAGTAAATATGCAGCCTTATCATTACTCTTACATAGTTCAAGTTAAGGGTCTCATGACCATCTTCTTTTCATTCACTTAGGAGGATTATAGGGAATATGTAAGGCTGATATTTGTGTGAGCTGGGAATAAGGAATTGTATATTTCCTATAGGTCAGTGGTATATCTATTTCGGTCTAACTTTTTTATAAGTAATTTATACTTTCACTTACCTATATGTGAAATATATAGTAAGGGAAAGTATTGCGATCGTGAAAATTTTAGAATTCCACTTTTCAACGGAAATACACGGTTCAGAGGATCCCCTGAGTCCAAATGACCAAGTCCCGCAAGAAGGTCTGTGTGTGTCTGTATAGTAAATCTAGCTCGAAAACGATATTTTGTATACAACTGTAATTACTTATTTTAAAAGCGCATATACCTCGAATGTTGCATTAGGTTTTTTACTAAAATCAGCTAACCGCAAGTGCTATTTTATACCACGCATTTTGCACTTTTTTACGATTTTCTCGAAAACGGCTCAAACCATTTTGATAAAAGTCATTATATCGATGTGCAATAGAATGGGCTTTAATATGATGTAGGTATCATTCTGAATGAAATAGTCTGACACGGCTTAAATTCCGATGATTTAAATTTTCTTCCTCTAAACTACCTTTAATTTTGTAAATTCCAAAATACTATCCATATCATCTTAATTACATTGATGAAGGACGGCTAAATATACAAGTTGAACGGATTTGTTAACCATCTGAAGGATAAAAGAGCAAAACCATTTTTTAATGTAATTTATGTTTTTTTGATAAGAACAGTAATATAGACGTATAATATACCGTTGGAAAGAGAAAGATTTTAGAAAAAATATTATCTAATACACAAAGTTGTAAAAGGTAATATAAAGTGACGAATGGTGAATAAACTTATTACTGCTTAACAATTTAATATAGTTATCATATGTTTACAACGAAAAAGAATACAAGTTTTATTAAAATAAACTTAAAATCTTTTTTAAATTGAAGCATAGTTAATAGTTTTGAAAATTAATTTTAACAGTCTTTACCAGTAAGTGAAAGTATTGTGCACCAGATTTTTTAACAATTTATTTTTATCTCGAACTGTCTTTAGAAAATCTGGTGCGGGCAACACACGACTTTCACTTACCTCCATTTTTAAAATCAATCAAAGAATTTTCAAATACAGTTAGAGATAAAAATACGTGAAAATATTAAAGAATTAATTAAATCGAATTTATATAGAAACATGTCTTTTATTAAAAAATCTATTATATTATTATCTAAAATAATCTTTTAGTTTTATCTTCTTTTCACCACTCTCTATTAACTTTTAATAGCTTGTTTATAAAACAATGGGAGCGGCGTGGTCTAGTGGATAGAGCGCTAGTCTGCTGTGCTCCGGGTCCTGGGTTCGAATCCCGGCTGTGGCGGAATATTATTTATTCTGTTAATTCAGTCGGGGAGCAACCCTAGGGTATGGAGACCCTCCTCGGGCAGACCCAGCTCTACAAAGTGGGTACCCAAATTGATTGGGGAAGGACCTGGCGGCTGAGCGTGATTAAGGCCTAATCACCTCATTGCAGAGCACTGTTACTCCTATAAACAGTACGAATCTCTATATGTACTCAGTCCAAGACCCTTCATGGGCTGTAGTGGTACAGGTTTTTTTATAAGACAATATTTTTTCTAAAATCTTTAGCTTTCCAACGGTATATCACACATGTATATTACTGCTCTTATGGTTAAAAACAAAAAATTGCATTATAAAAATATTTTTTCTGTTTTCTCCTTTAATTGGGTATCGAATTCATTCAATTTATATATTTACCTGTTTTTCATCAGTGGTAACAAGATAATATAGTTATTTTTATAGAATCAACAAAATTAAAGGTACTTTAGAGAAAGAATGTTTAAAATATCGGCATTTAAGCCCTGTCAGACCATTTTAATCCGAATGAAACCTACATGATATGAAAGCCCATTACATTTTACACCGATATAGCGAGTTTAATCAAAATCGTCGCAACCGTTTTTGAGAAAATCGAAAAAAGGTGCAAAATGCAAGGTATAAAGTGGCTCTTCTGGTAAGCTCATTTTGATGAAAAAGGTTTTGTTTCACAGGACTTACCGTTTCCGCCCGGGAGTTACCACACACACAGACCTTTTTGCGGGACTTGGTTATTTGGTCTCAGGGGACCCTAAAATGTGTATTTCCGTTGAAAACTGGAATTCTAAAATATCTACGATTGCTATACTTTCCCTTACTATACATAGTAAGTGAAAGTGAAAATTGATTTCAACCAAGGAGGTGAGTGAAAATCGTGTGTTGTGCCTCACCATATTTTTTTATTTGAAAGACAAAAGAATAAATGAAATTATTTTGACCCTTCAATCATTTTTTTTTTTTTTTTTCATTATCCGTATTACTTAAAGAAGATTTAATTATTTATTCATATTAAAACAGCACATTTTTTCATTGATACACAAAATTGTCATAAGTGGTAGTCAACGTTTTCCCCATTTTCAAGACTATTTTTTTTTTTTTCAATTATTTAGATATACAATTAAATATGTTTTCCAGTTGTATTAGTTTTCGAATGGTTTATCCTCCAGATTCCTCTTCAATTGAGGTCTGTTAGTCTTCGGAAGAATCTCAAGAACAAATTCTGACAGCTGCGGCTTCGAGCTACGACTTTTGTAGCAAAGTCAGTGATACTCAGGCTATAATTGAGTTTTCAGGAAAATAAATTTAATGTCACGTCTATGTTATAAACTGTTCTGTTTACGTTTACTGAAAAGCTTTAGTACGAATGTAAACACTTATTAATCCTCCTAAACAGTCCCAGTAGAGTCGATTGTTACAGTTCACAATCTCATCAAGATAATACTTTAACAAATTTTTAAATATTTTAAATAATGTTTTAAAAATAACAGATTTTTAAGAAACCTTATTAAAAGTATTGTTTTGATTGAGATTATTTATATTTTTAGATTATTAGGAGATTATTACCCTCACAGAAGACTGAAACGACAAGAAACTGCCCAAAGATATCGATTACTACAACGCTTACTAGACAAACGTTCTAAACTTCCAGTGTATTACAAAAGACTCATTTACATCACTATTATCAGACCTATTTGGACATATGGAATCGAGCTTTGGGACTCTACTAAACCATCTAATTCCTACCGAATCCAGTCCTTACAATCCAAAATCCTGAATGCCCCATATTTTGTCACAAATCAACTCCTCCAAAACGACCTAAACATCCCATTTGTTGCAGACATAGCCCGTGATAGATATACCCCTTTTAATTCTAAACCCCCTGCCCATACGAACCCACTTGTCTGTAAATTCATCTTTCTTGGATATCCCTGATAATCCTCCGAGGCGATTGAAAAGAAGGTGGCATCGGGGCCTACTGCCTTAGAATAGTTAGTGAAGACCTACCACTGGGTAGTTCTTCCTCGAGACATTTTCATGACTTTTCTTTACTCATTGTGTTATATGATACAGTTTTAAATTACGATAAATAAATTTATATAAAAAAAAAGGAATATTACTAAATATAAAACTTAAATATTTTAATGTTTTTAATTTTTTTTTTTTTTTTAATACGTCCAATTTGAACAAGGGCAATTTTGACACCAAAATATTTTGCAGGATCCAATGGTTTAATTTCTAGTTTTATAGAAATAAGTTTCATTGGTGTGACACATTTGAGATCCTTTCCTTGTAAGTATTTGGACTATATAATATTTAGGAGGTACAATAGACTGATGAACTATATTAGGACGTACAAGAACTAGATGAACTATGAACTATAAGAACTAGATGAACTATATTCGTGGAGTAGAAGAACTATATGAACTATACAGGCAGGACATAATATTAAGTATAGAAGAAGTAAGAGAAGAGATGGTAGGGAGATGGCATCGACCTTGACAACAATAGCCCCCCACCACCGCCCCCTACCATACGCCAGCGCTATCTGTCCACATCTCTCGCTACTAGCCATCTAGTCTATGTCACTGTCGGATCCGTAGAGAAAAAATATCGGGAAATTTACTTAAAAAAATTGAACACCGAGAAAAAATAAATCCTAAGCTTTTAAAACGATATTTTACCACTCTTATTTTGGGAGAAAAATTTTAACCGGAAAAAGATATTTCTGTTTTTTTTTTTCTTATTTGGCTAGTTGTAGAATTCTCTCATATTTAATATTTATCCATATTTTATCAATGCTAAATTCGATTGATCGTTAATTATAACGTATCAACAAAATTAACCATACTTTATAGAGGGAAGTTTGGGATCAGCGGTAGCAGGGTGGCTAGCATAACAGCCTCCTATACCAAAGATTACGGGTGCAAATCCGCTGGTGGTCTTGGATTTTTTTATGTGAGTAAAAAATCCTTAGCTATGCCGTCCTTCGGAGGGAACGTTAAAAGGTGGTTCCGAGCATGTGCAATGTCAGGTACTCGTTAAAGATCCCTATCCTAATAAAACTTGGATTGGCAAAATTCAGTACCCCTACTGTAGCATCGTCCGATTAGTCTCAGCAGTATAAAGTGACGTTAAATAAACAAATGAAATAAAATAGAGGGAAGCTTTTAAAAAAAGTGGCATTTAAACACTGTCATAGTACTTCAGTCTGAATTAAACCGAAATGTAATAAAAGCATATTTAATTTTGCATCGATGTAGTGAGTTTGGTTAAAAGTCTTTCAGCCGTATTTGTGAATATCCAAAAAGGTGTATGGTATTTAGTGGCACTCTGAGTTAGTAAAATTTTAGTCGTCGTAAAAAAAAAATTGTAATTTGGAACGCCTTCTCTTTTTTCAGCTAAACAGACCTATCACGTACCCAGGAACAGACGTTTTTGGGCGCTTCGTAATTTGGACTCAGGTTCTCTAAAACATGTATTTGCTTTAAAAACAATTCACATTATGAATTAGACAACGAATTTTTTATTTTTTTTTTTATCCTCCAACTTTATTTACAAAATCAATACACAAACATTCTATATATATACAGCAACAATGGATTGACCATGACTTAATACTTATAATAACCTTTAAAAACCGTTGTGGGCGTATGCATCTAAACTTTTCGGGACCGAAAAAAGGAGTCACATTAAAATAATATAGATTTTTTTCGATCAAAACTCTGATTACATACAGATTTGCACTTGACTACTTTCATACTTCGTAGAAGAGATTCCATGACAAACTTACAACATATACAATACAACTAACAAAATGTACATTGCAGGTTCAAACCTGTAGGTGGATCTAGCATTTTGTAATAGAAGTAAAAAATTCTTAACCATGCCGTCTTTTGGAACGGACGTAAAAAGGTAGTCCCGAGCCTGTACGATATCAGGTACTTGTTAAGGACCTAATAAAAATTTAGGACTCCCATTGTAGCATCAACCGATTAGTTATAGTAGCATAAAGTGACGTTAAATAAATAAACAAACAAACATACCAGACCATATAGAAAAAGACTGAAATTGAGCTGGTTAAGAGATCTGTTTGTTTAAAAATCTTTAAATTTTCACGTTAGGTACTGGCCTGGTGAGAGTATGGACAGAGATGGATTGTAATAATTAAAGATATATAAAAAAAAAAAAAAAAAAGTCGAAGTATTGGGTTGCTTCACATGAAATGTCCGTTTATATAGTTTCTGAAATACATAAAGGATTTTGCAGGTCTCTGTTGTTTTCTTCCGAATGTTTACATATTTAAAGTAAACAGTTACTAATCATCTACCTTTGTATTATAAACATTAGCTTCCCAAGAAATTACCCACTTTTTAGTATACCTCCAACTATGAACATGGAAACACGCGATTTTCGATCAATATTTTTGTACGAGTTTAACCTCGGCCATTCAGCAGCTGAGGCCGCTAGAAACATTTGCAAGGCGTTTGGGGAAGGGAGTGTTAATAAACGGACCATTCGCCGTTGGTTTGCTAAGTTTTCAGCTGGGGATACCGACTTGGAAAACTTGTACCGAGGAAGCCCTCCGTCCGTAATAGACAACGATCAAGTGAAAAGTGCGTTTTCAGATTTTGTTTCACTTCAAAGCTCAGAGTTTTTTAGTTCGGAGATAAAAAAGTTGGTGTCACGTTGGGAAAAATGTGTATAAAGAAGGTAAATACTTCGAATAAAATTATCTTGTTTTCAATTTTAAATTTTAAATCAAAATCCTTTACCTTGAAAATGGACATTTCATGTGATACAACCCAATAATAATAATTTTCATCTGTACCAAAAATGTTTAAAGATTGTTTCCCCTACGATGAAGGTTTTAGGACATGCTTGCCACCTCACTACCTTGCTACCCGCCCGTTAAAGTCTCCTCCCTACCCAGAGTCACTTTCATCCTAAACTGCTTTCTCTTCTCCTGGATGAAGGGTCTACTCCTGCCGAATCTTCTACCGCCGACCTTTAGCCAAGGACGTCTTTCACTTTCACAAAGTTTCTTAGACTTTTCGTTTTTGAGCTAGACTTAGACACAACTCTATCATATCTTTTTTTAGGGGGAGGGGGAGAAGAAGGGGGAGTGACTTAGTCATTTGGACTCAGGGGATCCTAAAACGTGTGAATACTTGAATTCGAAAAAAAATCAGAATCGCAATATATTCTCTCACTGTTTATCTATATTTTTAAAACAAAGTACTATTTAACTCAGTTTCGTGGTCGACGCAGAATCTCAAAAATGACTATGGTTGGGAAAATAAAATTTTTAATTAAGTTTCATCTTACTGTCTACGTGTGGAATAAGGCTGGTTTTGAAAAAAATTCTTTCTCTGTTTCAAAAACCTTTATAAAAATTCTGTGTAAAGAATTGGAGGCTGATTTATAACTTCACCATTCTTTTATTAAAAACTAATGAACGACGTTTCGGCTAAAATGCCATCTTCAGGTGTCAAATTGTCATTTTTAGACATGAGCCTTCTGGGTGTAAGCATCCACTCTCCTTCGATAAATTAGTTCCTTTGCACCTGAAGATGGCATTTTAGCCGAAACGTCGTTCATTATTTTTTAATAAAAGAGTGGTGAAGTAGAAATCAGCCTCCAATGTTATTCACAGAGTTTGACCTTCACCTAAAAGAATCTACTCCTTTTTATAAAAATTGTTTTTCAAATAACTCAAAAATTATACATCTTGAAATATTGGGCTGTTTCACATGAAATGTCCGTTTTTATAGTTTCTGAAATACATAAAGGATTTTGCAGGTCCCTGTTGTTTTCTTCCGAATGTTTACATATTTAAAGTAAACAGTTACTAATCCTCTACCTTTGTATTATAAACATTAGCTTCCCAATCAATTACCCACTTTTTAGTATACCTCAAAATATGAACATGGAAACACGCGATTTTCGAGTAATATTTTTGTACGAGTTTAAACTCGGCCATTCAGCAGCTGAGACCGCTAGAAATATTTACAAGGCGTTTTTGGAAGGGAGTGTTAATGAACGGACCATTCGCCGTTGGTTTGCTAAGTTTTCAGCTGGGGATATCGACTTGCCCCGAGGAAGACCTCCGTCCGTAATAGACAACGATGTCCTCCAATATACAGTAGAAGGAAACTTCTACCAAACAGTTAAAGGACTCTAAGCACAACTAAATTCAAGTGCATCTACCGTTTCCAGACATTTAATGTGTATTGTTAAAGTAAATACATGGGTACCTCATGATCTCACTTAGTGGCAGCAAGACCCCATGTTTCAAAACATACCGTGCAAAAATTGAAAGAACTGGGCTACGAAGTTCTTCCGCACCCACCATATTCTCCGACTTGCCTCCAACAGATTACCACATGTTCAGGAATTTAGACAACTTCGTCCAAGGAAAACTTTTTGAAAATGATGATCAAGTGAAAAGTGCGTTTTCAGATTTCGTTTTACTTCAAAGCTCAGAGTTTTTCAGTTCGGGGATAAAAAAGTTGGTGTCACGTTTTGAAAAATGTGTAGAAAAAGAAGGTAAATACTTCGAATAAAATTATCTTGTTTTCATATCGTATTTTTAATAAAAATCCTTTACCTTGAAAACGGACATTTCATGTGACACAATCCAATATTATGAAACTGAATCTACACATATACATACATCCAAATAACTATAGTAGAGTATAAAAGTTTATATAGCTGTTTAAAGGCAATTAAGTGATGTGATTAAGTAATATAAATAATTCAAAGGAATCTGCATATCACCACTGCTAATTTTAAAACGCGATATGTCATAACGCTGCTAGTTCTTAACCGATTTCAGTGATTATTTTTTCATTTTATAGGAAATTGGATTCTACATGTTCTTGAGACCGTAATTATTTTTTTCTCGAATACTAAGGTTCATTATTAAAAATTAAAAAAAATAATGTTAATGTTAATGTTAATAAAAAAATGTTCGCTCAAATCTTTTAGCTAGCTATGCAGCTCTGACCGCCGGTGTGAGAGAAATATAATGAAGATGATAAATTGGTATATTGACCTTTATTCTGTAGCTATCGTAGCTAGGGACTAAATACCACGAGTATCCCTAACAATGTCTCCTTAACAAAAAGGAAGATGATGGAGGATAAAAAAGATGGAGGTGTCTAGTTTCCTGCTGGCTCTCGCTTCGAATTTCCTTCACCTTATCTTACAAAACACCTTGTCTTCGCTACGACTAAAAAAATATATTGGCTATCGGAAAAAAAAAAAAAAATAATAAAGGAAGTGTGATATTTTGTATTTGCTTCATATCAGTTTAATACAAAATATTTAGTCCGCGCATCTTTTATTTACTTCTTTGCAATAAAATATATGTATTTAAATTTTGCATCAAAACTAATAGTTTTCAAATAGACACCGAAACATTTTTTTTTTCTATATTTTTTTATATTTATTGTAGTTCAAAGCTGTATTAATCATATTTCATATTTTATCAATGCTAACATCTATTAATAGTTAATTATTAGGAATCAACAAAATTAAAGATACATTATAGAGAAAGTTTTAAAAAATTGTCATTATAACTCTGTCATAGTACCTCAATTTGAATCAAACCGAAATTTAATCGAAGCCTATTTAATTTTGCATCGATTTAGTGAGTTTTATTAAAAGTGTTACAGTCATATTTTTGAATATCGTAAAAGGGTGCATGATATTAAGTGGCTCTTAGGGTTAGTAAATTTTAGTCGTCCTAAATATAAAATTATAATTTCGAACGCCTCTTCGTTTTTCTGCAAGACCTATCACGCACTCAGAAACAGATATTTTCGCGGCACTTGGTAATTTGGACTCAGGTGCTTAAAGCATGTATTTGCGTTAAAAAAATAATATAATTATTTTCGTAGATAATAATATAATTGATTATTTAATAAAATGTATGTTTCTATTAAAATCTAGTTTAAATAGTTCTTTAAAAATCTATTTTCGTTTATAAATTTGTTTAAAAATTCTTAAATTGATATAAATGACGGAGGTAAGTTCGTGTGTTGCGCGCACCAGTTTTTTTTGTTTTGTTTTTTATGCAATTTCTATGAACACGACTCTCTCTTTCTCTTCGCCGAAGACGATACACACTACCATGAAACCACCACCCTACGACCCTGAGGATTACGCGAGGAGAGTACTATTGCATGGTATTATCCTGCAGACTAGACTCGAGCTGCATTGCAGCATTGTCCTGTGGGAACAGTTCGAGGGAGTTGGAAGCCAGCCAGCTCTTACCTCTTTAGACCTACTTCTCTTCCCCGGATGATCTCATTGGCCCATTTCTTAGGATCTTGGTCAGTGGGAACGGCTGTAGCAACCTCTGCCAGGATTGCACAACCTGAGGACCTCAACCTATCGCAACCTTTGGCTCCAGATCCTCTTTACCACTTTCCTTCTCCCTCTTATAAACATTCAGCTTTACCTGTTTACTTTCCCTTACCTATATATGAAATATATAGTAAGGGAAAGTATTGCGATCCTGAAATTTTTTTTTTTTTTTTTAATTTGTTTTATTAAGAGATCTGCCACCTTCTGGGGCAATGAGAATTAGAGATAAAATAAATCATTCATACCATATGTACATTGTAAATAAAATTAAAGAAAAAAAATATATATACACAAAATTAAATAAGTACTATAAAGAAAATAATAATAACAATCTTGATCACATTCATACCTATTTACAATATTTACAAACTGCCCCTGGGATCACCGAATCAAACCTCGAGATTCACTAGTGGATGTCGAGGCACAATGCCAGAAGATCCCAGCGCCTCTCATTCAGCTGCGTCACTGGTCTTGAGAGCTAGTGGAGGCTGCGCGAGGGCGCTAGAGCCACCTACACTCAGGGCATGAGTGGAGAAGCTGGCCATTGCCAGCACTCCAATAACATAATTACAAGAGATCTCTGGGCCACTGCCGCTTCAACCTACGAGGAGGGTTATAGGGATGTTTGGAACTGGATAGGGAGTGTGCCAAGGGATTAGGAAGGTGAGTAAGCTTCTGATGGAAGATTATGAATTTGGATGGGATTAGATCAAAGACAAATGGGATATTCAGGTCATGTGTAAGGTTTTGTTGGTGACATAATATGGGGCATCTACTATGTTTCTAAGGACTTTAGACTGAAAGATTGGATACGTTTGATATTCGAAACTTTTGCTGTTCCCCACAGTCTAAAAATTTTAGAATTCCAGTTTTCAACGAAAATACACGTTTTAAGATGTCTGAGTTTAAATAACTATGTTCCGCAAATAGGTCTGTGTAAGTGTGTGTAGTAAGTCAAGCAAGTAAACAAAATGTCGTATTATTACGAAACTAAAAGTTCATCGTAAAGACAACTATACGCCCGAGATTACTGTTACAGCAAAATTTTCATCAAAAACAGCTGCCTAGAAGAACCACTTTATACCATGTTTTTTTTTCCAATTTTACGATTTATATTAAACTCGCTATATCGATGTAAAATTTAATGGGCTTTAATATCATGTAGGTTTCTTTCTGATTAAAATAATCTGACAGGGCTTAAATGCTGATATTTTAAATTGTCTCCTTCTAAAGTACCTTTAATTTTGTAGATTCGATAAAAATAACCCTACCTCTTGTTAGTATTGAGAAAAACAAAGGAGGTAAATATATAAATTGAACAAATGCGACTAAAGGAATATTCAGCTAAAGGAAAAAAAAAATTGTCTGTAATTTTTGTGTTTTTGAACATGAGAACAGCAACATAGATGTATAATATATCTATGGAAAGCTAAAGATTTTAGAAACTTATTATGTTATACAAACAACTGTAAAAGTTGAAGTGGAATGATAAAAAGCCAACGAAACTAATAATAACTAGATTTTTTTTCTCTGGCGCGACAGGCCGTGTAGGGATCGATGAGATTTTACAGTGTAGGGTCATCACTCCCTGCGCCTAATTTTGTGAGTGGCCACCTTTTGGCTGACGGGTCTCACATACCCAGGAGAGGCTGTGAGTAAATCCTCATATAATTATATCCTTATTAAAGCCAAGCAGGGACTAGGATTCGAACCCACAACCTATAGCATAAGAGACCAGCGCGCTAGCCACTCAGCCACGGGCTCCCAATAATAACTAGATAATAATATAACAGATTTTTTAATAAAACACATGTTTCCATCGAAACTCAATAAAATAAACTTCAAACTTTTCTCATCTCTGTAATATTGAACTATATTTTAAACTTTTAAATTTTTTTTGGACAACGGAGGTAAGTGAGACTTGTGTTGCGTGCACCAGATTTGTGTTTCTACTTTTGGAACAGAACGTATTGCTTCACCAATTTCTCTTTCATTATTTTTTCCTTAATATTTTATACGCCTCGTTTCTCCTAGATTTCTCTTTAATCAGTTTAGCCTTATTAAAAAAACAAACCCACCTCGTTTTCATACCATTGTTTCCTAATTAATTTCAGGAAAGCTTATAAAAAAAAAACAAAAAAAACAACAACATAGTAACTCTACCTTCTTTGAATATAATTCACTCACAATCAGTTTTTTTGTCTTTTATAATTGCCAGTCTCGTTTTCTAATTAACTCATGGAATTAGCTGTTTTTTATGAAGATGGTTTTTCATTTTTTCGAATCCATTTTTTACAAGAAACCTCTTAATTAGTGATGTGACTAAAGTAGAACTTTTATCCATAGTTATTATTATCAAACTATTTATTTTATTTTACAAATCCGATTAATTTTACAATTTATAAAATATTTCTTCTATCCTTTTTAGGCTTTGCAAATATGACAGAAATCTGACTTAAAATTATATGCATCAAAGCCATAAAATAAAAAAAAGTGGTGCGGACAACACACAACTTTCACTTACCTCTGTTGTTAAAATCAATTTAATAACTATGAAACAAAGTTAAATATAGAAGTTAACCGCTATAAGGAATTGGTCCGGGTGGCGGTCGGTGAATGAAACAAGTGGGTAGTTTCAACAGTTTATTTTTTGCCAACGTTTCGACCCCCATTGTGGTTCATCATCAGGGCTAAAAAGATACAAAAGAGATACATTTAAATAAGATTAAATATACTTTTCGATAAATATCAGGCCGTTTACAAAAGAAATTCTTGGATATATTTTTTTAATATATAGGCCTGATATTTATCGAACAGATATTCAAACAAAAGAACAATTACGACAATGATGAGAAAATTAAATATACTATTTTAAAAACTATTTCGAAACTAAACCATAACTAACTATTTTAAAACTAAACTATATTTAATCTTATTTTAAATGTATCTCTTTTGTATCTTTTTAGCCCTGATGATGACCCACAATGGGGGTCGAAACGTTGGCAAAAAATAAACTGTTGAAACTACTCAATTGTTTCATTCACCGACCGCCACCCGGACTAATTCCTTTTACTAATTCTGAACGGTCAACTAATAATATCCACAAAAGAAGTTAACAGTTTTAATGAAAACACATTAAATAATCTAGCAATAAAACTTATTATCCACAATAATTACTTTAGTTTGTGCATTCGTCTTTTTGCATTACGTTTTACGGCTTTATAATTACGTTAACATTTTTTTATTTAATAGCTTTGCAACGCTATATTATACATCTATATTATTATTATTATGTTCGGAATGAAAAAAAAATCTTGTGCGGGCACCACCACACGACTTTTACTTACCTCGGATTTTAAAATAAACTTAAGGAAAAAAAATGCATTCAGTTTCGTTAGAACTTTTAAATATATTAAAGTGTTGTGTATAATAATCAGTAATAAGCTTATACTCTTCGTCACTTTAAATTAACTTTTACAACTTTGTATTTTTTGTATAATATTTCTTCTAAAATCATTTTCTTTCCAACGGTATATTATAGATCTATGTTGCTGTTCTTATGTTCAAAACAACAAAAGTCCATTAAAAAAATATATTTGCTCTTTTATCCTTTAGTTGGTCATCAAATTCGTCCAACTTGTAAATTTAGCCATCCTTCATCAATGTCATTAAGATGATATGGTTAATCTTTCAGAATGTACAAAATTAAAGGTCCTTTTACAAGCTTGTGCATAAGATAATATTTTTTCTAAAATCTTTGGCTTTCCAACGGTATATTACACATGTATATTGACTGTTCTTATGTTCAAAAACAAAAAATTGCATTTAAAAAATATTTTTTCAGTTTTCTCCTTTTTTTGTTTTTCAAATTCGCACAACTTACATATTTAGCTGTTATTTATCAATGCTAACATGATAATATGGTTATTTTTATAGAATCTACAAAATTAAAGGTACTTTAGAGGAAGAAAATTTAAATATCTGCTTTAAAGTCCTTTCAGACTATTTCAAATCAGAATGAAACCTACATGATATTAAAGCCCATTAAATTTTACATCGATATAGTGAGTTTAATCAAAATCGTTACAGCCGTTTTTGGGAGAGCCGTGAATAGGTGCGAAACGCATGGCATAAAGTGCCTCTTCTGGTTAGTCGATTTCAATGAAAAATTTGCTCGGTTGTATAATTATCTTAAATGTGAAATATCCGCACACAAGACTAAAACGACAAGAAACTGTCAATACAACACTTAACACCTTCAAAACTAAAACTACAAAAGGTCCATCTATTTCACCATCATAAGGCCTATCTGTATCTACGGAGTTGAGCTTTGGGGCTCTACTAAACCATCAAAATCTTCCCGTATCCAATCCTTACAATCCAAAATCCTCAATGCTCCTTACTTTGTCACAAATAAACTCATCCATAAACACTTTAACATCCCATTTGTTGCTTTAACATCGGCCCGAACCAGGAATCAATCCTTCCATGACAAACTCAATCCTCTTCTATTCCTGACAATCCTCCGAGGCGCATGAAAATAAGATGGCGTCGAGACGTTCTAGTTTAGATTACGTAGTGGAGTGATTTCAATTTTCTCTTCATGCATTTTTTATGTATATTATCTGACATCTAATTTACTTGATGTATTAACTAATACAGTTGTAAATCTCATGTGAAATTTGTATTTCGTACTTTTTTTTTCCCGGGACTTAGTTATTTGGACCAAAAACATGAATTACAGTTGAAAGCTGAAAATCGAAAATTTTCTGGTTCGCAATACATTCCCTTACTATTAGGTTTAATTAGTGAATAACTCTTCCAGAAGTAAGTATGTTTTTTTCTGTCACCTCTTTGATAGCTAATTAGCTGAGATAAAATAGGAGACATGATTTCCTAACTGTCTATGACACTACCAGATGACGTTAGTCAGCAAGCTATAGGAACACGTGGTGTTGAACTTTTACTGCTAAAGGCGTTTTGTATTTATTAACTTTTAAAAGCTCTATTTTCCCCAGGCCTTGTTGCAGCAGCTCAAGGACTCTTACGAAAGGTCCTTTTATTGCCAGCATAAAAAACAATAGTCTAAATAAATATATAAATTATATTAATAACTATAATGTATATGAGTGCTAACTGAAATTACGGAGTAATAACATCATTATTTTATTGTATTCTGAAACATAGGATTAGAATAATGAGTTGCAAAGTCAAGTAGAACAGTCTGGTGCGTTCATCACACATCTTTCCTTGAAATAAATTGTATGCGTTAATTACTTTCACTTACCTATGTATGAAACATATAGTAAGAGAAAGTATTGCGATCGTGAACATTTTTTAATTCCAGTTTTCAACGGAAATAAACGTTTTAGTCTAAATAACTAAGTCCCACAAAAAGGTCTGTGTTCGTGTGTTTATGGTAAGTCTAGCGCATAAACGAAAAAACGTAAGAAACTGAAATTTCATATTTGAGACAATAACATACACCCGGGATGTTACAGCAACTTTTTCTTCAAAATCAGCTTACTGAAAGATCTACTTTATTTTGCACCTTTTTATAATTTTCTCAAAAACGGCTCTAACGATTTTGATTAAACTCGCTATATCGATGTAAAATTTAATGGGTTTTAATATCATGTATATTTCATACTGATTGAAATAGTCTCACAGGGCTTAAATGCCGAATTTTTTATCTTTCCTAACTCTAAAGTAACTTTGATTTAGTTTTTTTTTTTTTTTTTTTTTTTTTTTTTTTTTTTTTTTTTTTTTTTTTTTTTTTTTTTAAGTGGCGCGACAGGCCGTGTAAGCCCTTGGCCTCGTGGTCTAATCTCCTGGGAGAATATACTCACGATTCACGATGACATTTTACAGGGTAGGGTCATCACTCCTTAAGCCTATTTTTGTGAGTGGCCACCATTTGGCTGACGGGTCTCACATACCCGGGGGAGAGGCTGTGAGTGAATCTCCATTTTTTTACATCCTTATGAAAGCTCCGCCGGGCTGGGATTCGAACTCAGAACCTCTAGCATGAGAGACTAGCGCGCTAGCCATCATATCATAATTGCGGATAAGACTCAGTAATTGTTAAAGATAATGAAATAGCTTTTTTAATCTGAAACAGATTTCCTGTCGAAACTAAATGTAATTCATTAAACCTTTTTTTACTCTAAATTCATTTAAATGTTTTTAAATATATTTTACTGATGTTGGTAATTGAAAGTCGTGTGTTAAGCTCACCAGATATTTTTTCTGCTTTAGTTGATTCTCAAATTCTTATTCATATTTTATATTTATCCTTTTTCTGTTGTCTCTTGTCTTTTGTTGAAAAGGTTAATTATTTAAAATAAAATAAATTAAAGGTAATTAAGCTGGGCATTAAGGGTATTTTAGATGATAATAAAACCTAAAACTCATAAAACCTAATGAAAACGTTTCTCAGCAATACTTATATTTAAATATTTAACTGCCTTTTTTTTCCTTTTTTTTTTTTTTTGCAATTCACGGTTTTTGTGCTCTTCTAATCTAGTTACCTAACGTTTTTTAAATTATGTGTCTTTTTTTCACCATAATTTCCTTTACCAATGATATTACAGTATTGATAAGGTTGTAGATAAATATCAGTTTGTTTGAACGATCGTTCAGGAGTGAGATCAACCTCTATGTAAAGGTTAGGAGAGTGATGGAGGTCTATCCTTGGCCCTATGCAAATGGCTGCACTTACTGTCTTCAATGGCTTAGTCTTTGTTTGTATTTTAGTTCAGTAAATATTTTTTGAATTATAAGTTAATGACCGGGAAGGACTGGTTTGTAATATACATTTAAAATAAATATCCCTATCAGATAAACATGTAGCTCATATCTGTATAGAAGCAAGGGTAAATTCTGTATATTCCGCAGTTCCGTTTGGTTGAACGATCGTTCATGAGTAAAATTAAGTTGTCAAGAAAATAATGACAAACCAAATGACCCTCAAGACTTGATAACAAATCCTATCTGGTCAGTGTACAATTTAAAAGAGATCTCTGTACAAGTACAGGGTTATTGGAAGCATTGATCAAAACTAAAGTTTACAATTTGAATTTTTTTAAAGAACGTTTCTATCTTTTTTATATTCACTTTGTTCAAGTTGTTTAAAAATTCAGTCTCTTCCTCTTGTGTAAAGTCGCGTTCTTTCTTGTATTTTTTGCACCTGAAAACTAAGTGTCGCGGGTCTTCTTGCTGTCCACAGACTTCACATTTTCCATCTTTTTTTATTTTCATAAGAGCCAGATGGTTGTAAGTGCACCTGTGGTTAGTCCTCAGTCTTACGATACTCTTTCTTGTAAGTTGCTGATGCCGAGCAAACCATGGAACAATGCTCACATGTACCTTAAAGAAGTCTCTCCCTTTTGACTGTGACTCCCAGTCATACCTATCTTGCCATTCTCTTATTTCTTCTTTCCTTAAGTGTCTTAGGAGATCCATCATGGGTACCTTGGCGTTCTCTTTCAATGGTTGCGTTGTCCCAGCCTCATTTCCAGATAATCCTACGTGACTTGGAATCCATTGCAATTTGTAGTGGTTGTTGTCGGAGATTATGGAGTTGATTATTTCAAATTTTAAATATGAAGTAATTTTTCTGCTATTGAATGTTTTTAGTAGCTTAACAGTTAAATTCAATTCCATACCGCTTCCTTCCTCAGATACAGTCCGGTACCTTGGCTTTTTACTAGACAAAAGACTGACGTGGAACCCACGTACAAGACTTAAAAGGATAGAACTCAACCGCAGATTCGGCCGGTTATACAAACTACTAAACAGAAAATCTCATCTTACAGTCGACAACAAATTACTAATATGTAAGACAGTACTGAAACCTATATGGACCTACAGACTTGAAGTATGGGGGACAACTAAACATTCTAACATCAAACGTATCCTATCCTTACAATCCAAAGTCCTCCGAACAATAGTTAATGCTCCTTATTACGTTACCAACTGTACCCTACACCATGACCTTAATATTCCATTTATTTTAGACCTGGTACCATTCAAATTCCATCAGAACCTTCTTCATCATCCTAATCCTCTTGCTCAATCGCTTTCCAGCTCCACCCATCCCTACAATCCTCCTTGAAGATTGAAACGGCAGTGGCCCTGCGACGTTTTGTAAACATTTATCTGGAGTTCTGACACTCGTCAGATCCTCCATTCATGTACTGTATGTTTGTGGCTATTCCACCCTAGCTCGGCCTCCACTGGATTACACCAGTGAAGCGCTGAGTGAGAGGCGCTGGGATCTCTTGGATTCGGCTAGCAGCCGAGTCTAGGGTCCCTTTAGCAGATTGTATATAGTTGTTTGCTTGTATGATTTTTATTTATTTCCCAACTTGTATTTATCTCTACTACTGGTTGTTGTTTTAATTTGTTTCTTGTTGTTTTTTTGTTTTTATTAATTGTTTTTTTTTTTTTTTGTATATATTTGAATTTATTATTTCCGATTTTATGTAATTTGACTCTATCATTATTTTCTGTATATATTGTATGAATGTGTTATACATCACTATTACTACTGTTCATTATGTAACAAATTCTAATATTTCTCAATAAATAAAAAATAAAAAAAATAGCTTACAAGAGGAGGCGGAGTCTGTCAGCATAACTACGTTAGTACTTGAATATGTATTCCGAAACCACTGTATATACTAAACTGATTACTAATTATATTCCATTCGCATTATTTTCAAGACAACGCAATATATCCCATAATCCCTCTCTATCGCGAGAGTGCTTTCACTTGCTATCACGGACAGTAGATAACTCTTGGATGACCGATGTCGGCACAACTAAGATAGAGACCACAGACCGCCCCGAGATCTATATATTAGCTCACACTCAGCAGATAACATTGTACCCTTTTATTATGTAACCCTTCGTGTTATATCTATGTATATCTATTGGATAATATCTATTGATTGTGTCTTACCTCACGCGTATAGTAGACCTTTAGAGGGATCACCTGTAGTATAGTGACTAGCATAACAGCCTCCCAAGCCATATTAGCATAAAGTGACGTTAAATAAATAAACATCAAACTAAAATAAATTAAATTTTGCATCTTCAGTTAATGATAGCGCCACCTAACCTATTTAGGAATATAAGGTACTCGCACCAGCTCGTTTATGTATATATATACATACACGCATACACATACACATACCTGACTCCTTCAGCAAAAAAATCTGCCATCCTGAGAAGTTCCCAGCGAAGGCTAAGACAATGGATTACGTTACGTTATCGAGAACAATTACTGTAATCTTCACTCCCTCTCTCTTTCATTATTAACAAACAACATCAGCCAAAAATATAATCATGTATGCCAGGGGGTCACCTGTGGTGTAGTGGTTAGCATAACAGTCTTTTACGCCCAAGGTCGCGGATTCTAAGGTGACGCTAGATTTTTTAATGGTAGTAAAAGATCCTTATTAAGCTGTCTTTCAGGGGTAACGTAAAAAAGTGGTCCCGAGACTGTGCGAGGTATTCTCAAAAGATCCCTATCCGAATTAAAGCTAAAAAGAAATTATCTGGTGCGAGCAACACACGGCTTTCACTTACCTCCGTTTTTAAAATCGATTAATGAAGTTTCAAATACAGTAAGAGAAAAAAAATGAGTGAAACCATTTAAGAATAAATTAAATGGGATTTCTATAGAAACATGTGTTTTATTAGAAAATCTATTATATTTTTATCTAAAATAATCACTTAGTTTTATCGGCTTTTCATCACTCTCTATTAACTTTTAAGAGCTTGTGTATAAAATAAATTTTTTTCTAAAATCATTAGCTTTCAAACGGTATATCATACATGTATATTACTGTTCTTATGTTCAAAAACAAAAATAACATTTAAAAAATATTTTTTCAGTTTTCTCCTTTTTTTGTTATTCAAATTCGCACAACTTACATGTTTAGCTGTTATTGATCAATGCTAACAAGATAATATTGTTATTTTTATAGAATCAACAAAATTAAAGGTACTTTAGAGAAAGAAAAATTAAAATAACGGCATTTAAGCCATGTCAGACCATTTTAATCCGTATGAAACCTAAATTATATTAAAGCCCATTAAATTTTACATCGATATAGCGAGTTTAATCAAAATCGTCGGAACCGTTTTCGAGAAATTCGAAAAAAGGTGCAAAATGCATGGTATGAATTGGCTCTTCTGGTAAGCTCATTTTGATGAAAAAGACTTTGTAACGTCTCGGGCTTATAGTTGTCTTAATTATGAAATTTCAGTTTCATAGGACTTACCGTTTCCGCCCGGGAGTTACCACACACACACAGACCTTTTTGCGGGACTTGGTTATTTGGACTCAGGGGACCCTAAAACGTGTATTTCCGTTGAAAACTGGAATTGGAAAATTTTCACGATCGCAATACTTTCCCTTACTACATATTGTAAGCGTAAGTAAAAAAAAGGACTCCCATTGTGGTATCGTCCGATCAGCCACATCAACATAATGTGACGTTTAAAGAATAAACATATTTATTATATCTATAATTGATAAATTTTTATATTTTGTTGGACCCTTTTTGAAGATTGAGAAGAAGTTTATTACATTTTAATAAAATGAATCATTTGAACGAAATTGTTTTTGTTTTTCATTTCCAATCAGGTAGAAATGCTTTATTTTATCAAAATTACAACTAAAACAAAACAGTGCTGCCCAACTGTAATGGGTTGCTATCACACACAGGTGTACTTTTCAATCTAATGACATGTTATATTGAGTTGAGAAGTTATAAGTTTACAATACATTTACTTTCTTTATCAATAGCTTTCTATGTTATACTTTATAATATGTGGAATAGTTTACAATTTAAAGCAAAATACGTGCAAAAAAAAAAATTGAGATTTCACACTTAAAGGACCAAACAGTATTAAAGAATATTTAATCAAAAAGATAAGTCCACTAAATAAAAACATAAATATAAGTAAATAAATAAAGGTTAGGTAGAAATATAAACCCAACTAATATCCATATAGGTAATGATGAATAATCCCCAGGGAGTCCAATATATTATACATAATATACATATATATATTATATATATATATATATATATATATTATATATATATATATATAAGATTAATATGAACGATGACATGATTTTAGTGGCGGTCAAAAATTATTTTTTTATAACATCATTTATTGAAATTTACAACTGCATTTCAAAACAAAACAAGTAAATTTGTAGATGACAAAAGATAAATAGCGTGATACAGACTTGAAGAAGAACTACCCAATGGCAGCACTCCTGTAACTTTTCTAAACTAGAAGGTCTCGGGGCCATCTTCTTTTCAGACGCCTCGGAGGATTGTCAGGAATGGAAGAGGAAGCAAGGATTGAAACTAGTGGGTTAGAGTGGGAGAAGAGTTTGTTATGGAAGGAGTGATATCTGGTTCGGGCTAGATCAGCAACAAATGGAATATTTAGGTCTTTATGGATGAGCTTATTTGTGACAAAGTAAGGAGCATTGAGGATTTTACGAAGGATTTTGGATTGTAAGGATTGGATCCGGGAAGAATTTGAAGGTTTAGTAGAGCCCCAAAGCTCAACTCCGTGAGTCCATATAGGCCTAATGATAGTCATGTAGAGAAGTCTTTTGTAGTTAAGTGGAAGTTTTGAGCGTTTGTCAAGTAAGTGTTGAAGTAATCGAAAGCGACGAGCAGTTTCTTGTCGTTTCAGTCTAGTGTGCGGATTCCATGTTAAACGTTTGTCAAGTAGAAGCCCTAGGTAGCGGATCTGTTCACTGGAACGAGCGGAATGTTATTAAAGGATACTGTAGGGCAGGATGTCATAGGTTTACGACGGAGGGACGGTCAAAAATGATTATAAAATTAGGAAAAGTATGTATTTACCAAGGTTTCGAACCACTTTGATGGGTCTTTATCATGTTAAGAGGAGATAAAATAGTTTTTTACCGATTTTATAATAAATTATAAAGGAGCGGCGTGGTCTAGTGGGTATAGCGCTAGTCTACTGTGCTCCGGGTCCTGGGTTTGAATCCCGGCTGTGGCAGAATATTATTTATTCTGTTATTTCAGCCGGGGGGCGATCCCGGGGGGTGGGGACCCTCCTGGGTCACACCCAGCCTCAATCACTTCGGTACCCAGAAAAGGGGAAAAACCTGGCGGCTGAGCGTGATCTCGGCCGAATTACCTCATTGCACGGCCGTTGGGCCCAAAACTCTTCAAGGGATGTAGTATTAATTAATATTTTATTAGCAATACTTAGTAACACATACAATAGAATTGATAATCCATGTACTGTTATGTTTTGCATGTAGAAAAATAACTAATTTTTAAGTAGCTTAAATATGAAGTATAATAATTTGTTTTTTATGTTACAGGTTAGTTTTTATCACTGACTCCTTGACAAATTTTGCATGATCCTGTTTGTAAGTTTTTTTATTTTATTTATTTATTATAATTTCTGATTATTCTTATAACTTTTATTAAGGCGGCGATACACGGTGAGAAATAGGGTATGTGTAGGTGAGGTGAAATGGCGATATTCACATCGTTGAGCGTGATGGAAAGTTACTGGAAGTAAATATCGTGATAGTTGATGTACAATATCACACTTTCATCTACTTTCCATAACGATAATTAATAACAATATCATTTGTTATATTATTTTGGTCAAACTTTAACTAAAAATAGTTTATTGATATTCATATATTTTTAATTCTGTTTCTAGAATCTAAAACCATTATTTAATAATATGTATATTTTCACTGTTTGGATATTACATTTTAATTTTATAGGTATTTATTAGAAATTATATTATATAAATTTTTGTATAATAGTTTGAGAGTCATAATATTTTTTCTGCATTAAAATTCGAAATAGAAATAGAAAAAATTGAAAGTGATTTTACAAAGCAATGTTGCTGTGGCGTGCATGTTCCCGTCACTTGTCACTTTTGTTGTTGACGTTTGTAGTTGGTTAGTAAGTAAATTTGTTTAAAAATGTCGAAAACATTTTTAGACATTATTTATTATTATTAAAACAAGATGACACCAATTGAACATTCATCTTTACATAAGAACTCGGTAACCTAAACAGAGCTAACCAACCTTTTCAACAACTTTCCTGAATAATCAGCTGTTCACACATCCGCCATTTTGCCGAGTACTCTCACCGTGTATACGCTTACATTTTTACTCTCACGCATTTTTCACCACCTTCTACTCTCGCGTGAGTACTTCACCTCATCTACACATGCCCTATTTCTTATCGTGTATCGCCGCCTTTAGTGTGTTTTTTGGACATTTTTTATTTTACGAGAGGCTTTTAACATATGTTAAATAGACCATATGTTATTTAATGAGATACAAAGATAAGTATTCTCAAAACTATCTGTCAAGATTTTTTGTTAATTAAAGAATGAATAATGCCTTATGGTTTTTCGAGAATAAGGTTCTGTGTGAAATATTTGATTTAGGGAGAAGTTTACTGCAGATTTAGTAAGTTAAACAACTCGGAATTAAGGAAAATGAGCAACATCAGCATAATTGAAGTGACGGACATCAGATATGCATGTAAAGTTGTTAGGGTTATTTAAAAAGAAATTCCATAGTATTTCTTAGTCGCTTTTTAAAGGACTTAAAGTGTTCTTAAGATAGAATCAAACTCCGGGTTTCGTTCTAACTAAAAATTTAGAATACAAGTATGTCAAAATATCAATTTCTTACAAAAATGTCCTTTAATATTTTTTGAACATCACGATTGTCCAGGTAGCGGTTTGGTGGAGTCGGCATTGGATCTTCGGGTTGCTAAGGCTATTATTATTAATAAATTCGACAGTAAATTGTTTGTTTATTTTATTTAACGTCACTTTATGCTGCTGTGGCTAATCGGACGATGCTACAGTGGGAGTCCTAAATTTTGCCTATCCAGATTTTATTAGGATAGGGATCTTTAACGAGATCTGACGTAAAACAGACAGGGGACCACCTTTTTACATCCCCTCCGAAGGACGGCATAGGACCACGTGCGGGTTTGAACCCGGGGCCTTGAGCATAGGAGTCTGTTATGCTAACCACTATGCCACAGGTAATCCCAATAGTTAATCAAATAATATTATTAAATATTCGATAACATAAATGTAAATAGTTTCATAAATCTAAAAAGAATGGAATAATGTCATAACGTTTTAAAATCCAATATATACAAGATATTATCGCAAATATTTATTTATAATCAAATTTCTAATATTTAACTTATTTGTTTTTGGAACCACTGATGAACAAGCAAATATGTCACATTTCAAGATATGTTTTTGACAGAATTAGAACAGTTAAGGGTTTATATTAAATACTGTGTTTAATAAAATAACTGTAATAACATTTTAATCTTGATATTGCTCGTCATATTTAATATATTCTTATCAATGTATTGTTATCCTGTCAGGCTTGGGAAGTTTTTATTTGTTTTTGTTTTCATGTATTCATCTCAATATATATTTCATTTTGTATTGGAATAAATTGAAATTAGTTCGCTCTTGTCAATTAATATGTGTAATTAAACTCCTTACAAAACAATAACGCTGGAAATTTCTTCCATATTTAATAAAATTGAAAGCGCCCTGTAAAGCACAACAGACTAGAATGCTGTCTGTCGTAACAAAATGCAATCGCCTACTTCCGCAAGTCATTGTTCTGTATTTTCCATTCAGAGAAATGTCTGCAGGCTATACAAATTTCATCTCACTGTTAATATTATTTAATATTTATAAATTACTTTTACTATTATTATTATGAATTTTCAGCACTTTAGCCTGATCATAGGTTTTTGATATTATAGATTTTTATCGGCTTTTCATCACTCTCCGTTAACTTTTACAATAGTATGTAAAAGATTATATTTTTTTCTGAAATCTCTACCTTTCCAACGGTATATTATACATGTATATTACTTTTCTTATAGTAAAAAAAAAAAATATATTATTTTTACAGTTTTCTCCTTTAATTGGATATCGAATTTGTTCAACTTATATATTTACCTGGTTTTTAGCAATGCTAATCAGTTGGTATGGCCAATAAAAAAACATTTTTGCTGTTTTATCCTTAAGTTGGATATCGAATTCATTTAAATTATATATTTACTTTTTTTTCATCAGTGGTACAAAGATAATATAGTTATTTTTATAGGATCAACAAAATTAAAGGTACTTTAGATGAAGAAATTTTGAAATATCGGCATTTAAACCCTGTCAGACTGTTTCAATCAGAATGAAACCTACATGATATTAAAGCCCATTTATGTTGAAAACTGGAATTCGAAAATTTTCACGATCGCAATAAGTTCCCTTACTATATATTTCATATATTGTTAAATGAAAATAAATTTAAATTATAAATAATTGTTACTTAATTCTTACCAGAAACTTCATGATACACCAATAATTATTTCAAATCTACGTTTCACATATTTTCTCCATATTCAGAACTCACAACTAAATATCCGTTGTCCAAGAAACAGATACGAATATCTGTAAGTTTATGGTTAAAGCAGTGTAGGTTTTTTTTTTTTTTTTTTTTTTTTTTTTCTCACGATTGAGATTATAAAAAAATTGGCAACACTGTTAAATATATTTATCAGATGATTATTTATAAGGTTGTTTAATAACATTTGTTTTTGTTTGCAGTCTTGATTGGTATTAAAGTTAGGTTTTAAGAAGGTTTGGTTCACACTGTATTTATCGTTGATATTTTTATCTTCCTTTTAATATTATAATAGATTTTTAATTATATTTTGCTAATATAATAATAATAATAATTGTGTATAGCATTGAAGGTATAGTAAGATAAGGTGAGCTATAGTCGGGGCGAGGGAAAGTAGGAAGAGTAAGGTTGCCGGTGTAGCTTTGGCAACACTGCTCTCTTCTATCGCTACTGTATTCTACTGTATACATGGTGATAGCAAATATATTATGATCGTCTACTATCTATATTGTGATTGTAGGCTAACATGTAGCATATAGGAAGAGTAAGGTTGCCGGTGTAGCTTTGGCAACACTGCTCTCTTCTATCGCTACTGTATTCTACTGTATACATGATGATAGTAAATATATTACTATCGTTTACTATCTATATAGTCATAGTAGGCAAACATTTAGTATATAGGAAGAGTAAGGTTGCCGGTGTAGCTTTGGCAACACTGCTCTCTTCTATAGCTACTGTATTCTACTGTATACATGATGATAGTAAATATATTACTATCGTCTACTATCTATATAGTGATAGTAGGCAAACATTTAGTATATAGGAAGAGTAAGGTTGCCGGTGTAGCTTTGGCAACACTGCTCTCTTCTATCGCTACTGTCTACAAGGTGATAGTACATAGCTTACTATTATCTAGCATCTATATAGTGATAGTTGGCTAAAATATAGTATGTAGGAAGAGTAAGTTTGCTCTTGTATATCTGGCAACACTGCTTGTTTCTATCACTACTGTATTCTACAGTCTACATGGTGAAAGTATTTATATATTGCCATCGTATACTATCTATATAGAGATAGTAGGCTAACATAAAATATATATCAAGAGTAAGGTTGCCGGTATAGCTTTGGCAACAATGCTTCCTTCTATCACTGCTGTATTCTACTGCATATATTGTGGTAGTACATAGCTTACTATCATCTGCTATCTATATAGTGATAGTTGCCAAACATATAGAATATAGGAGAAGGTTGCCGGTGTAGCTTTGGCAACACTGCTTCCTTCTATCGCGACTGTATTCTACTTTCTATATGGTGATAGTACATAGCTTACTATCATCTAGTATCCATATAGTGATAGTAGGCTAGCATATAATTATATAGGAAAAGTAAGTTTGCTCGTGTATATTTGGCAACACTGCTTCCTTCTATCGCTACTTTAGCCTACTGTCTATGTAGTGATTGAACATATCTTACTATCATCTACTATCTGCATATGATTGTAAGCTGACAAACAGTATATAGGAAGAGTACATAGCTTACTATCATCTAGTATCGATATAGTGATAGTAGGCTAGCATATAATTATATAAGAAGATAATTATATAGTTTGCTCTTGTATATTCGGTAACACTGCTTCCTTCTATTCCTATTGAATTCTACTGTCTATAGTATATAGGTCACTATCATAAACTATCTACATAGCGATAGTAAGCTTTGTACTGCAGTCTGTATGAACAGTAAATTTGTTCTTGTATATTTGGCAACACAGATTCATTCTGTGGTTACTGTATTCCATTGTCTATACGGTTAGAGTACTGTCATAATATTCACGTTACTACCATCTACAACTGTCTGTATGGTGATATTATTGTCATAGTATACTGGTTACTTTCATCTACTATCATAAGAAATTAAGTCATCAAGATATTAAGCTTAAGAAATTATAGTCAAATGGAACACCTTGGTTGGTTGGTGCAGGTCAGGAAATTTGGTTTTAGCCTCTGAATCCTGTATTCTACTATCCATATGGAAATAGTACTGTCTTAGAACCTAACTTACTATCATCAACCATCCATGTAGTGATAGAAAGTACTGTCTATATGGTGATAGTATTTAGCATACCACCATGTACAATCTATAGAGTGATAATCACATTATTATATCTATTTCAGGGTGTCTAGCAACAGGGAAAATCGGCAAAAGTCAGGAAATTTGTACTTTGATCGGGGAAAATGGCCCCTAGATAACATCGCTTCTTCTTTACTCAGACCAAAAATAAAATATGTCTACTTGTTGATTCAAACATTAAAGAAAAGCTCTTAAAGTTTATACAGACATATTGATTGTAAATAATTTGTAGTTAGATTTATAAATATTGATTAATACTAACATCAGCATCCAAGTTCATCATATTTCATTGCGAAGTCAACTTAAACAACTACAATTTCAGCTGTGGTAGATATAGTTGAATCTTATCGTATACTAATTAGTCATTATATATATTTTTAATCTAGTATACCACATTAATTATAATTATTCTTTGTTTTGTCGATTTTCACCCAGATTTGGCCGGGTAAAAGACTTCTAAGAATATGGAAAACTCAGGAAATCTGTATGAGCTGATTTGATAGACACCCTGGTAAATGGTGATAGTATTTAGCATAAGATCATGTACAATCTATAGGACGATACCCAAATTATACAGGGTCCTAGAATCAATAAAAAGTGATTAATTAAGTTATTATCCTCTTCCCAATTAGAAACATTTTAAATTATTATCATTCCAGAGTTGGGTGTATAATAATAATGACAATGATAAAAATTATTATTATTATTATGGTAATGCCGCCATTGATAACTAATATTGAAGAGATTAGACCGATAGATTTCTCCCCTGAGCGTAGAGACCCGTAGTGTTCGCTTTTACTTTAGAAAGGTGCCCTCTTGTCCAGTTTTCTTTCTCCAGAAGAGGAGATTCCGTGTCATGTCAAATCAATCTCTCTTTATCCTCCAGCAATCAGGATTTGAACAAGCGGTTAAGAAGGATGGTTCCTTGTTTAACACTAGCTTTACGGACGTTCCTTACGCACCTATCTCTAACAGTTAACGAATAAGACATTTATATAAACTTTTTTATATTTATTAACAATGAAATAGAAACATAAACTTCTAATTAAGGCGGCAGAGATCAAATGGAGGGACATATGGATAACTTAGTATCCATAATGTCCAAGTACTTCCTGTAGGTAAGGTGTTTGAAGTAGGGGTTCAGGTATGTGCACAGGTGTCTTGGGCAAAAGTCCCTTCGGAGATAGAGGTCGGCATCCTTTGTAATATGAGATAATATAAATATGAATCATAACAATTAGAAAAATCTATTGATGAGTAAATCTCATTCTATAACTTAACGAACACGCGTCAATTTGACGCATTAACGAATACATAATCGGGTCTCTTTTAGTGTAGTGTCTAACATAACAGCCTTCTATGACCAAGGGCGCTCGTAAAACCAGAGGTAGCCCTAGAATTTTCGGAAGTAAAACATTTCTTAGTTATGCCATTCCTCAGAGTCCACGTAAAAAGGTGGTCCCGAGCCTGCGCGATGTCAGGTGCTCGTTAAAGATCTCTCGTCATAATTAAACCTGAATAGGGGATGTATGGGGGATGGATCTGTGGAGTAGTGGCTTGCATAACAGCACTCTCTCCCCAAGGTCAAACGCGGCAGTATTTTTTTAAGAGAAAAAAATGAAGAATCCTCGGTTATGCCGTCCTTCCAATGGAACGTAGGGGTCCCATTGTCAAGTAAACGTTTAAGATCTTTATCCTAATTAAAACTGAATATGAGGGTCACCTGTGGTGTAATGGCTACTATAATAGCCTTCTATGACGGAGGTCGCGGGATTACACCTGGGAGATGGCTCTACGATTTATAAAGGGATTAAAAATTTCTTGGTTTAGCCGTCCTTCATAGAGGACGTAAAATAGAGCTCCAGAGCCTGTGCGTTTTCAGGCACATGTTAAAGGTCCCTATCCTAATTAAACCTGGATAGGCAAAATTTAGGACTCCCAGTGTAGTATCGTCCGATTACCCACAGTAGCATATAGTGACATTAAATGAAAAACACACAAACGAATACATATAACAATACTTAGAAAACAATATAATTATATACTATAATAGAAATATAAGATATATATTTATGGACAGTTTTTATTATTCAATAGTTTTACTAAATATTATTTCAAAATTCTACATTTATTTCAGGATTCTCAATCTCACAATCATTGATATTCTGCGTTTCGTTCTATCTAATATTGCTTAACGGCAAGAGTTGTTTCTGTTTGTTGAGTTGTTTGTTCAAATCTTAAACATAAAACTGGGCGATATTAATAAGAACCCTGAGTACACAATGGATTATAGTTATTATTTATTTTAAACATTTAAATTTATTAAATATTTCTTCCAGTGGCGCGACAGGCCGTGTAGGCCCTGGGCCTCGCGGTGTAAATTCCTACGAGTTTACACTCACGTTTCACGATGCAATTATTAGTGTATTTTTAGTCATCACTCCCTACCACTAATTTTGTGAGTGGCCACCCTTTGGCTGACGGGTCTCACCTACCCGGGAGAGAGATTGTGAGTGAATCCACATTTTTTTACATCCTATAAAAGTCCCGCCGGGACTGGGATTCGAACTCAGGACCTGTAGCATCAGAGACTTGCGCGCTAGCCACTCAGCCACGGGCTCCCCGATTAAATATTTAACGATTATAAATAAATTTTAATGGGATATATTTATGACAAAGAAGGTATTTGGTGTCAACGCTTCACTACAAAAAAAAACGATCAACAAAAGAACTTTTTTTATATATATATTTTTTTTTATGTTTCCTTGCCTCACGTTAAAACCCGTTATATCAAATCGTAATAATTTTATAGTATAATATAAAAAAAATCAATGCTAGTTATTATCTTTATAGTACAAATACATATATAAATAGTCAACTCAGAATGGCTATCAGTAACCGCCCACCTATTATTTGCATATCAACTAAAAGATTATATACATCTGGAATTGGTCACAGTATCATATTTAATCTATTTAACAAACTGATATGTTTTGTAAATATAGTAGTTGTTTTTTTACTAGTTCCCTAAATAATATAATATAAAAGAGTTGCCAAAATTGAAAATAACCTAATTTATAACTACACATTATTCTAAAAATCTGGTATGATCAACTAACGACTTCACATCCTTGGTTCTTAAAATCAATTTAAAAACCTTTTTAATAAAGTTAAGTGTTAAAGAATTACGTTCAGTTTTCGTTGGAAACATATTGTTAGATTAAATAACATAACAGTATAAAATTGTTTGTTTGTTTAATCATTTTAACGTCACTTATACTACTATGGCTAATCGAGGATGCTACAGTGGGAGTCCTAAATTTTAGTCTATCCAGTTCTTATTAGGATAGGGGGCTTCAGCGAGTACCTGACATCACACAGGCTCTGGACCACCTTTTTACGTCCTCTCCGAAGAACGGCATAACTAAGGATTTTTTAATTTCATTATTAAATATATTATGAATGAAATGAAAATATACCTTACAAACAGGAAGTCATATTACAACTGTAAAGGAATCCAAATAATACAAAATATTAAAACAAAAAAAAATAGGAAAATAAAAATAAAGAGGCCAGATAATTAATTTATAAGGCACGGCAGTTTGATTATCACCTTGAACCGGTCTTGGCATGAAGGGTGTAATACTAGCCCTACGCTACAGTGCCCTCTATACAATTATTTATACGTGTACACGACAACCGTTACCTGTTTGTTTATTTATTTATTTCATGTCACTTACCTGCTGAGGCTAATCGGACGATGCTACAATGGAGTCCTAACTTTGCCTATCTAGGTTTAATTAGATAGGATCTTTAACGAGTACCTGACATCGCACAGGCTCAGGACAACTTTTTAGTCCTCTCCGAAGGACGGCATATAAGGATTTTTAATGTGAGTAAATATATTATCACCTCTGAACCCGCGTCCTTGGGCATAGAAAGCTTTTATCCTAGCCACTACGCCACAGGTGACCCCTATAAAATTGTTATATACCGTGTACTCAACAACCACCATTACTTGTTTGTTTATTCATTTCATGTAACTTATGCTACTGTGGCTAATCGGACGATGCTATTGTAGAAGTCCTAACCTTTTTCTATACAGGTTTAATTAGCATAATGATTTTTATTTATGCTAGGATCTAACATCGTACAGGCTCGAGGCTACCATTTTACGTTCCCTACGAAGGACGGCATTATCAAGGATTCTGTCAGTCCTTTAAAAAAAATCTAGGGTCACCTGCAGGTATAAACCGGTGCCTTGAGCATAGAAGACTGTTACTGTAGCTACTACACCACAGCTGACCCGAATTATGACAAATTATTAAGCATCAGATGAGAATGTTATATGAACTTGTGAATCTGTTTGTTTCTACATCCATAAGTAATATTAAATGATGTATTTGTTCCCTTATTAATCTGTGAAAGAAAAGTATTCCCGATAACTTTCACCTCTAGTTATTGTAATTAAGATATCGGGTTGCTTGGGTTCGAATTACTTGTGCTTTCAAGATGAATACATGACTTTCTTTTTAAAGATATTTGATTTCAGTCATTTTTCTTCTCTGTATTATTTTTATTTCTCATGCGCCATATTGTGACCCTGTCTATGGCTTCTAAATATCTTTTGTAATAATTAAGGAAGCCTTTGCAAGCCTGTCTGGTTTTATTTTTTTTTTTATTTACATACCTTTTAAAATGTCTCGTACTCAAAAATTCAGTTTTTTTACTATTTAGGTACGATTTAGCACGTAATATTCTTTTCTAAAATCTTGTGTAAAGGAGAATATAACCGATGCTGTACGGCGCACAGTGGGCAAAATCACCAGTTTAGGTGGACAAAAGTCAAGTCAAAAGTTTGGAATTTTCCAGTACTTCACTTTTTATTACTCGTTGTCAAAACCCTTAATACTAATATTTCCCGCCATAATATGTTTACAAATAAATACTAAATGAATGAATCATTCCTGTTCACACAAGTGCCTAATAACCGGCAGTGGAATTATCTATATTCGATGGTCATTTATTATGTTCAAGGTGTATTTAGAGCAAAGTATTTTTGCTTTTATTTAACAATGGATGTTGCTGAGACAGGTAAGACATTATATTTCCAAACTCGTTATTGAATATAAATTGCAATCTACCTGTAGAGTTCATTTAGCAATTTGTAAATGTATGCTCCTATTCAATAACAAAAACTATATAACCCAGTTACCCCAAGGATTCGTTTGTAGGATTTGTTTCGTCAATCCTTTTAGTCTTTAAAATATTACAAATAATTTTCGAGATTTTTTGCGTTTTGGGTGATACATAATTTCTTTTTAGACACAACACTCCGAATCAAATTTTTACAATATATAATTTCAAGAATTTCCTAATTGATATAAAACACATCTATAGCAGGTTTTAGTAACTCCGAGCCATGATGAGATTCTTTGTATAATTTTTCCCGTATTCTGGGACTCCAAACGTAAAATGTAGGGAAATTTTTGATTTTAGCAAATCAATTTGATGTTTGATCACTGTGCGATCTCCAATCGTGTCAAAAAGATTTTTTTTAATTTTTTTTGTTAATCATTTTATTGGAATTTGCAACTGTATTACAAAAATACAGTAAATGTCAAGTAAATGTGATGTGTTATATAATACAATGACATGATATACATCTAGAGAAGCTTCCCATTGGAAGCACCCTAAAAATATTCTAAACTAGAAGGTCCCGGGGCCATTTCCTTTTCGGGCGCCTCGGAGGATTATCCGGCATTGAAGAGGAAGAAATAATTGAAACTAGTGGGTTAGAGTGCGAATGGAGTTTGTCATGAAAGGATTGATACCTGGTCCGGGCCAAATCAGTAACAAAGGGAACATTAAAGTCTTTATGGATAAGTTTATTCGTGACAAAGTAAGGAGCGTTGAGGATTTTACGAAGGATTTTGGATTGTAAGGATTGGATGCGGGAAGAATTTGATGGTTTAGTAGAGCCCCAAAGCTCTACTCCGTAAGTCCAGATTGGTCTTATAATAGTCATATAGATGAGCCTTTTGTAGTTCAGAGAAGGCTGGACCGTTTGTTTAGTAGGTATTGAAGTAGCCTAAAGCGGCGAGCAGTTTCTTGTCGTTTTAGTCGTGTATGTGGATTCCAAGTTAGGCGTTTGTCAAGAAGAAGTCCTAGTAGGTATTGGATCTGTTCAACAGGTGATAGTTGAGTGTTATTAAAGGATACTATAGGGCGGGAAGTCGAAGGTTTACTACGAAGGGTAAAGGTTATTTGATGGGATTTGTTGGAATTTATTTTTATTCTCCAGTTCTGACACCATACTTCTAGGTCTTTGATGTGGGCTTCCAGAGTATGTGAGGCAACAAATGGATCTTTATGAACTGATAACACGCAGGTGTCATCAGCATAGGTAGGTGTCAAAAAGAGAAATAATTTTTATAATTTTCTCTAATAATTTTTTTAATATTTTTTTCCGTACCCCAAAAGTTAAATATAGACAGGTTTCAGATTTTTCTCCACCTAAATCGGTCACAGTTTCCACTGTGCGGCGGCAACACTGAGTTACCATAACCTCCCTCATTATAACATGACAAATAGCATTGTCCATAAGTTTATGGGCTTATAGCGACCTAATATAAACTTGTACGACTTATTTTATTGCACATTAACTTTTCTAAAACCTTATGTTGTTTTTTTTTAACGGAGTTCGCTGAAATAAAATAAATGCGCCATCATTTTATATATAAGAGAGAGGAGGTATTATGTTTTACTCCTCTAATTGTATCCTCTAGATCCACTAACTGGTTGACAATCTGTATTGTGAACTTGCCTCAGAAGACTAGATTAACTATGTATAAAATACAAAATGATTCCTACCCCTTGGAGATATTAATGCTCCTGAACACGATGATGGTAGACCCGCTGGTGGGAGGAGGACATTGTACCTCAGCATAGACAAGAGATCTCCCGACCAACTTCTTTATATTCCTTTTCAATGGTGACCTCACCCCGGTCACGACACGCCGTACAACGGTTCAACTTCCTCGGCGTTGTAGCCTGCATCGTTCAGGCCTGAGAGGGAAATGTAACCCTCCTTGCTCTTCTGTTTCATGATTTTTCATCCATTTAAGCTATTCCGTTCTGTAAAATAAGGATGTTGTTTTGGTTGGTTGGTTGGTTTTTAAAATTTTAATGGCACAAAACATCGCGGTCATCAGTGCCAGATATATTCATTTTAGATCAATTTAAGATAAATAGTATAAGTTAAAATATTAAAAGATATATTCATTCAAAGATATTATAATATATGTATAATTCTGCTTGAGATAAATGAATGTTAGATAATATTCAAGAGAAAAGAATAAATAAATAAAATAATAATAAATAAAGACAAAAAAAAAGTAAAAAAATAGATAATAATTAAAATAAATAAGTAATAGTAATACATTAATATTACTTGAAAAATAAAGTAATAAATATAATAATTAAAAAAGTAATTACAAATATAAGTAAAATAAATATAATAAAATAAAAAATATGATAAAAAAAATATATATAAATATATATATAATTAAATATATAAATAATATTAATATATATATATATATATATATATTAATTTAAGTCAAGAGAAAACAATAGTAGTTCAAATAAGCTTGTAAAAATCCATTTGAGAGAGGAGACACATTAATTCATCAATCCTTTTTCCATTGTTTCCCAGAGCATCTGCGACGTTGCTTGGTATTCTATTTTTGTTCAGCTGCCTGGTGTAGAAGGAACATTCTTCAAAGATATGAGCTATGGTCAAGGTTTCTCTCCAATGTTTGCATCTTGGGGGCAATTCTTTTGATATTATGTGCCCATGCGTTAGCCGATTCTCAGGCGGGCCAGGACCACCCTCTCTTCGGTCGGTGCGACTTGAGGTTTTCCAAGGTTTTACCTCTTTCTTAATCGCTTTGAGCTTACTTGGATAGCTGTTGTTCCAAGTTTCTTCCCATTTCTTCAATATATTTTCCATTAGTGGGCGTGCTAGCTCTGATGGTGTCAGTAGTGCCCTACCACGACCTGGGGGTATAAGGGCTTCTTTGGCAGCCTTATCTGCCATTTCATTTCCTATTATCCCCATATGGCCTGGTATATGGACTTTTGATTGGAAGGATTGAATGCGTTTGATGTTAGAAAATTTGGCTGTCCCCCACAGTTCAAGTCCGTAGGTCCAGATAGGTTTCAGTACTGTCTTGTATATTAGCAGTTTGTTCTCGATAGATAATTTAGAATTTCTGTTCAGTAGTCTGTATAATTGTCCAAATCGTCGATTAAGTTCTTGTCGTTTAAGTCTAGTATGCGGGTTCCAAGTTAGTCTTTTGTCCAGAAGGAAGCCAAGATACCGGACTGTGTCGGAGAAAGGAAGCGGAACGGAGTTATAGAGAACTGGAGGACAGGATTGTCTTCGAAGGGTAAAGGTGACATGTTTGCATTTGGATTGATTAACTTTGATTCTCCAGTTGTTACACCAGTCTTCAATTTGAGAAAGGTGCGTTTGGAGGCCTATAGATGCAATTTCGGGATCTAAGTGAGAGGATAGGATAGCTGTGTCATCAGCGTACGTTGCTAGGAAGGTATTAGGGCAAACAGGAATATCAGCCGTGTATATATTGTAGAGGAAAGGACCAAGGACACTGCCCTAAGGAACACCGCATTCGACTGGATAATAATTGGAATATTCTGCACCACAGCGAACTCAAAAGGAGCGGTTTGATAGATAGGATCGGAGGACTAGGTATAGGGATTGATTAGGTCTTGATGACGCTCAGTCGACAGGTTTTTACCCCAATTTAGGAACCCACTTTAAGGATGTAGGGTCTGCCCCAGGAGGGTCTCCATTTGCTAGGGCTACCTTTTGGGCGAAATAAAAAAATCTGGTGAGCGCACACACGACTTTCACTTACCACCCTTGTTAAAATCGATTTAAGAATTTTTAAATACCGTTAGAGATAAAATTAGTTTAAACATGTGTTTTATTAAATAATCTATTATGTTATTATCTAAAACAATCAGTTAATTTTATCCGCTTTTCATAACTCTCTACTAACTTTTAAAAGCTTGTGTATGAGATAATATTTTTTCTAAAATCTCAAGCTTTCCAACGGTATATCATACATGTATATTACAGTTCTTATGTTCAAAAACAAAAAATTGCATAAAAAATATATTTTTTCAGTTTTCTCCTTTAGTTGGGTATCGAATTCATTCAATTTATATATTTATATGTTTTTTATCAGTGGTAACAAGATAACATAGTTATTTTTATAGAATCAACAAAATTAAAGGTACTTTAGAGAAAAAAATTTAAATTATCGGCATTTAAGCTCTGTCAGTCCATTTTAATCCGAATGAAATCTAAATGATATTAAAGCTCATTAAATTTTACATCGATATAACGAGTTTAAACAAAATCGTTGAAACCGTTTTCGAAGAAATCGAAAAAAAGGTGCAAAATGCATGGTATAAAGTGGCTCTTCTGGTAAGCTGATTTTGATGAAAAAGATTTAGTAACCTCTCGGGCGTATAGTTGTCTTAAATATGAAATTTCAGTTTCATAGGACTTACTATTCATAGGAGTTACCACACTCACAGACCTTTTTGCGGGACTTGGTTATTTGGACTCAAGGGAGCCTAAAACGTGTATTTACGTTGAAAACTAGAATTATTAATTTTCAAGATCGCAATAATTTCCTTACTATATATGTTATATTTTTAAATGCCTTAGAGTTTTTTAGGTAAAAAGGATGTCAAACATCTCTAAAAAAATAAATATTTATTTAACAAACCATGCCAAAATATTTGTATATATTAATTTCATTAAAAATGTCCTTATGTACCTTTTGGAAATGAAGGTCCCACTCAATTGACACACATTCTCTTGTAGATTACGATGCATGGAAACAGTGTCATTGTATTATTGACACCGAGAAACGTCTGATCACCTTCTTTTTATATTATCGTCGTCCTCCGTCTGACAGTTTTGTTCAATACAAACAAATATTTGATCGACAGATATTATTGTGTCGGACGTGAACTTTAATCAAGAAAATTACCGTTGAGATTTTGATTGTCCTAAGTCTTCTATTTTACTGTCACTTACCTATATATTATGGGAAAGTATTGTGATCGAGAAAATTTTTTAATTCCAGTTTTCGACGGTAATACACGTTTTAGGGTCTCCTGAATCCAAATGACCAAGTAAGGTCTGTGTGTCCGTATGTGTCTGTGTGAAATGAAAAATGAAATTTCATATTTAAGACAACTATGCATCCGAGATGTTACAGCAACTTTTTCATCATTATCAGCTAACCTAGTGATGGGCAAATACTCAAAAAATTTGAGTACTGATTACTGTAATCAAATGATGCTCGCTGCTGATTACAAAATGTACTCAGCTTTCCTCCTGATTACTTTCTATCTTCCTCTGTAATCAAAATTTTCGTACTTTTGAGTACTTGATTACTTGATTACTTGATTACATTTTTATATGAGGTGGCCAGAATAGAGTATATTACATACATCTATTAAGTTAATTTATATTAATAATTTCTTTAAGCCATATTTTTTTATCATATTGTCGATTATTTTAAACTTTTCATAAAAAATTGATAAGGGTAAATTATTATTATTAAGATGGTGGGTTTATAGATTATTGTAAACTCTTCAGATAAAATCGTTCCCAAAGGTTCATTACCGATTATACTATTAATTTTAATCGCGCTTGCTCAAGAATAGGTTTATTTTAACTTTTTCGTTTTTATTCGATACCAGGCTCGGTAGCTGGGTTCCCAAAGGTTCGTTACCGACTAAACTATTAATTTTAATCGCGCTCGCTCAAATATGGGTTTATTATAACTTTTTCGATTTATTGGATACTAGACTAAGTAGCTGCGTTCCCAAAGGTTCGTTACCGACTAAACTATTAATTTTAATCGCGCTCGCTCAAATATGGGTTTATTATAACTTTTTCGATTTATTGGATACTAGACTAAGTAGCTGCGTTCCCAAAGGTTCGTTACCGACTAAACTATTAATTTTAATCGCGCTCGCTCAAATATGGGTTTAATATAACTTTTTCGTATTTATTGGATACTAGACTAAGTAGCTGCGTTCCCAAAGGTTCGTTACCGATTATACTATTAATTTTAATCGCGCTCGCTCAATTATGGGTTTAATATAACTTTTTCGTATTTATTGGATACAAGACTAAGTGGCTGCGTTCGCAAAGGTTCGTTACCGACTAAACTATTAATTTTAATCGCGCTCGCTCAAATATGGGTTTATTATAACTTTTTCGTATTTATTGGATACTAGACTAAGTAGCTGCGTTCCCAAAGGTTCGTTACCGACTAAACTATTAATTATAATCGCGCTCGCTCAAATATGGGTTTAATATAACTTTTTCGTATTTATTGGATACAAGACTAAGTGGCTGCGTTCGCAAAGGTTCGTTACCGACTAAACTATTAATTTTAATCGCGCTCGCTCAAATATGGGTTTATTATAACTTTTTCGTATTTATTGGATACTAGACTAAGTAGCTGCGTTCCCAAAGGTTCGTTACCGATTATACTATTAATTTTAATCGCGCTCGCTCAAATATGGGTTTATTATAACCTTTTCGTATTTATTGGATACTAGCATCAGTAGCTGCGTTGCCAAAGGTTCGTTACCGACTAAACTATTAATTTTAATCGCGCTCGCTCAAATATGGGTTTATTATAACTTTTTCGTATTTATTGGATACTAGACTAAGTAGCTGCGTTCTTAAAGGTTCGTTACCGATTATACTATTAATCTTAATCACGCTCGCTCAAATATGGGTTTATTATAACTTTTTCATATTTATTGGATACTAGCATCAGTAGCTGCGTTCCCAAAGGTTCGTTACCGACTAAACTATTAATTTTAATCGCGCTCGCTCAAATATGGGTTTTTTATAAACTTTTTCGTATTTATTGGATACTAGACTAAGTAGCTGCGTTCCCAAAGGTTCGTTACCGATTACACTATTAATCTTAATCGCGCTCGCTCAAATATGGGTTTATTATATATTTTTCGTATTTATTGGATACTAGGGTCAGTAGCTGGTTTTATTTTTTTTTTTCAATACATTACTAGCAAATGTAATATACATATTTACATTTGTTATTATATATTGAAAGTAAGAAAGAAACAAGAATAATTTGTTGTTGTTTATATTTATATTATTATTTTTATATTTTAGTTAGTTATATTAAGTTTAGTTCAATAATGTAATAATCCTTGTTTTTAAAAACATAATTAATTAATATATTATGTTTTTTTAACTTGTGTGATGACTTATAACACATACTTATTACACTTTAACTAAATCCTTTTTATTTAAACTTATACAGTAAATACATAATTTTTTATTTATATGAAGTACAACCGCATAAGGTTCCTAAAGCATTGAATAATTAACCCATTAGTTTACTTAACATGTTATTAAAATTATTCGAAAAAGTATTAAAACACCGCCCCATTCAGCATATTACTGGAAAATAATATCCTTATTTACAAACAATTTAGACAAGGCATTCTACCACTAGTCAACCAGCTTAAGTAATTGATATAATCACAGAAAATTTCAATCTTGAAAAACATACAGCCATGATATTATTAGATATAGGAAAAGCTTTTGACAACATTTCTCCCTAATTCCTTATCTATAAATTAATCTATCTTAATAAACCAATATATATCTCATCCAAAATATTCATTATTTTTACTTTCACTTACTATATATAATAGTAAGGGAAAGTATTGCGATCGTGAAAATTTTCGAATTCCAGTTTTCAACGGAAATACACGTTTTAAGATCCCCTGAGTCCTAATAACCAAGCCCCGAAAAAAGTGTGTGTGTGTGTGTGTGTGTGTGTGTGTGTGTGTGTGTGTGGTAACTCCCGGGCGAAAACGATAAACCCTATAAAACTGAAATTTCATATTTGAGACAATTATACGCCCGAGATGTTACAAAATCTTTTTCATCAAAATCAGCTGACCGGAAGATGTACTTTATACAATGCATTTTGCACATTTTTACGATTTTCTCAAAAACGGCTCTAACGATATTAATAAAACTCGCTATATCGATATAAAATTTAATGGACTCTAATATGTTTTAGGTTTCATTCTGATTGAAATAGTCTGACACTAAATACCAATAGTTTAAATTTTCTTCCTCTGAAGTACCTTAATTTTTTACATTTGAAAAATTAACTATATAATCTTGTTAGCATAGATAACAAACAGATTAATACATAAGCTGAACGAATTTGATATCCAACGAAAAGAGAAAAGAGCAAAAATATTTTTTCATGCAATGTTTGTGTTTTGGAACATAAAAAGAGTAATATACATGTATAATATACCGTTGGAAAGCCAAAAAGGTTAGAAAAAATATCATCGTATACACATAATTGTAAAAGTTAATGGAGAGTGATAAAAACCCAATTAAACTAACGGATTGTCGTAGATAATAATATATTAGATAACTAATAAAACACATGTTTAAATTAAAATTCTATTATAATAATTCCTAAACAATTTATTTTCATCCCTATATGTTTTTAAAAATTCTTAAATAGATTACAACCACGGAGGTAAGTGAAAGTCGTGTGTTTCGCGCACCATATTAAAAAAAAAAATTGTATTCTCAATTTGAGGAGGAGGAGTATTAACGGAAGACACATCTGAGGTGATTTAATAAATACGAATTAGGAGAGCATGTAAAATAATTATATTAGACTAGAAACACACCAAACGACATGTCAGATATAAACAAATTAAGCTTCTTCCGTTGACCCCACCTCCACGCCTCAATCAGCTCAGTTCCATTTTTGATGTGTAACAGTTCACTTGGTGTCTTTCGTTATTTTAAGTGTCAATTTTTCACCAAATTAAACAATTTTTAATTTTTGTTTAATTACTTTTTTTTTCTGGTGGATTTGAATCTATTTAATTTGAAAATGGAGGCTAGTTGTGCATCTACCGAACACTGTCCTCACGAACAGGAAGATAAGATATCAGAGGCTGGAGGTAAGAAGACTGTATTTCATAATGACATTTTAGACCATGTAGATGGTGAATATTTTGAAATAATTAAGGAAAAGTGTAGAGGGAACCTAATTACGGCTATTTGCGTCAACTGCAAACCCAAGCTGATAGAAATTCGAGGTTACGGAAAATCCACTTCGAATTTTATTAAACATATAAAGCGTAAGCATAGCAAAAATTGCTTAGTAAGTTTTAAAAAACCATTTAAATTTAAAAAGGTTGGAGAAGAGGAAGAATGTAACAGATAAAGCTGTTATAGCAATAAAGAAAACATCAAAAGAAATCACACAGGAATAATTGGATAAGGATATCATGGATTATATAATTCATTCAATGATACCTCTACAGATTGTAGAAGATCCATATTTTAGAAAACTTTTTAATAATTTAGGTATCCTAGATTCCGGTTTAAAAATTATGAGCCGGCGGACAATTACCAGAAAAATAGTGGAAAGATATGATGACCAAAGAGAAATTTTGAGGAATAACTTTTAAAATATTCTAAGTTTATGTACCACAGTAGATATTTGGTCGGGAAAGAAAAGGAGTTTTCTAGGAGTCACAGTTCATTGGATTACAGAGGATTTAAAGAGGGAGTCAGTGGCACTGGCTTGCAGAAGATTCCGTGGCCCTCACAGTGCTGAAAGAATTAGTCATTTTGTTTCAGAAATTTATTCTCAATTTAGTTTAGAAAATTCAAAAATAACAGTAACAGTAACTGATAACGCCGCTAATTTTATAAAAGCAATGAAATTGTTCGGGATAGAAAATTTCGAATTAGATGAGTGCCAAACACTAAGTGAGAGTGAATCATCAGATGAAGAAACGTTGTTAGAGAATCAATCTGTACATAGAGCTTTTACACGTCATATTAGATGTACTGTGCATACCCTACACTTATGTGTCACAGTTGACGCGGAAAAAGTTTTGAATGAACAAACAGCCTTAGGAAAAATCCATAAACATGTGATAAAGAAGTGTAATGTTTTGTGGAAGGCAGTAGGTAAACCCAGAAGTTCCGAGAAACTTCAAGAAACTTTGGGAACTGCTTTAAAAAGACCATGTCCAACCCGCTGGAATAGTCTGTATGAATCCCTAAAACAAATACTTGAATCAAAAGAAAAGATAAATCTCGTTCTCGAAGACATACAAGAAAAAATTATTTTCGAGGATCAAGATTTTAAATACATCGAGGAACACCTCAAATGTACAAAACCATTCGCCGATGCTATTAACATTCTTCAGGGGGACAAAGAAACTTTTTATGGCATTCTACTACCCTGCCTCTTTTCATTAAAAAAAATATTGATTTCATTTACTGGCTCTGAATGGGAGTGGTGCTCTGACCTATCTCGGACCTTATTCGAAAGTTTAGATAAGAGATTTCGAAGTTATCTCTTAATGGAAGGTATGGAAGCCAAGTGCGCAGCAATTGCTGCTCTTTCGTATCCCAGATTTAAAAATCATTGGGTAACTTGTGTACCAACAGAAGTTCAAGAAAGAATAATCAATGATTTTAAAGAAGTTGTTGCACAAACTATAGAATTACCCAACACAATGTCAAAAGGTAAATCCGTTCACAAAGAACATGATTTTTTTTTATTTTGAAAAACCTTCAATTTCTTCGATGCATTCATCATTTAAATATAAAAATATGGTGGAGCTAGAAGTTTTAAAATTTTTTTCCGATGAAGATACCGACTTGTACCAATTACAAAACTATCCAACAATCAAGAAGGTATTTATAAAATATAATACTCCCTTACCTTCATCAGCACCGGTAGAAAGACTCTTTTCGTATGCAACGATGAATGACTTACCGAAAAGAAACAGGCTCTCGGATTCAATATTTGAAATTAGAATTATTCTAAGGAGTTTGCTGAACAGAGAAGAAAACCAGTAATCAGTGATTTTATTGTTGTGATGTTTAGTTTGGTTATTTATTGTATACGTTTTTCCATAATACATTAATTTAATTTGTTAATATTTCAAATGTTCTTAACTATTACTTTTATTATACCTGTTATTATATATCTGTTAATAGATAGTATGTCTGTTAATCCATGGTATATCTGTTAATATTATTTAGTTAAGTAAGCACTTTTTAGTGTTTAATCAATTTGACCAACTGTTATTTTATATATACAAACACAAACACACGCGCACACACACATAATCTGGAAAACTGTTACAAATGAAATAAATATAAACTTTTTCATGCTAATAATTTGCTTCCTTTATGGTTCAAACTTCAGTCAATCTTTAATATGTTAATTAGATATAAATAAATATGAAATGGCCTATCTTGAATATTTAAAATTAATTTTTCAGTGAAGAAAATATATCTACTTAATCAACAAAGAAAGAAGCTGTATAATTAAAAAAAAAAGGTCTGCTTAAATTATTTATAAATATAAAATATAATTTAATATATATAAAATTTAATATATTATATAATTTAATATATATATAGGTAAAATAATCGATAACCAAACTCAAGACAACAAATAAGTCCAAATAATTAAAAATTTCTATTTTAATTATTACGCGAGCGCTCGGTCTCAAAATCGATAATACCATGATGTGATTCCAAGGGTAAAATAATTTAACAATCGACCCCTTTATCAATTTTATCTGAAGAGATTAAAAACATTTATGCAAGAGTAAGAAAAGTGTCCAATAATTGCGAAAAAGTTAAAATAAACCTCTTTTTGAGCGTTCTTGATTAAAATTAATAGTATAATCGGTAATGAACCCTTGGTAACGCAGCTACTGATGCTAGTAACCAATAAATACGAAAAAGTTAAAATAAACCTCTTATTGAGCGTTCTTGATTAAAATTAATAGTATAATCGGTAATGAACCCTTGGCAACGCAGCTACTGACCCTAGTAACCAATAAATCCGAAAAAGTTATAATAAACCCATATTTGAGCGAGCGCGATTAAAATTATTAGTTTAGTCGGTAACGAACCTTTGGGAACGCAGCTACTGATGCTAGTATCCAATAAATATGAAAAAGTTATAATAAACCCATATTTGAGCGAGCGCGATTAAGATTAATAGTATAATCGTTAACGAACCTTTAAGAACGCAGCTACTTAGTCTAGTATCCAATAAATACGAAAAAGTTATAATAAACCCATATTTGAGCGAGCGCGATTAAAATTAATAGTTTAGTCGGTAACGAACCTTTGGGAACGCAACAACTAGCTAGTATCCAATAAATACGAAAAAGTTATAATAAACCCATATTGAGCGAGCGCGATTAAAATTAATAGTTTAGTCGGTAACGAACCTTTAGAACGCAGCTACTTAGTCTAGTAACCAATGAATACGAAAAAGTTATAATAAAACCCATATTTGAGCGAGCGCGATTAAAATTAATAGTTTAGTCGGTAACGAACCTTTGGAACGCAACAACTGAGCTTAGTATCCAATAAATACGAAAAAGTTATAATAAACCCATATTTGAGCGAGCGCGATTAAAATTAATAGTTTAGTCGGTAACGAACCTTTGGGAACGCAGCTACTTAGTCTAGTATCCAATAAATACGAAAAAGTTATAATAAACCCATATTTGAGCGAGCGCGATTAAAATTAATAGTATAATCGGTAACGAACCTTTGGAACGCAGCTACTTAGTCTAGTATCCAATAAATACGAAAAGGTTATAATAAACCCATATTTGAGCGAGCGCGATTAAAATTAATAGTATAATCGGTAATGAACCCTTGGTAACGCAGCTACTGATGCTAGTAACCAATAAATACGAAAAAGTTAAATAAACCTCTTATTGAGCGTTCTTGATTAAAATTAATAGTATAATCGGTAATGAACCCTTGGCAACGCAGCTACTGACCCTAGTAACCAATAAATCGAAAAAGTTATAATAAACCCATATTTGAGCGAGCGCGATTAAAATTATAGTTTAGTCGGTAACGAACCTTTGGGAACGCAGCTACTGAGCTAGTATCCAATAAATATGAAAAAGTTATAATAAACCCATATTTGAGCGAGCGCGATTAAGATTAATAGTATAATCGTTAACGAACCTTTAAGAACGCAGCTACTTAGTCTAGTATCCAATAAATACGAAAAAGTTATAATAAACCCATATTTGAGCGAGCGCGATTAAAATTAATAGTTTAGTCGGTAACGAACCTTTGGAACGCAACAACTAGCTAGTATCCAATAAATACGAAAAAGTTATAATAAACCCATATTTGAGCGAGCGCGATTAAAATTAATAGTTTAGTCGGTAACGAACCTTAAGAACGCAGCTACTTAGTCTAGTATCCAATAATACGAAAAAGTTATATAAACCCATATTGGCGAGCGCGATTAAAATTAATAGTTTAGTCGGTAACGAACCTTTGGGAACGCAACACTGAGCTTAGTATCCAATAAATACGAAAAAGTTATAATAAACCCATATTTGAGCGAGCGCGATTAAAATTAATAGTTTAGTCGGTAACGAACCTTTGGAACGCAGCTACTTAGTCTAGTATCCAATAAATACGAAAAAGTTATAATAAACCCATATTTGAGCGAGCGCGATTAAAATTAATAGTATAATCGGTAACGAACCTTTGGGAACGCAGCTACTTAGTCTAGTATCCAATAAATACGAAAAGTTTATAATAAACCCATATTTGAGCGAGCGCGATTAAAATTAATAGTTTAGTCGGTAACGAACCTTTGGGAACGCAGCTACTTAGTCTAGTATCCAATAAATACGAAAAGGTTATAATAAACCCATATTTGAGCGAGCGCGATTAAAATTAATAGTTTAGTCGGTAACGAACCTTTGGGAACGCAGCTACTTAGTCTAGTATCCAATAAATACGAAAAGGTTATAATAAACCCATATTTGAGCGAGCGCGATTAAAATTAATAGTTTAGTCGGTAACGAACCTTTGGGAACGCAGCTACTTAGTCTAGTATCCAATAAATACGAAAAGGTTATAATAAACCCATATTTGAGCGAGCGCGATTAAAATTAATAGTATAATCGGTAACGAACCTTTGGGAACGCAGCTACTTAGTCTAGTATCCAATAAATACGAAAAAGTTATAATAAACCCATATTTGAGCGAGCGCGATTAAAATTAATAGTTTAGTCGGTAACGAACCTTTGGGAACGCAGCTACTTAGTCTAGTATCCAATAAATACGAAAAAGTTATAATAAACCCATATTTGAGCGAGCGCGATTAAAATTAATAGTTTAGTCGGTAACGAACCTTTGGGAACGCAGCTACTTAGTCTAGTATCCAATAAATACGAAAAGGTTATAATAAACCCATATTTGAGCGAGCGCGATTAAAATTAATAGTTTAGTCGGTAACGAACCTTTGGGAACGCAGCTACTTAGTCTAGTATCCAATAAATACGAAAAGGTTATAATAAACCCATATTTGAGCGAGCGCGATTAAAATTAATAGTATAATCGGTAACGAACCTTTGGGAACGCAGCTACTTAGTCTAGTATCCAATAAATACGAAAAGGTTATAATAAACCCATATTTGAGCGAGCGCGATTAAAATTAATAGTTTAGTCGGTAACGAACCTTTGGGAACGCAGCTACTTAGTCTAGTATCCAATAAATACGAAAAGGTTATAATAAACCCATATTTGAGCGAGCGCGATTAAAATTAATAGTTTAGTCGGTAACGAACCTTTGGGAACGCAGCTACTTAGTCTAGTATCCAATAAATACGAAAAGGTTATAATAAACCCATATTTGAGCGAGCGCGATTAAAATTAATAGTTTAGTCGGTAACGAACCTTTGGGAACGCAGCTACTTAGTCTAGTATCCAATAAATACGAAAAGGTTATAATAAACCCATATTTGAGCGAGCGCGATTAAAATTAATAGTATAATCGGTAACGAACCTTTGGGAACGCAGCTACTTAGTCTAGTATCCAATAAATACGAAAAAGTTATAATAAACCCATATTTGAGCGAGCGCGATTAAAATTAATAGTTTAGTCGGTAACGAACCTTTGGGAACGCAGCTACTTAGTCTAGTATCCAATAAATACGAAAAAGTTATAATAAACCCATATTTGAGCGAGCGCGATTAAAATTAATAGTTTAGTCGGTAACGAACCTTTGGGAACGCAGCTACTTAGTCTAGTATCCAATAAATACGAAAAGGTTATAATAAACCCATATTTGAGCGAGCGCGATTAAAATTAATAGTTTAGTCGGTAACGAACCTTTGGGAACGCAGCTACTTAGTCTAGTATCCAATAAATACGAAAAGGTTATAATAAACCCATATTTGAGCGAGCGCGATTAAAATTAATAGTATAATCGGTAACGAACCTTTGGGAACGCAGCTACTTAGTCTAGTATCCAATAAATACGAAAAGGTTATAATAAACCCATATTTGAGCGAGCGCGATTAAAATTAATAGTTTAGTCGGTAACGAACCTTTGGGAACGCAGCTACTTAGTCTAGTATCCAATAAATACGAAAAGGTTATAATAAACCCATATTTGAGCGAGCGCGATTAAAATTAATAGTTTAGTCGGTAACGAACCTTTGGGAACGCAGCTACTTAGTCTAGTATCCAATAAATACGAAAAGGTTATAATAAACCCATATTTGAGCGAGCGCGATTAAAATTAATAGTATAATCGGTAACGAACCTTTGGGAACGCAGCTACTTAGTCTAGTATCCAATAAATACGAAAAAGTTATAATAAACCCATATTTGAGCGAGCGCGATTAAAATTAATAGTTTAGTCGGTAACGAACCTTTGGGAACGCAGCTACTTAGTCTAGTATCCAATAAATACGAAAAAGTTATAATAAACCCATATTTGAGCGAGCGCGATTAAAATTAATAGTTTAGTCGGTAACGAACCTTTGGGAACGCAGCTACTTAGTCTAGTATCCAATAAATACGAAAAGGTTATAATAAACCCATATTTGAGCGAGCGCGATTAAAATTAATAGTTTAGTCGGTAACGAACCTTTGGGAACGCAGCTACTTAGTCTAGTATCCAATAAATACGAAAAGGTTATAATAAACCCATATTTGAGCGAGCGCGATTAAAATTAATAGTATAATCGGTAACGAACCTTTGGGAACGCAGCTACTTAGTCTAGTATCCAATAAATACGAAAAAGTTATAATAAACCCATATTTGAGCGAGCGCGATTAAAATTAATAGTTTAGTCGGTAACGAACCTTTGGGAACGCAGCTACTTAGTCTAGTATCCAATAAATACGAAAAGGTTATAATAAACCCATATTTGAGCGAGCGCGATTAAAATTAATAGTATAATCGGTAACGAACCTTTGGGAACGCAGCTACTTAGTCTAGTATCCAATAAATACGAAAAAGTTATAATAAACCCATATTTGAGCGAGCGCGATTAAAATTAATAGTTTAGTCGGTAACGAACCTTTGGGAACGCAGCTACTTAGTCTAGTATCCAATAAATACGAAAAAGTTATATTAAACCCATATATGAGCGAGCGCGATTAAAATTAATAGTTTAGTCGGTAACGAACCTTTGGGAACGCAGCTACTAAGTCTAGTATCCAATAAATACGAAAAAGTTATATTAAACCCATATTTGAGCGAGCGCGATTAAAATTAATAGTATAATCGGTAACGAACCTTTGGGAACGCAGCTACTGAGCTTAGTATCCAATAAATACGAAAAAGTTATAATAAACCCATATTTGAGCGAGCGCGATTAAAATTAATAGTTTAGTCGGTAACGAACCTTTGGGAACCCAGCTACCGAGCCTGGTATCGAATAAAAACGAAAAAGTTAAAATAAACCTATTCTTGAGCAAGCGCGATTAAAATTAATAGTATAATCGGTAATGAACCTTTGGGAACGATTTTATCTGAAGAGTTTACAATAATCTATAAACCCACCATCTTAATAATAATAATTTACCCTTATCAATTTTTTATGAAAAGTTTAAAATAATCGACAATATGAAAAAAAAAAGATGGCTTAAAGAAATTATTAATATAAATTAACTTAATAGATGTATGTAATATACTCAATTCTGGCCACCTCATATAAAAAAGTAATCAAGTAATCAAGTACTCAAAAGTACGAAAATTTTGATTACAGAGGAAAATAGAAAGTAATCAGGAGGAAAGCTGAGTACATTTTGTAATCAGCAGCGAGCATCATTTGATTACAGTAATCAGTACTCAAATTTTTTGAGTATTTGCCCATCACTAAGCTAACCAGAAGAGCCACTTTATATCGTGCATTTTACAGCTATTTATGTTTTTCTCAAAAACGTCTCTTAACGATTTGGATCAAACTCGCTATAAAGATGTAAAATTGAACAGGCTTTAATATCATGTAAGTTTTATTCTGATTGAAATAGTCTGACAGGGCTTAAATACCGTTTTGTTTAATTTACCTTTAATTTTGTAATTTCCGAAAAATTAACCATATCACCCTAATGACATTGATGAAGGACGGCTAAATAAACAAGTTGGATGTATTTGAAGACCAAAAAAAAAGAGAAAAACTATTTTTTAACAGTAATGTAGACGTATAATATACCGTTCGAAAGAGAAAGAAAAAATATTATCTGATAACCAGAGTTGTAAATAGTAATATAAAGTGATGAATGGGGAATAAACGTATTACTGATTATCAATTTAATATAGATATATTATTTAATGTAAATCATATGTTTACAATGAAAATGAATATTCGTTTAATTAAAATTAAATTAAACTAGTTTTCGAATTTAAGCATATTTAATAGTTTTTAAATTGATTTTAACAGTCAAGGTAAGTGAAAGTTGTGTGTTGTCCGCACCAGATTTTTTACTAATATTTCCAACAGGACTTCATTTGAGAGAGAGATACACTTTACTAACAAATTTTTACTTTCACTTACTATATATAGTAAGGGGAAGTATTGTGATCGTGAAAATTTTCGAATTCCAGTTTTCAACGGAAATACACATTTTAGGGTCCTCTGAGTCCAAATAACCAAGTCCCGCAAAAAGGTCTGTGTGTGTGTGTGTGTGTGTGTGTGTGTGTGTGTGTGGTAACTCCCGGGTGGAAACGGTAAGTCCTATGAAACTGAAATTTCATATTTAAGACAAATATACGCCCGAGATGTTACAAAACCTTTTCCATTAAAATGAGCTTACCAGAAGAGCTACTTTATCCTATGCACTTTGCACCTTTTTTCGATTTTCTCAAAAACGGTTCCGACGATTTTGTTTAAACTCGCTATATCGATGTAAAATTTAATGGACTTTAATATCATTTAGGTTTCATTCGGATTAAAATCGTTTGACAGGGCTTAAATGCGGATATTTTAAATTTTCTTTCTCTACAGTACCTTTAATTTTGTTTATTCTATAAAAATAACTATATTGTCTTTTTACCACTGATGAAAAACAGGTAAATATATAAATTTAATAAATTCGATACCCAACTAAAGGAGAAAATGAAAACAAAAAAAAATTATGCAATTTTTCGTTTTTGAACATAAGGACAGTAATATACATGTGTGATATACCGTTTAAAAGCTAAAGATTTTACAAAACATATTATCTCATAAACAAGCTTTTAAAAGTTAATAGAGAGTGATGAAATGAACATAAAACTAACTGATTATTTTAGATAATAATATAATAGATTTTTTAATAAAACACATGTTTCTATATAAATTCAATTTAATTAGTTTCACGTATTTTCATCTCTGTTTTTGAAAATTATTTAATAGATTTTTAAAATGGAGGTAAGTGAAAGTCGTGTGTTGCCCGCAAAAGATTTTTTTTATCATAGTGCCAAAAATAAATAAAAGGTCCTTGAATATTCGCTTTCTTTATGAACAATAGAGAATAAAATCTAGTTAACCAACATGGAAAGGTATTTCTCAGAGTGATAATAGGAAAATATACATAACTTAGTAATAAACATAGTAAAGACGTCAGTTATCAGTAATGTTGTATGAGGAAGGTTATAGTGACTGTTACCAACTGTTATCTTGCTTTATATTCTTCCAAAAAATACTATATCCCTTTTAACTCTTTCCAAAAAGTACTGTATCCATATTATTTTGTTTAAAAGTCATGGGAAAAGTATAAAAATTTGGAAAAAGAAGTTAGTAACACAGTAAAAAATCAATTTCAGATATTAATAATAAATGAATCAAGTAAATTTTTCTAAAGTTAATATAGGCATTTTCGAAAACGTCTCAATTGTTGGCTACTTTATGTATATCATTGGAGGGTCCTACATATTTCAAACTCCTCTGAACACAAATGAATTACTTACGACGATCGTTTTTAAATTGCTAATCAAGCTGAATGCCGTAACACTGACCTACTTGATAATTCCATTGTTATCAGTATTAGCTAGGTATATATTTACATATTGACACCTGTTATCAGTAGATTATAGACAGGTAGGAGGCTCAGGTTATCGGGGATTATATATTTACATTTAGTTCTGGGCTTCTTCTATTAAACTTGTGTTTAGATACATTACAAGTTATATTTTTTCATAACTGCTTCATCGATGTTGAATTTTAACCATAATAATTATAATATAGCGTTTTCTAAATTAATCGGTAGCTTTTTGTTTATTCTCTTTGGTGGCTTCGTTCACCGAGCGAGCGTTCATTTTTCACATGGCCTTTGGCCGTTAGATAATGCCTCCCGTCCGCTGTTCACACAATTCAAGGATAATACACTATTTGCAATAACGAAAATATTATGTATTGACGTTGAAAAACTACGAATATAATTGTTCACTAATACGTAAATATGTAATTATAACATAATTAAAAAAATAATTTAAAATTCTGAAATTATTTTGGAATAGCATATCGATTGTTAAAGTCCTCTTATAATGAAGGTTACAATATTAGTTTGTTTTTTGGTTTATTATTTTCAATACACTTTTTTACGATTTTCTCAAAAACTACTAATAACGATTTATATTAAAATCCCTATATCGATGTAAAATTTGATAAGCTTTAATATCATGTAGGTTTCATCCTGATTAAAATAATATGACAGGGCTTAAATGCCGATATTTTAAATTTTCTTCCTCTAAAATACCTTTAATTTTGTACATTTAAAAATAAATGGAACATCAACTTATTAGCAGTGATAAATAACGGGTAAATATGTAAGTTGGGCGAATTTGATAAACAACTAAAAAAGAAAAGTGCAAACATATTTTTTTATGCAATTTTTGTGTTTATTAACACATGAATAGTAATATATATGTATAATATACCGTTGGATAGCTAAAGATTTTAGATAAAATATTGTCTAATTCACAGAATATTAAAGGTTACGGGGAGTGATGGAAAGCCGATAAAACTGATTGACTGTTGTAGATAAAAATATAAATTTTATTTAATAAAACACATGTTTCTATTGAAATTCAAAATAATTAATTCTTTAACGATTTATTTGTAACTTTAAATGTATTTAGAAATTCATAAATTGATTTTAACAATGGAGGTAAGTGAAAGTCGTGTGTTGCGCGAACCAGATTTTTTATTCAACTCCACTTTATGCTGCTGTGGCTAATCTGACGATCCTACAGTCGGAGTCCTAATTTTTTCTTATCCAGGTTTAATTAGGATAGGGATCTTAAACGAGTGCCTGACATCGCACATGCTCGGAACCACCATTTTACGTCTCCTCTAAAGAACGGCATAACCAAGGATTTTTTACTCTCTTTTACTGAAGTCCTTGGACCATCTGCCGGGTTCGAACCTGCGATTTATGGCAGATTATTAGTAAAAGTTTAATTTAGGAGGTTTTTTCAATTTAACCATAAGTCAAAGGTTACTTAATAATGGTTATTTCCTTCTTTTTAGACTCTAAATTAAATAAAGCTAAATTAAAATAAATATTTCTAAAAAAAGCAAACAATGCTTATAACCTCCATATTTACAATTGAGACGTTGATTTCCAGCATAGACGCATATACAGGATTTTGTAATAAAAAAAATAATAATAAATAAATAAATAAATAAAAAATAAAAAAAGCATAGTAAAATAGTAAATTAGTCCTTTTCGGGCGTAACCCACCTCACCCACCCTAATATAGACAGTTAGACTTAAGTTATTTCGGACAGCTTCTTGTATTGGGAAGAGAGTTTCTATATTAAAAAGTGTCCTTTTTAGTATGGTAATCCTAGTTACCATTGATTTATTTCGATTCGTATCCTTTTAAAAGGAGAATCGATTCAAAAATGGAGGTTCTCTTCCATTTTGAATCGTATCCTGGTTACAATAAATGTCAATTGTTAAGAATCCTTTCAACGAGAATGGTGACTTTAACATAGAATGATAAAAAAACAAAAATTAAAACAGTCCTTAAAATATGAAAATCGGGCTTATCCTTTGAAATAGTAAATTAGTCCTTTCCTTTCCATTTGAAAATTGCTGCTTTTTTTTTTTTTCTAAGTGGTATGTAGTATACATTTAACGACATTCTAAAACTTTCCATCTATAATATGAAAATAAAGTTTGAAAAAAATATATATTAGGGGTTAAGAAATCAAATAAATTTGTTTAATGTTTAAAATAATAAAATAAATAAATTATAGATCTATTTTAATTCTTAAAAATAATTGAAAATATAATAGTCGGATGAGATTATTGAGAGTGAATTGTATTGATCGTTCATGAAGGGTGGTGTTCAATTGCAGCTGTCAGCGATGACGTCATTCCAGTTCAATAGCGGCAAATTCAAATCATGTAAATGATTGTCTTTGAATTGCTGATCATACGGTTTGAAGATGTTTTTGTTTTATATTAGGAAAGTTTTAACGTACTTGACTATTTGAATATTTACACACAGGCAGGACTTTGATTGAGGAGAGCCTAAAGCGTTTATCCCCGTTGAAAAGTCGCATTCTAAAATATTTACGATCGCAATACTTTCCCTTATTATATGTGTATGTATAAGTAAAAATTGACTTGTAAATATGGAGCCTTGAATGGGATAAATACGTTCCTAAAATTGGAAAGTTTCCGAAATTAGCTGTAATGAACCTTATTGTCCTAGGAACAATTCTTCCTCTCCTGAATTAAAATTCAGAAGAGTCCTTGAGCTGAGGTAAAGCATATTGGCGAAGAATAGGAATCTACCTGATGTTCCAGATCCTCGTAACCTCAACCCAGTGCTTCCTTAATATTCAGGGCCGGTATACGACCGAGTCGGCTGTTCGAATGGACTGCCAGATTGTGTTCCAAGGGGGGCAAGTCGTCTCTCTGGGTGGTGTTTGTACGAGAGATAGTGAAGTCGTCAAAATTAATTTCAGTACGGCTGATTTTAACTTCTACTATATGAATTATATAGTAAGGGAAAGTATTGCGATCATAAAAATTTTCGAATATCATTTTATAACGGAAACATACGTTTTAGGGGCTCCTGAGTCGAAATGACAAATTTAAGTCGCACGAAAAAGTCTTTTTATGTGTCCTAAGTCTAGCACGTTGGTTGTTTAAGTCCGTACATAGGATTTTGTTGTTTACTTACCAAGGAGCTGTCGTTATAAGTCTTAAAATTTTTGATTTAATAAAATGATTGCAGTTTTTGTATGTGAGTATTTTTTGCTGAGTAGGTATGCGTATGTATTCAATTTCTGTTGAAATTTGATGATTTAGATAGAAGAGAGTATAGTGCTTTCAATCGCTGGTTGAGAGTCTTGACATGTGGGCCCCAAGTCATCCTTCGGTCTAATGTTAGTCCTAGGTAATGTACAGCGTTAGTCTGAGGAATTTGGTGTGTCGTGATTTAATCGAATTTTCCAAAGAGAGAACCAATTTCGTTGTAGCATTAAGTGATTTTGTAGTCATTGAGGCCAGTATAGGATCGTCGTTTGATGTTATAATAGCAGTTTCATCCCCGTCAGGAGCAGTAAATGTAATACAACAATATATTATTTAAAAACATAATATGTAATGTAACGAAATATAAAATAAAAATATTATTTCTACTGTCTTGTATGGTATTGTCCCTTGATGTTGGAATTGTTACTAGTCACAGAGAAAATCCAGTGCGACACCTTTCAGCATGATGTAGGATATTGTGTGAGGAGCGTGATTCGGTCCTGTCGCAATGAGTTGCAGTTAGTGATGTTGCATATCTTAAGGTTATTGTCTGTGCAAGGAAGGGAAAAGGTTTCTTGTTTAGTCCCTGCAACGGAAGCCTATCTTCAAAACTGCAAATTCAGGAATAGTTTTTTCTTTTCTTTTTGCTCTTACTCACGTATAAAATACATATATAGCAAAGATAAGCATTGTGAAGTTCAAAGATGTGAAAATACACAGGATCAAAAAATCGGTTCTCAATTCTACCCTAAAATTTATTTCGTAACAATTTAATTTCGGGACTTCGGTACGCAACAGTCTCATAAAAATAAAAAATAAATCTTGCAATTTTAAATATTATTAGTTCTTTTGTAATAATAATTTTTATTATTTATTTTTATGACATTGCTGTGAGTCCTAATGATGAGGAAATAGTATTGAAACGTTGACTCGAAATAAAATTGTAATGAAACAAATTTGTGGATGAATTGACTACTAATTTGTTAATGTTAATTCTGTGCTTTTTCCAACCAAATTAGTGTCTTTGGTATTTAAAAAAATCTGGTGCGGGCAACACACGACTTTCACTTACCTCGATTTTTAAAATCAATGAAAGAATTTTCAAATACAGTTAGAGATGAAAATACCTAAAACTATTAAGGAATAATTCAAATTGAATTTCTATAGAAACATGTGTTTCATTAAAAAATCTATTATATTATTATCTAAAATAATCAGTTAGTTTTATCTTTTTCTCATCACTCTCTATCAACTTCTAAAAGCTTGTGTATGAGATGATATTTTTTCTTAAATCTTTAGCTTTCCAACGGTATATCATACATGTATATTACTGCTCTTATGTTCAAAAACGAAAAATTGCATTAAAAAAATATTTTTTCTGTTTTCTCCTTTAGCTGGGTATCGAATTTATTCAATTTATATATTTACCGGTTTTTCATCAGCGTTAACAAGATAATCTAGTTATTATTATTGAATCTACAAAATTAAAGGTACTTTAGGGAAAGACAATTTAAAATATCGGCATTTAAGCCCTGACATACCATTTTTATCCAAATAAAACCTACATGATATTAAATCCCATTAAATTTTACATCGATATAGCGAGTTTAATCAAAATCGTCGGAACCGTTTTCGAGAAAATCGAAAAAAGGTGCAAAATGCATGGTATAAAGTGCCTCTTCTGGTAAGCTCATTTTGATGAAAAAAGTTTTGTCACGTCTCGGGCGTATAGTTGTCTTAAATATGAAATTTCAGTTTCATAGGACTCACCGTTTCCGCCCGGGAGTTACCACACACACACACACACACACACAGACCTTTTTGCGGGACTTGGTTATTTGGACTCAGGGGACCCTAAAACGTGTATTTCCGTTGAAAACTGGAATTCGAAAATTTTCACGATCGCAATACTTCCCCTTACTATATAATAGTAAGTGAAAGTAAAAAAATTAAATAACTGAGGTTTCTTGAAACGTAGAACTCGAATAACGAATTTTAAAAAATCCGTCTGTCCGCTGTATCGTTAAAATTGATTTTATGCTATATTTGCTTTTCAATATTCGTATTTAGCAAAGGGCAAGGTGTATAAATACAGACACATGTATATTAACAGCTAGAAGATCACACAACATAACCTTTACAGTGAATTTATGATAGGAAATTGTTATCACCGTTTGAAAACGATACGACTGGTGGCAAATGAAAGAACTAAAACAAAAAATAACAGTCGTAATCCGTATGTAATAACAGTCAATTCGTTTTTATCGAATAACAGTTGTTATCAAACGTTTGGAGTTTTTACTGTCTTCCCTGCCGGAGGATGAATTAATGCAAAAGTCAGTTAGGGACACCCAATAGTTTGCAGAATAAATCTCTTAGTCGTTGTGATGATGGCCAAAACTTTGGCACACATTAAAGTAAGTGCCATTACCCAAGGGAAGAAATATGAATTTAATTGATAACCTACAAGAACCCAAACGAAACAATTAAGTTGTTTAAAAAAGCATAAAAACTGATAATTAGGTTAAAACCATTGATAAAAATAATAGCAGTGATTCAAGACGTACTTAAAGAACCTATAAAAGTTGTCAAAATGAAGAAATCGATATATTAATGGTAATATATTACGGGTTTATGTGCTTCCGCTGTATAGTAGGAAATATAGTACATTTTGGAATGAAATGAAAGGTTACGTTATCTGTTTACAGAGTAGGGGTGGGTATAATCGAATGAAGATTATCAGATCATTCGAATTAATCGATCATCGGATTAATCGGTTTGGAGAAACAAATGATCATTCGAAATGAATTGTTTAAAGATAATCGAGGGATTATTAGAAGCTTGATCGATAATCGAATTCAAAGGATAATCGAAGGACCGAACAACCCTTTTTTTTTTTGCTCATCACATAAATTATATGCATATTTGCATCTAGGCTCAGCGAGCTCAGCCATAATAGAGACGGAAGTTGTGAAAAAAAATGCATAATCGTCTCTCAGAATGCATATTAATCATTCGATTATGAAATCATTCGATTATTTAAACCATCGAAATCCGATAATTCGATTATGCCCACCCCTATTACAGAGGATATAGTACCTTTTGGAAGGAATTGTTTTTAGTACCTTTTGGAATGAAATACAATTTTTAAATACGTTTTTAGTTTTTTTATGTTTTTTTAAAATAAAATCTGATGACGGATTTAGATAAAACTAAAACATTTGAATACAAATATGTCAAGTTCCTTTTGGAAATCAAAGTCTCAATTGTGAACTGAGGGAAATGTCGACTCCGGTGGTGTTCGGTAGACTTCGGCCCTAGTCGTGCATGGTCGGTTCTCCCAACATCCCAGTTCGTGCCTCCTACTTAATGTGGTCGTTTTCTATTGTTACTATTGTTTTCGACCTGTCCTGAGCTGGAAGAAGAACTTATTTTTACAATTAAAAAATACAAGGAGCTGTATGATCCTGGCAATCAGTATCAGATTGCAGTATCTGCTTTCCGAACTGCTCCTACGCATTGTAACCTTTAGAATGCGGATCGTGACGTTATTGTTTGCTTTGAGATTGAATACGTTCAAGGGAAATGCTATGATGACGTACGAGAGGGTGAAAATAATTACGTTAATAAAAGGCCAGAGCGTCCAATCAGCAAAGTGGTTTAAACCATCATGATCATGGATTGTCTCCAACGCTAATTAATCCCTCCCCTCCCCACTAAATGGCGTGGCGTACCTCCCGGAATAGCTGCTGGATTAATTAATTACAGCAAGAGAGGTTCGTGTTGGAGGTCATTATATAGGGTCATAGTGTGGTCAGTATTGTGCACTGGAGTCGGCGTAAAGTGAAGCTGGTAATTATCGGGTGCGGATGGGAAGTCAGCAGCGGGTGTACATTCTTCCGATCCCGCCATGCTGCTCTGCTCTACCACCTGCGGCGGCGGTAAGTGGCTTTGGATCTCTAAAGGCGGTGATACACGGTGATAATTAGGGTATGTGTAGGTGAAGTGAAAGCAAGTATTGTATATGTTCACGAAAGTAGTAGGAAAGAGGAAGGCTTATTTAAAAAAAAAAAAAAATTTGGATAATGACATCAAATATTATTGGGTTGTTTCACATGAAATGTCCGTTTTTATACTTTCTGAAATACATAAAGAATTTTGCAGGTCTCTGTTGTTTTCTTCCGAATGTTTACATATTTAAAGTAAACAGTTACTAATCCTCTACCTTTGTATTATAAACATTAGCTTCCCAATCAATTACCCACTTTTTAGTATACCTCCAAATATGAACATGGAAACACGCGATTTTCGAGTAATAGTTTAAACTCGGCCATTCAGCAGCTGAGGCCGCTAGAAATATTTGCAAGGCGTTTGGGGAAGGGAGTATTAATGAACGGACCATTCGCCGTTGGTTTGCTAAGTTTTCAGCTGGGGATACCGACTTGGAAAACTTGTCCCGAGGAAGACCTCCGTCCTTAATACACAACGATGTCCTCAAACATACAGTAGAAGGAAACCCCTACCAAACAGTCAAAGGACTCTCAGCACAACTAAATGCAAGTGTTCTACCGTTTCCAGACATTTAAAGTGTACTGGGAAAGTAAAAAAGCTCGATACATGGGTACCTCATGATCTCATTGAGCGGCAGCAAGACCCCATGTTTCAAAACATACCGGGCAAAAATTGAAAGAACTGGGCTACGAAGTTCTTCCGCACCCACCATGTTCTCCCGACTTGCCTCCAACAGATTACCACCAGTTCAGGAATTTAGACAACTTCGTCAAAGGAAAACATTTTGAAAATGATGATCAAGTGAAAAGTGCGTTTTCAGATTTTGTTTCACTTCAAAGCTCAGAGTTTTTCAGTTCGGGGATAAAAAAGTTGGTGTCACGTTGGGAAAAATGTGTAGAAAAAGAAGGTAAATACTTCGAATAAAATTATCTTGTTTTCATATCGTATTTTAATAAAAAATCCTTTACCTTGAAAACGGACATTTCATGTGACACAACCCAATATGTTGAAACTATGTGATATTCACTTTCACCTACCAATCACGTATTTCACCTCATCTACACATACCCTAATTCTCACCGTGTATTCTTATGTGGGGTATTAGGCAAGTTTAGAGCGTGCGGCGATCTACTTGGAGGGTAGCGGGTTCCTAAAACAGTGGTTGCCAACTTGACGATATCCAGAGGGTCCGCGAAGGTTTATTGGGAAATTATTTTCAAAATTGATCGTTTTATTTCACAACATAATGATCTTAAAGGCCAGATCTATCTTCGCAAAATTTTATGTAACAATATATGCTATCTATATGAGTATTTGAATAAACAACTTTCTTGCATTATTCATCTTAAATATCGGTAGTTCAATGTTTTGTTGTTCAATGTAAACCCTTAGGAGCTTGGTCATTTTTGTTCATTTCCATTTCCCCTACTTTTATATTTATGTTGTATGGAGTTCCGGTAGCATTGGCATTTCGTATGAATGGATGCGTTAGGATTTTGTGAATGGTGTTCTGCAACTTTATGCTGGCGCTACGCCATACTGATTCGAACTTGTTAATTCTTTGGACCAAAAACCCTCTTATATTTAGATGTTCACACCATTCTCCTCTGTCCATCCTATCAACACAAGATCCCCAGTCCTAAAACCTACTCATTCCATCTCCTAGAATTACTTCCTTTAAGACATCCTTAATTGCCTTTAAACATCAACTATTCATCCATCTCCTAGAATATCAATGTTCCGTACCTTTGTTAAGTTTAACTGCTTAGCCTCTATGTTCTTTATTCAATTTTTACCTTATATTTTTATTTCTTAAGTATATGTTTTTGTTTATTTAAAATTCTTTAAGGTGGCAATATTACCTTTGTAGATATATGTAAATTTATCATTATTTGCTATTCATTATCTATTTAAATTATGTATATAATATCATAAACTTTGTATAGCCAGAAGAGGAATTTCAAAAATGTACTTTCATATTATTCTCAGGGGACTTGCTGTCCCAGAATAAATTATATTTTGCATTCATTCTTTAGCTCAGCGTTTGGGTTTCTCTCCACTTAGCCGCTTGCAACGCCTGAAGCATGTAAAGCTTGTTTTCATATATGTGTATATATACATATATATATATATATATATATATATATATAATATATATATATATGATTTTTAAGATATAAGAGTCCATGTAATAAAGGTGAAGAGATGGGTCCGTGAAGAATTTTTTGTTGGAAGCCATTGTTCTTGTGGATTGCTTAGAATGTCGGATCTGGGGGTTCGCTTGGAGGTTGAAAATAAGAACAGTAATATAGCCCTATAATACACCGTTGGAAAGTGAAAGATTTTAGAAAAAATATTATCTAATACACAAGCTTGTAAAAGTTAATAAAGAGTGATGAAAAGCCAATAAAACTAACTGATTATTTTAGACAATAATTTAGTAGATTTATAATAAAACATCTTTTTATAGAAATTTAATTCTTTAATAGTTTTACTTACTTTTATCTCTAACTGTATTCGGAGGTTAGTGAAAGTCTTGTGTTGCCCGCACCAGATTTTTTCTCTATTTTGTTTCGATTACGTGCCATTTTTTATTAGCGTTGTCCAAATCGTTTTGTATTTGTCAAAGTCGGCCTGTTATCTTCGCATAGACGCTCGTTTTTCGTTTGTTTGTTTATTCGTTTAACGTCATTTTTATTCAACTATGGCTAATGGGACGATGCTACAGTGGGAGTCCTAAATTTTGTCTATCCAGGTTTTATTAGGATAGGGATCTTTAACGAGTACCTGACTTCGCACAGGCTCGGAACCACCTTTTAACGTCCCCTCCGAAGGACGGCGTAACTAAGGATTTTTTACTCCCATTAAAAAAATCCTAGGACCACCCCGTGACCTTTGGCATGGGAGGCTGTTACGCTAGCCACCCAGCTACAAGTGATCCCACTCGTTTTTCGTTCGACACTAAAAGGGTTAATGCTTAGCATGAAATCAGTACACTCACAAAAACTGGCAATTTTCGGTTCGTACCATTCTTCATGCTTGTAAGAATAGGAAGCGAGTTTAGATCCGATTCTCCCGAGAGAGAAAAAAAACCTTTTTGATGAACTTTGTAAGATTTCTCAAGCCGTTGTTGCAATACATAATGGTACCGATAGAGCGCAGAGCTAGTTAATTGTTAGCTACGAGGTAGAATTATTGTTCTAATTGCAGAGCTCACTGAGATCATACGGTGGAGTGAAGGTGCATCAAGATTGTATCCGGATGATTGCTGAGGAAGTTCCCTATAGTAAGGTACGCTATGGGGTAGGGTGCTCTATTGCTGGTCGGGGAAAGTAGAATATTAGTGCTTCGAGATGCAACCTAGGGTTATATAAGGGACCATTGTTATCGTCTTTATCTTGCTTCATCTTTAACAGCTGTTCCTCTTGTAAGTATAACCATTTCCATATTCAATTAAAATAAATCGATTTAAAGGAAATCAGAAAGTAGATAGCAGCGAATAGTGAAACTCAAGAACGATAATAAATTGGGAACTTACATTTCCAAAATAACGCTTGAAGACCTAAATGCGTAATGATTGAGTTAAAGTACAATAAAATCAATTAAAGGGGTAACCTGTGGTGTTGCGGCTAGCATAAGAGTCAAAATCTATGGCTAAAGAAGCAAGTTCAAACCCAGCAGTAGATGTACAATGCTGATTCTGGCTTCGGTCCCATACTCGCCAAAACTGGTAGCCTTTATTAAACGAACGTTCGCGATCTACCTGTCGTTCGGATCGACTCGATCCAACCTAATCTCATATAGTCTTATTTATTCCTTTATTATTACCTTTGTTTTAAAATAAAGGAACCTTGTTATCAATACATAATACCAACTAAAAAATATATATAAAACTTTAAAAGTAGATGAGAAATGGGGGAGCTGGGACACTTTTTTTCCGCAGCCAATCATAGGCCATCATTTCTTCATGTGTGACGCCATCGTGGCGGATGAATTGAATTTGAATTTTGACCACGACCCTACCTTAACTACCTTAGTTCGTGCCATCATCTAATCTGAACGAATGGGCTTAGGTTGGATGGAGTTGATCTCGAACGATTTGAACGACATAACGCCATCGACATACAAAAACTTTTTCATCAAAATCGGCTAAACAGAAGAGCCCCTATATAACATGCATATTGTGCCTTTTTATGATTTTCTCAAAAACAGCTCCATCGATTAAACCGCTATATCGATGTAATATTTATAGGCTTTAATATCATGAAACTGAAATTTCTTATTTAATACAACTATACGTCCGAGGTGTACAGAATCTTTTTAATCAAAATCGGCTGACCGGAAGATCTACTTTATACCGTGCATTTTGCACCTTTTTTCGATATCTCAAAACAGCTAAAACGATTTGGATTAAACTCTATATATCGATGTAAAATTTGATGAGCTTTAATATCATGTAGGTTTCATTCTGATTAAATAGTCTGCCAGGGCTTAAATGCCGATATTTTAAATTTTCTTCTTCCTAAAGTACCTTTAATTTTGTTGATTCTATAAAAATAACCATATTATCTTGTTAACATTGATGAAAAACAGGTAAATGTATAATTTAAACGAATTCGATATCCAACTTAAGGAGAAAACTGCAAAAATATTTTTTTAATGCATTTTTTTGTTTATGAAATTAATAACGGTAATATGTATATAATCTTATGCATACTATTTTAAAAATTAACGGTGAGTGATGATAAAACAAACTGATTGTCGTAGATAATAATATAATAGATTATTTGATAAAACGCATGTTTCTATTAAAATTAAATTTAAATATTTCATCACAATTTATTTATTTTCATTTCTAAATTTGTTTAAAAATTCTTAAATTTATATATGAATAATAGAGGTAAGTGAAAGTCGTGTGTTGCCCGCACCAGATTTTTTTTTTGTCTAATAAGGCCATCAAAAAGATATTTTGCATCATTTTAAAATATTTTCTCCCCAAAAAACTGTTATTTTAATAGAAGATTTCATTACTTTAGCGCTGTTACTTTTAAAAACCCTCCCATAAACCTTCCAGTTCTTTAATGTTATTGATTATTATGGAGTGGTATTAAATGGAATTAAGCCCATTAAATAGCTATTAGTACTAACATTTCACAATAACTTTGTTAACAGATTTTTACGAGTAAAAATGGGCAGAATACACTTTGCTGTTTTTAGAAGCAAGCGATGACAGGTTTCGATGAAAATCCTATTTACAAGGCTGAAGAGTTTTATTGCCCTGAAGAGACAAATCTAAATATGGAAATTGATTATGTTGCAGGGAGATTATTATAAAAGAGAACAATGAGAAGGAGAAATAGCGAATAAGGTTCAAAGTTATGCAATAGCCTTCTTTTTCAAATCAATATTTACTCGGCGCTATTCAGTAAAAAAGCTTACATAACTCACTGGCTTGTCGACATGTATTTTAGCACAATACCATAAAAAAGAATATCCAGTGCGGGCAACACACGACTTTCACTTACCGCCGTTGTTAAAATCGATTAAAGAATTTTCAAATACAGTTAGAGATAAAAAAAAATCTGGTGCGGGCAACACACGACTTTCAATTACCTCCATTTTTAAAATACATGAAAGAATTTTCAAATACAGTTAGAGATAAAAATACGTGAAACTATTAAGGAATTAATCAAATTGAATTTATATAGAAACATGTGTTTCATTAAAAAATCTATTATATTATTATCTAAAATAATCAGTTAGTTTTATCTTCTTTTCATCACTCTCTATTAACTTTTAAAAGCTTGTGTATGAGATGATATTTTATCTAAAATCTTTAGCTTTCCAACGGTATATCATACATGTATATTACTGCTCTTATGTTCAAAAACGAAACGTTTTTAAAAAAATATTTTTTCTGTTTTCTCCTTTAGTTGGGTATCGAATTTATTCAATTTATATATTTACCTGTTTTCATCAGCGTTAACAAGATAATATAGTTATTATTATTGAATCTACAAAATTAAAGGTACTTTAGGGGAAGACAATTTAAAATATCGGCATTTAAGCCCTGTCAGACTATTTTAATCAGAATGAAACTTACATGATATTAAAGCCCGTTCAATTTTACATCGACATATTGAGTGTAATCAAAATAGAATTGTCTTTGAATAAAATATAGCTGTTTTTTGAGAAAATTGTAGATAGGTGCAAAATGCGTGATATAATGTGGCTCTTCTGGTTTGCTGATTTAAATGAAAAAGTTGCTGTAACATCTCTGGCGAACAGTTGTCTTAAATATGAAATTTCAGGTTCATAGGATTTTTTGTTTTCGCGCTGGACTTACCACACACACTCACACACAGACTTTTTTCAGGACTTGGTTATTTGGACTCAAGGGACCCTATAACGTGTATTTCTGTTGATAACTAGAATTCAAAAATTTTAAAGATCGCAATACTTTCGCTTACTATATATTTCATAGTAATTGAAAGTAAAAAATATTCCGTCTACAGCTACTTTCGTTAACTATCACAAGACCTACCTCTCATGAATCTTCACCTACTTTTACTCTCACCTTGCAACAGTGGCCTTCATAACTCTACGACTTTTTTTAATTTTTAATATATGTTTTTTTTAAATTCTTGCACTTTCTTTAAATAAGTGAATTATCATACAGTCTCACATACTTTCATCCATAATTTGGTTAATATATATTTCGTTAAACGGTTAACGAAATTGTCAAATAGTAATAAAATGACTAAAACGCTATTGTGAACAGCTAAAGATGGTAAAAATGGGTGCTGAGACAAAACAGCGCTTAGTAAGCACATTTCGATCCGCGCAGTGTGCCTGCATTCCAACCTGTTAATATTGTTTTGGAAACTATATCCCATTTACTGCTCACAGCGTTCCAATATTTGTAAAACAACGGAATAACGGTGTTTTTAGTATTGAATTTGAGTTTATTTTGGTACATTGTACATTATAGGTACTGGGTACTTTCCTTTTAATATTTAATATACTTCAAGAAAACTGAAGCTGTGTCCTTATAAAATTACTGAGTACACCCAAGTTCAATGTTGGAGGCAGCCGACTTTTAAAGACTTTTTTTAACGCCATTATTTTTTCTATCCCATATTTTTCTTCTTTCTTGCTTTTTAATGAGATGGATAGACCTAAGTAGACGCACTCTTTAGCAAAACCGATGACTTCATTGTTAATTATTACTGCTCTTTGCACTGAGTTCGTCATGATCTTTATTTTTTCTGTACTGATGACCAATCCCACGGTCCCGCATTGTATCAAAAGATCTTTAACCATTTTATCAATTTCTGTTATTGAATCGGCAAAGATAATTAGAATAGAATAAACTTTAATTGCAATCGGGGTTTTCCCTATACAATAGGAGTGTGTACATAAATCATATTTGTTATATACTGTTTTCAACTTTTTGGTGTAACAAACTAAAGAAAACATATATATATATAATAATAATAAATATATCTACATAGGCATATATGAGTACAATAAAAAATAAAATAAAATAAAAAATACAAATAAAATAAAATAGACAATAATAATTAGCAAAAAAAAATATATATCCATTTCTTGTGACTTCAAAAACAAAACAAAATCATAATAAATAAATTAAGATACATTTTTTGAGTTAGTGATCTATCACAAAACCTCTTAAATTTAGGCTTGCTCTGGTGTAAAAGTACAGTTTTTTAGTATTTTCGGAGGTTATATTTTTGAGATATAGTCTGAAGTTTGAAGGTGTTGACTGGGCTATGGCTGGTATGATGGTTGAGCGGTAGGAGGAGTAGGCTGGGCATGATGTGAAGAAATGGTCAATACTGTCAGCTTCTTTCTTATTGCAGATGGTACAGTTTTCTATTGGATTGAATCTGTGCGTTATGTTTTTCATTGTGATTTGCTGAATTTATTGTTAGCAGTCCGGATTTAAGCCATAAGTTTATTATGCGTAAAGGGCAGGTTGGTTGTGAGGCACATTTGAGTTATTTGGGTTCCATTAAACATTTCTATATAATTCGGACAGTAATTCGACATTTCCATTTGGGTTAAATCGGACATTTTTATGCTTTTGAATTATGTTTTTCCTCTCTTTTGCATTCTTACAATTCGTAATGGTGTCTTTTTCTTTACATGTGCTGATTAGCTGTCTCATTTGTAGTAAAAAATTCTTTTTCGTGGTATTCGGAGATTTCTCAGCTAATTTATTGAGTTCCGTAAGACATATTTTTGGAAACCTAGAGTCTTCCATGTTTAATATTTTATCGGTCCATTTCAGTGCTTTTCGGAGCACGATAGTTGAGACAGGAAGGACTCCACATTCAAGCCGGACAATGTAGTCTGGTGTGGTACGGTGTAATCCCAGTACTCTCTTTTAATATTGAAGCTGACTTCGCTCTAGGATCGGTAGATAGCGCAGCCCCCACACCTCCGAACCGTAGAGTAGAACACTGAGGACCATCGCTTCACAAAGTTTTCTCTTTGAACCCCAATCCGCATCTCATTTTCCCCAGAGTCCTACTAAGTGTCCATAGTCAAAGTGGAGGAGTATCAGAGAAGGCACTAAGAGATCACGGCTATTGCTAGGAAACGAGTCGCGGAAACCTAGGAGTTGTTTGAATGTAGCTGGGAAATATGATTACTCCAAATTAAATTTTCATCAAAGATAAATCCTCATCGTAGAAAATATCTTTATGGTAGGGAATGAGTTGTAGTCATATTAGTTTGCTATTTCAGACCTGAAAGTTAGGTGGAAGTTCACGCTCCGATTGGTTAAGTAGGCTTCTCTAATCTTCTCAATTAACAGGGTAGTGTTTTCTCTACGTCCTTTATCCATTCTCTATAATGTATATATCAGGCCAAATATCTAACTCTCTTTCTCTCTACACACGCATATATTGAGGATAAATGGTAAATTGTTAAAATTATCATAGGAAGAAATAATCTGGAGTCAGTCGTATGGAAAATATTTTAATTTTGCCGAAGACAAACGATCAAACCTTCCACTTAAGTACAAAAGGCTCATCTACATGACTATCATAAGGCCGATATGGACTTACGGAATAGAGGTTTGGGGCTCTACTAAACCATCAAATTCTTCTCGTCTCCAATCCCTCCAATCAAAAATCTTTCGAAAAATCCTCAATGCTCCTTATTTTGTCACAAATAAACTCATCCATAAAGACCTTAATGTTCCCTATGTTGCTGACTTGGCCCGAACCAGGCACCACTCCTTTCACGACAAACTCCATACCCACTCTAACCCACTAGTTTCAATCCTTGCTTCCTCTACAATCCCTGATAATCCTCCGAGGCGTCTGAAAAGAAGATGGCCCCGAGACCTTCTAGTTTAGCATAGTCTTTGGGGAGCTGCCAATGTGTGGTATCCCTATATGGGAATCATGTCAACATATCTTGTATCACATTTACTAAATGTATTTTATTATACAGTTGTAAATACCAATAAATGTATTTAAAAAAAAAAAAAATTGCCGACATTTCGGCTCTGACAAGTGATCCATCATAACAAAAATATTGTTTCTTTACAAACACGGCAAGAGTTGGCTGGGAAGTTCTCCTGAACCCACCTTATTCACCTGCAGAGATGGGCAAAATCGCATTCGGATATACGAATACGAATGTATTCGGGAAGATCGAGTTTTGAAAATACGAATACGAATATACTCACAGATGTAGACAGGTATACGCCCGAATTTCACAGGTATGCAAAGGGATACGGTCATATTCCACTGGTGTGGGCCGTATTCCACTGGACTAAAAACTTATACGGGCCTGTGTACAAGTCAATATGTACGCATTTGCAGGCGTGAATTCGAATGCGGTCAATAATATCTTATATTAAAAGACATAAAATTTAATATTTATGAATTTATTTTTAAATATGATTCAAATATTGTTGAAATAACTTCTTTAAATACGAATATCTATTTATTTACATATATCAACTGTCATACAGTTCTCTTCTCTATAATAAAATAATTTATAATTTTTTATAAAAAATTTAGGTGAAAATTGTTTAGTGTGTTTTTAATTAATTTAGGGACTTCCTTCAGCTTTCGAGTCTTACAATATTTCCTAAGAATTTTGTCACACCTCTTTAAATAGGCTCAAAGTCCCAGGTATCATGGTAAAATTCCCGATGCCTAGGTTCTAAGGCGGCTTTATATTACTTCTTATCTTCAAACAAAGTTAACATTGAAAAAAGTAATATTTAACATGATCACAGTTGTGACCAGATCAGGTGAATCACCTGATCTGGTCACAACTGACTACAGATTAGAAAGGTCATTTCGAATGAATGAAAGAAAAGGTAGATTTGCAGATCAGGAGTCAGGGAGATCCTTGAAATAAATATTAAGATCCTTGACGAAATAGGTACTTGATTAATGTCACCAGGGCTGGAATAGCCAACAACCATGCCACAGCCGGGTTTGAACTTTCTTCCTAGAAATTGTTAGTCCTGGACCCTATCAATATTGAGGAGTTGGTTTCGGCTTAATCTCGATAACTAGCTTCTTTTTTTTTTTTTTCATGCTTACCGAAGTAGAAATAAAATGGAAAGTTCATGTGATAAATAATATAATATTTCGTATATAGAAGCCATTACTATAAACGGTAGCTAGGACTCAAGGCTTCGGAAATATTGAGACATTAAATAAAGGATGAAAAATGAGAGAGGTTGAAGTAATTTAGTGTTGTTAGCTCTTAGCGTGGGCGTCGCTTCCTACCTCTTTGGATCTTCTTCTAGAGGTCGCTGCGGAGGTTAACTAGCTACCTCGCTGCTCTAAAGGAACCGCTCTAATATAGTAAATATATGTCTATTGTAGTGATCTCACTTCTGCGCAGTCTTACCAATTTGGCTCTTTTGTAAAAATTAATATCTTATTAAACGTGCTCAATGTTGACGATACTACTTTCTGGATCATGACTGGCCTAAGGCATGTTCTCTTGCTATGTATATTCGGTTGTTCCAGTCCCACATCACAGCAATTGAGAAATGGTGTCAGAACTGGAGGATTAAAATAAATCCTAAAAAATCCCACCAAATCAATTTTACTTCGTCGCAACCGATGACTTCCTGCCCCACTGTATCCTTTAATATACCCACTCATATTTGAACAAATACGTTCTGGACTTCTGACAGCGCCTTACTTGAATCTCACACAACTTAAAGACAAGATTGAGATACAAATTACACAGCACTTATTGAACGTTCAAATTCCATTTATGTATGCAATAATGAGTTTCCTCTTTGAATCTTATCCAATTGTGTAAACAAACTATCCTACATTGATATTATTATACCAAAACAACCTATCTAATACCTCTCTTTCACCATATTGTTTAGTAATCGTTTTGTTCAATGCGTTCAAGTCTTGAATCGAAAAGTCAGTGGATTCGTAAATTATTTACGATTAATTAGCGCACGTGCGCAACGGCCGTATATTAATAAGTGTGGTCAGGGCTATTAGATGCACGGTGCAGCGTTGTTCCAGAAGTCGCAGGAGATTTCGACTCGAAACAAGGAAGTCGGCCGTCTCTGTCTGGACACGACACTGAGGTCAAAAGTGAGAAGACCCACCAAAACCACACGGAATGCGGATCGAACTCAAATGCAACGTCTTGCCACATGATGAACGAGGGGCGATCCTGCACGATAACGCCAGACACACGTTGCAACCAACCTTCGAGACGCACGATCATCCACCAATCAATTACCCTTATCACGAACCGATGACTTCCTCGCTCCACTGTATTACAACTTTGAAGATACCAACTCATACACTATTGAAAACTTCGATATCCAGGATCCATCTTGAGAAACTTGTTACATGAAATCCATATTACGAGACTTATGGATCTAAAAACTGTTCGTAGATACAATTACATACGCACTATACTTGACAAACGTTCAAAACTTCCAATCAATTTCAAAAACCTCATTTATGTTATTATCATAAGACCCATTTGGACTTACGGATCGAGTTTTGGGGCTCTACTAAACATCTGATTCCTCTCGCATTCAATCCTTACAATCCAAATCCTTAAATGCTAACTTTATTTCATTACGAATAAAATCATCCATAATGATCTAAATATCCCATTTTTCACAGAACTATTTCGTCATTAAATTATTTATTCTTTACAAAAAAGAAAATCGCTAGCACAGACGGTTGACAAAATTTGCAGCGTGTATAGGATGATGTCTTAGGAGAAAGCAACGTTCCTAAGTGGTTTGCTGGGTCAGAACCGGATGTTTTGACTTGGAAGACGCAAAGACGGGTCGTCCTTCAAATATTGATCATGACAGAACTACTGAAAGATGGAGGATGTATTAGATCAAAATGATTCATATATAATTTATTAAAACATTTAGAGAATCTGAATTTTTTTATTAAAATAACGAGTAAAAACGCTACCGATTTACTACGTACTACCAATATACGTCGTTGAATTGTTAGGTGGCTTTTTTGTTATACGATTGTGTATTCTCGTTTTTACGAAAATTATTGGTATTCAATGTAATATGTTTTGTACATTTAACGTCACTTTATGCTACTATGGCTAATCGGACATGCTATAGTGGGAGTCCTGAATTTTGCCTATCAGGTTTTATTAGGATAAGGATCTTTAACGAGTACTGACATCGCACAGGTTCGGACACCTTTTAACGTCCCCTCCGAAGACGGTATAACTAAGGATTTTTACTCCAATTAAAAAATCCTAGGACCACCTGCGGGTCTGAACCCGGGACCTCGGGCATAGGAGGCTGTTATGCTAGCCACCCAGCTACAAGTGATCCCTTCAATGTCATAGTTATCTACAATTTAATTATACATATCTATAAGTATACTACGACGAAGATTAAAAATCTAAATGTTGCAAATTATGACACAACTGTTTTATTTATTGTAGCTGTGCAAGGAGTAAACCTGAATATATAGTTTTGGTTTATTATATTTCAGTTCATTGCAATCGAGGGAAAAATAAAACAAAAAAAAAGATAGCTTACGTTTTTAGACACAAAAACGTTTGTCAGCGCACGAATTGATAAAAAAATAAATACCATAATTATTTATAAATTTATAGCGTTTCAAAATTAGCAGTGGTGATAGGCCATTTTCATGAGGTATTCCTCAATTTTACTTTCACTTACTATGTGTAGTAAAGAAAGTATTTCGATCGTGAAAATTTTCGGGAGAAAACGAAAATCTCTATGAAACTGAAATTTCATATTTAAGATTACTATACGACCTAGATGTTACAAAAACTTTGTCATCAAATTCGGCTAATCAGAAGAGCCACTTTAAACCATGCATATTGCACCTTTTTATGTTTTTCTCAAAAACGGTTCCGACGATTTTGATTAAGCTCGCTATATCGATGTAAAATTTAATTGGCTTTAATATCTTGTAAGTTTCATTCTGATTAAAATGGTGTGACAGGGCTTAAATGACGATATTTTAAATTTTTTTCCCTAAAGTACCTTTAATTTTGTTGATTCTATAAAAATAACTATATTATCTTGTTACCACTGATGAAAAACAGGTAAATATATAAATTGAATGAATTCGATACCCAACTAAAGGAGAAAACAGAAAAAATATTTTTTTAATGCAATTTTTTGTTTTTGGACATAAGAACAGTAATATACATGTATGATATACCGTTGGAAAGCTAAAGATTTTAGAAAAATATTATTTCATACACAAGCTTTTAAAAGTTAATAGAGAGTGATGAAATGAACATAAAACTAACTGATTATTTTAGATAATAATATAATCGATTTTTTTATAAAACACATGTTTCTATATAAATTCAATTTAATTAATTCCTTAATAGTTTCACGTATTTTTATCTCTAACTGTTTTTGAAAATTCTTTCATTGATTTTAACTACGGTAAGTGAAAGTCGTGTATTGCCCGCACCAGATTTTTTAATATAGAGTTTTATTATTGATCCATTACCACCTGAGCAGTATACAGTAGATACAAATAGTATTACTACAGGTGAGACGAGGTATATAAGAAGCAGTGTCACCGAGGTGTCATGGCCACCACAACCTTACTGCAACAGATCCGGGTTCTCCTAACAAAGGAGTTAGCTTCTCAGGGAAAACGTATCATTATCTGAAGTTACAGCCGTTTTAAGCATTCATTAAATATCCTTACATGTTTACAAAAAAATCTTGTGCGGGCAACACACGACTTTCACTTACCTCGATTTTTAAAATCAATGAAAGAATTTTCAAATACATTTAGAGATAAAAATACGTGAAACTATTAAGGAATTAATCAAATTGAATTTATATAGAAACATGTGTTTTATTTAAAAATCTATTGTATTATTATCTAAAATAATCACTTAGTTTTATCTTCTTCTCATCAATCTCTATTAACTTCTAAAAGCTTGTGTATGAGATGATATTTTTTCTAAAATCTTAAGCTTTCCAACGGTATATCATACATGTATATTACTGCTCTTATGTTCAAAAACAAAAAATTGCATTAAAAAAAATAAAAATTTCTGTTTCTCCTTTAGTAGGGTATCGAATTTATTCAATTTATATATTTACCTGTTTTTCATCAGCGTTAACAACATAATCTAGTTATTATTATTGAATCACAAAATTAAAGGTACTTTAGGGGAAGAAAATTTAAAATATCGGCATTTAAGCCCTGTCAGATCATTTTAACCAGAATAAAACCTACATGATATTAAAGCCCATTAAATTTTACATAGATATAGTGAGTTTAATCAAAATCCTCGGAACCGTTTTTGAGAAAATCGTGCAAAATGCATGGTATAAAGTGCCTCTTCTGGTAAGCTCATTTTGATGAAAAAAGTTTTGTCACGTTTCGTGCGTATAGTTGTCTTAAATATGAAATTTCAGTTTCATAGGACTTACCGTTTCCGCCCGGGAGTTACCACACACACACACACAGACCTTTTTGCGGGACTTGGTTATTTGGACTCAGGGAACCCTAAAACGTGTATTTCCGTTGAAAACTGGAATTCGAAAATTTTCACGATCGCAATACTTTCCCTTACTATATATAGTAAGTGAAAGTAAAAAATCAAATTAGGGATGTGATGGTTGGTATTTGGAGATGAATCATCACGAAAAGTATGATCCACGAATCACGCAACTATCACCTACTTTTCCCTTCAAAGAAATTGTATTCGTTTGCAGCGAAAGTGATAGTTACAGTTAAAGTGATAACCGTTTTTGAAAAAAAAGTCTATCTAGTTCCCAGAAAAACAATCTGCTAAAATTATAAGATTAAACTATGAAGTGTGTAATATAGATCGTTTGTCTTTTGTTTTATATTATACGTTCTAAAGCCATGCGCTTTCCAACGGTATATAATACATCTATGTTACTTTTTGTTAGTTTGTTTATTCATTGAACAACATCACTTTATGTTAATGTGGCTAATCGGACGATGCTACAGTAGGCGTGCCAAATTTAGCCCATCCAGGTTTTATTAAGATAGGGGGATCTTTAACGAGCACCTGACGTCATATGCTCGGGACCATCATTTTATGTTTCTCCGAAAAAACGGCATGACCAAGGATGTCTTACCCACATTAAACAAAATCCTAGGTATATCTGCTCGGTTTGAACCTGCGACGTTGGGCATAGAAGATTGTTGTTCTATTAACTACACTACATGTGACCCCTGAAGTGTGTAGGCAAAGAATGGCGATATCAACATCGATATTCGAGTTCGCGAAGTCTATTTTATCATTCTTATTAAATCTGTATCTCCTTGAGAGAATTTGTCATCTCATTTCAATGATATCGTATCTTGAATCATTTCCAAAGAGGTCTTAAAAAATGATATCGATCTAAATTGATTCGTATTCAGGTTAAGTAAGTAAAGTATGGGTTTTGAGTGAGCTAGGTAAATAAGTATTTACATTATTATTATATATGAGATAAATACATGTATTTAATTGTTTGTGTTATTATTCCACTCAATAATAAAAACCTTATGACTTGATATTAAGGTCTACTAAGGTATCTTATTATTCTCGTATTCAATTTTTACAGTCCAAAATTCGTTCGTAAAATCCTAAATACTTCATACTGCATTACATATGAAGTACCTTCGCAAAAGATTCAATTCCCACACAAACCAACCATCTAGTTTCATTCCTTGCTTCCACTTCGGTACATGATAATCCTCCGATGCGTCTGAAAATAAGATGGCCTCGACATCTTCTTATTAAGAATATTTATTTAAGTGTTGCCTATGGGTACTTTCCCCTCTTGTATATATCATAATATTATATTTATCTCTGAATATTTTTATATATTTTAATATAATTACATATTTCTTTTAAAACATGTTATTAATGATTTATTTTTCTCTTTTGTTTCAGGTGAGAGTTAGTATTGAGTTTACATAATCTTTAGGATAACTGAAAGGTAACTTAAGTTATACATTGTTATTTTTTAAGATTTTAAGTTATTAACTTTTGGATGGAGTGCTTGTCTATAATATTGGGTTGTGTCACATGAAATGTCCGATTTCAAGGAAAAGGATTTTTATTAAAAATACGATATGAAAACAAGATAATTTTATTCGAAGTATTTAATTATTGTTATTTATTTATTAATTTGGCTAAACGGAATTTTTTAAAATTCGTTTTTCGGGTTCTACGTGTCAGGAACCGTAATCCCTCAAATTTTGAGAGGGGTTATTTGTTTATATTTTTGGTCGATCGCAAGGGTTCATTATTGAAAATAGCACCTAAAACTAAAAGCACCTATACCGAATTCTTTACTGTTTTTTTCTTATCTTTCGATTTTCTTTCAAAAATTCAAATTTAAGAACGTTGTTGCATTGTTTACCACCAATAACCACATTGTTTCTCTACCACCGAGTTATCAGGGAATCTCTTATTAAGTTGTGGCTTGACCATATAAGATTAAATTTTGTAAAGTAATTATTCGCGCTTTCTTTGCTAAAAAAAACTTAAGTATTTTTTTTCTCGACCTTCAAAAATGTCATGTGTACCTTAAAAAGTGAGTTACTGAATTAAAACTAATCGCCTCCATTTTAAAAACAAGCGGTTAATATCAACGTCTAGGTGTTAGGATTATCGTTGGATGCCCAATTTCTGTGCCAAATTTGTGAAAATTAACCAATTTTCAACAAATTGGTCCAGTAGTTTCGGACAAACGGATTTTTTTTAAATACGTTTTTCGGGTTCTACGTACCTTGAAACTTAAGCCCTAAAATTTTGAGAGGAGATCATTTTATTTTTTCAATTACAAAGGTTCATTATTATTTTTTTTTTAATTCTTTTATTGAAATTTACAAAAGTACATACTACAATAAGTAAATGAGCTATTTAGAGAACATTGGCTTGAAAAGTGTTGAGAAGAAACTACTTTAATGAAGGTTCATTATTGTATACTGCGCATGTTCTGACATATTATTAAACAGGGTTAACTTAACATATTATAATGATGATATTGGTTTCTCAAAATAACAACCATCATCTATATTACTGCTTTAAAAGCTGGTTTTGCAAAATACATTAAATTTTATTCGGTGATTTAGACTCTTCTCTACAGGGCGATAAATTCTGTAATAAAGTCAGCTGTAATTACGGGCAATAAATTGTTTATTACACCATCTGAAAAGTAATAAAATGCCCTACGGTTTAGCATTCAAATTAAAACTGTCTTAATTTTAAGAATTTAAGAACTTAGGAACAACTCTGAACTATGTACTTTATACCATGCATTTTGCACCTTTTTACGATTTTCTCGTCTTAACGATTTTGATTAAATTCGCTTCATTGATGTAAAATTTAATGGACTTTAACATCATGTAGGTTTCATTCGGATTAAAATAGTTTGACAGGGATTAAATGCCGATAATTGAAATTTTCTTTCCCTAAAGTACCTTTAACTTTGTAGTTTCTATAAAAGTAACCAAATTATCTTGTTAGCATTGATAAATAACAGCTAAATATGTAAGTTGTGGGAATTTAAAAAACAACTAAAGGAGAAAACTGAAAAAATATTTTTTTAATGCCATTTTTTGTTTCTGAACATAAGAACAGTAATATACATGTATGATATACCGTTGGAAAGCTAAAGATTTTAGAAAAAAATATTATCTCATACACAAGCTTTTAAAAGTTAATAGAAAGTGATGAAAAACCGATAAAACTTTTCAATAATTAAAGTGGAAATTAATCGATGAATATTTAAAGAGAAAAGTATACTGTTTACCAAAGATATTAACTCAATATAATCAAACATCCATTTCAAATCACTATAAGTTTAGGGGTCACCTGTGGCATAGTGGTTATTATAACAGCCTTAATGCTCAAGATCACGGTTTCAAAACTGCAGGAGGCCCTGGTATTTTTTAATGGAAGTAAAAAATCCTTAGTTATGCCTTACTTCGGAAGGGACGTAAAAAGGTGGTCCCGGTCCTGTGCGATGTCAGGTACTCGTTAAAGATCCCTATCCTAATTAAACCTGGATAGACAGAATTTAGGACACCCATTGTATTATTGTCCGAGCCACAGCAGTATAAAGGGACGTTAAACTAATAAACAAATAAACAAATAGTAACAATTTTAAAGGTGTTATTAATGCCCACTGGTACCTTACAGTGTACCTATGCTGGTGGTACAGAAGGTACGTGATTCAGGCGGAAAGATGTAACCAAAAGAGAGGCGTGGTTCGGCTATATCGATCCTTTTCCTCCGATAACCTTTTAATCTCTGACAGTCTGTCTCTCTCACTTCTTTTTCTTTTCACTTACCTATATGGAATTACGTAAATGGAATATACAGTAAGGGAAATACAGCAATCGTAAACATTTTAGAATTCAATATTTTCGCCAAAATAAACCTTTTAGGATCCCCTATCATTACAAATGACCAAGCCCCGCAAAAACGTGTGTGTATATGTGAAGTAAGCCGAACTCTGAAAAGATAAGTATTATATTGGGTTGTTTGACATGAAATGTCCGTTTTTATAGTTTCTGAAATACATAAGGGATTTTGCTGGTCTCTGTTGTTTTCTTCCGAATGTTTACATATTTAAAGTAAACAGTAACTAATCCTCTACCTTTGTATTATAAACATTAGCTTCCCAAAGTTTTCAGCTGGGGATACCGACTTGGAAAACATGCCCCGAGGAAGACCTCCGTCTGTAATAGACAACGATGTCCTCAAACATACAGTAGAAGGAAACCCCTACCAAACAGTTAAAGGACTATCAGCAAAACTAAATGCAAGTGCATCTACCGTTTCCAGACATTTAAAGTGTATTGGGAAAGTAAAAAAGCTCGATACATGGGTACCTCATGATCTCAATGAGCGGCAGCAAGACCCCATGTTTCAAAATATACCGTGCAAAAATTGAAAGAACTGGGCTACGAAGTTCTTCCGCACCCCCCATATTCTCCCGACTTGTCTCCAACAGATTACCACCTGTTCAGGAATTTAGACAACTTCGTCAAAGGAAAACTTTTTGAAAATGATGATCTAGTGAAAAGTGCATTTTCAGATTTTGTTTCACTTCAAAGCTCAGAGTTTTTCAGTTCGGGGATAAAAAAGTTGGTGTCACGTTGGGAAAAATGTGTAGAAAAAGAAGGTAAATACTTGGAAGAAAATTATCTTGTTTTCATATCGTATTTTTAATAAAAATCCTAACCTTGAAAACGGACATTTCATGTGACACAACCCAATAGAACGAATTTTATATGATATATTCCTGAGCAGTTACAGCAACTTGTTAATCAAAATCGGCCAACTAGAAGAGCCACTTTATACAATGCATTTCGCACCTTTTTACGATTTACTTGAAGAGAGCTGTAACGATGTCTAATTGGACGGGCTTTAATATCATGTAGGTTTTATTCTGATTAAAATAGTCTGACTGGGGTTAAATACCGATACTTTAAAATTTCTCCTTTTGAACTGCATTTAATTTTGTTAATTTTATGAAATTGACCATATCATCTGATTAACATTGCAAAAAAAACAGCTAAAAATATACAACTTGAACGAATTTAATAACCAACTAAAGTAGAAAAAAGCAAACGACTTTTTTTTTAATGCAATTTTTCTGTTTTTGAACATGGAAAAAGTAATATAGATGTATAATGTACCGTTGGAAAGCTTAAGATTGTAGAAAAAATATTATTTTATCAAGAAAATTGTAATAGTTACTAAAAAGTTGTGAAAAACCGATAAAAATAACTAACTGATGGTTTTAAATAATATTATAATACATTATTTAATAAATCACATCCGTCTACCAAAACTTAACTTCATTTATTCTTTAAACTTTTATCATCTATTTATTTAAAAATTCTTTAACTGGTTTTGAAAATGTATGTACTCAAAAATTGAAATTATTTTGACGAATGTGGTAAGCGAGGTCTTCTTTTGCGTGCACAATATTTTTTTCACAATGATATACTTTATTTTAAATTAACCATGTTCGACTGGCTCAGGAAAGAATAGATTGCATTTTAATATATATATAATAATAATAAAAATAATAATAGGCTTAGCGAACCCGAAGGTTCGATGCCGATACCACCAAACTTCGCCTGCACTGACTCGTCCATTGTTCGCCGGTCAAGAACAAGCCACCGAGATCAGCCTTAACGCAATCCTCCCATCGACGCTTCGGCCTACCTTTCAGACGCCTAACAGTCGGCTCAGCGAATACCAACTTTCCCGAGCTTAACAACTTTACGCGCCCATTTGAGTCTCCGCGATGCAATCAACTCAATTATATTCACAGGGTACAATCTCCGCAATGCCGCGTTGTGCAACCTTCTAATCTCCCCAATGGCCTCATCTCTCTTCGGACCAAATATTTTACGCAGCACCTTATTTACGAAAACCTTAAGCCGTTGTCCATCCTTCAAAGTAAGAGGCCACGTTTCACATCCGTAAAGAACCGTCGGAAGAATAATAGTTTTATAAATTCGAACCTTTAAGTTTTTAGACAGAAGCCGCGAGCTAAGTAATTTAGCAACTGAATAATAACACGCATTTCCCACCTATATATATATATATATATATATATATATATATATATATATATATATATACATTTATTTTTTTTATATGTAGTTATTTTATTGATTCTGTGGACTAAACACTAAGCTGTTTAAAAATTGCTGGTTTTTATTCTATGGTGTTAAAAGAAGAAACTGACTAATTGAGTTTTTATTTAATTTCCACAAACTTTTCCCCTACCGACATGACAAGCACCTGCCCAAACAACAATGTTGTTGCTGTAGCTCCAATGCCAGCTTGCTTAACAACAACACGTCAACAAGTTACCCTAACTACATGGCAAATAGATAGCTCAAACAAATATACATAGTGAGACTGGCTGTGGTGTATTATTGTTTCCTTAAAGGAAAAAACACAGATAGAAAATTGTTCTATAGTATTTTATTTCTAAGTAGTTGTTTATTTATTTATTTAACGCCACTTAATGCTACTGTGGCTAACCGGACGATGATACAGTGGGAGTCTTAAATTTTGCCTATCCAGGTTTAATTAGAATAGGGATCTTTAATGAGTACCTGACATCGCACAGGCTCGGGAGCATCTTTTACTTTTAAAGAAGAAGGTGGGTCGACGAAATTAAAAAGGCAGGAATGCTATGGTCACGTAATAGTCTAGGGCAGGGAATTTGGAAGATGAAGATGAGCGAACTCTTCAACTCAAGTACGGGTAGTTACCGTTAAAGACTTTAAACTTCTGAAAAGGAAGGTCTATATACGTATATGTATATATAAAGAAAGAAGAAAAAAAATTAAGTTTGTAAATAAAAATGTATTATAAATGTTTAGATGTACATCAATAAAGACTTATTATTATATACCGAACCCAAGATTTCATGGGTTGTAGAGTTATTTTTTTTTTAAGAACTGAACTTTTTCATTCACATCGACATATTCACGTTTATACAGGCGGTTGAGTCCTAATATAGGCAAGTCTGCTTATTTTTTCAGTGTATCTTTATGTCAAAGTATTGATTGAAAAATGAAGTAACCTTTTCCTTTATTTTTGCAACGTGAACGTTCTGTAAGGAGCACTCACCTTGAGGCTATATTTAGCCTGGCAATTAATACAGAGGGCACAGTTATAACGATGCGGTCCCTAAGAGCCATTTCCTACTCGACATAACCCTAAAACAAAAAGAAGCCGGTTGATTGATCCCGACAGCTGGAAGGTCACTCCACGGATTAGTCACGAGTCACTAGACCTTTCGCCACATCCTTACGCCCTGTTATTATCCTCTATGGTTCCTAAATAATAATAATAATGATAAAGATAACATTAGGGAGTGATAATGAGAGCCCATGCCAATCAAATAATCAACGATTAGGTTGGCAGATGAGCGATGACGTCACCGGAGGCCGTTGGTCGTGCGCTGTTCTTGGGCCTTCTACCTCTTTGGCCTTGTTGGCAAACTTTCATTCTTTTTTACTCCATTGACTAAATCCTTAGGTATTAATCCATTCAGTTTATGAATGATAATAATTTTTTTTCTCAAAGCTATTGTATATGATATATATATATATATATATATATATATATATATATATATATATATATATATATATATATATATATATATATGTGTGTGTGTGTGTGTGTGTGTGTGTGTGTGTGTGTGTGTGTAATGTTGTTTGTTTTGTTTAATTAACGCCCCTTTATGCTGCTGTGGCTAATCGGATGATGCTACAGTGGGAGTCCTAAATTTTGCCTATCCATGTTTAATTAGGATAGGGATCTTTAACGAGTGCCTGACATTCCATAGGCTCTGGGCCACCTTTTTACGTCCGCTCCGAAGGACGGCATAACTAAGGATTTTTTACTGCCATTAAAAAAATCTAGGACCACCTGCGGATTTGAACCGGGGACTTTTGGCATAGAAGGCCAAGAAATGCAAGCCACTCTGCTACAGGTAACCTCTTATGTAATGTTGTAACGTAGGGTTAGGCTCATATAATTTTAGACCATATCACTCTATATCCCTAAAAAAAAATTTTAATATACATTATTTACGAAATTTAACAAAAATCAAACAATAATGTTTCATCATAATCTTTCATAAAAGAAAAATCTGGTGCGGGCAACACACGACTTTCACTTACCTCCGTTTTAAAAATCGATTAAAGAATTTCCAAATACAGTTAGAGATAAAAACGAGTGAAACCATTAAAGAATTAATTAAATTGAATTAATATAGAAACATGTGTTTTATTAAAAAATCTATTATATTATTAAATCACAAAAAAACAAAAATATTTTCTGATTGTAAGGATGACTCATCCAAAATCATTGTTAACATTTTGTCAATATGTAAGTAAATATTTGAATAAAATATATTTATATATATATATATATATATATATATATATATATATATATATATATATTATTATCTAAAAAAATCAGTTAGTTTTATCGGGCTGATCAGCTGATGCGCTCGATGATAACAGTCATACGTTACATCGTCTCTCAGATTTTTGCTTTTTTCAGTAGGAATTCGCTTGAATTCAGTCTGGAGAACATCACTAGACCTCAGGAATACTACGGCAGTGAATATTGGAGAAATTTCGGTAAGCAAAGTTATAATTTACTTTGTACAATCACGAAAAAGTGAAAGGAGGGTCACTGATCAGCTGATTGCCGCTAGCTCGGCAAGCTCGGGCTTGCTTTTCGTTAACTTATCTTTCTTTTATCTTTAATTCTTATCTCATTATTTATTTATTATTATTATTTTCTTAATCAATGAGATATTTTCACCAAGTCATGTCCTCAAAGTCTGCAAGTAAAAGATCTAGATCTGCAGGTTCTAACTCGTCTCCTACAAAACAGAGACCCCGCCGTGAACAAAATAAAAAAATAATTCCACCAGCGACCGCGTCAGCTACCTCATTAGGATCTGAACCACAGCCCAGCACATCATCACAAGGAATAACTGATGAATCCCCGTTTTTTACACCGAATCCATTTGAGATCCTCCAAAATGAAAAAGAAACCATGGAATCTTCTCCTATACCCAGGAACCACTACCTCCACCAATATTTGTTAAAAATATTAAAAATTTTAAACTGATGTGTGCGCATTTAAACAAAGTAACTGATCCTAATAGTTATTATTGTATAAGTAGAACCAATGATACTAAAATATCTCCGACTACTGCTGAAACCTACAGAAAGATTGTAAAATATCTGACTGAGACCAAAGCTGACTTTCATACTTATCAGCTGCGCCAGGAGAGAGCATTAAGGGTCGTAATCAGAAACCTACATTCCTCAACACCCGTTGAAGCTATCAAAGAAGAACTGACAGAATTAGGATTCCAAGTGAGGCAAGTCACCAACGTTCTAAAAGATAAAAGTCCACTGCCTCTATTCTTTGTGGACTTGGAACCATCAGCAGGAGTCGAAAAAATCTATGACCTCAGTAGACTGTACTATACCCGTGTAAAAGTTGAAAAACCTTACACAAAGAGGGAAATAGTTCAGTGTCATAACTGCCAGGCATATGGTCATACCAAAAGTTATTGCCATCACATACCACGCTGTGTGAAATGCGGTGAACAGCATAAAACAGAAGAATGTACAAGATCAAGATCTACACCCGCTGTATGTGCTCTGTGCCTCAAGGACCACCCGGCTAACTACAAGGGATGTGAAATCTACAAGAAACTCAGAACCAGATACCAAAAACCTCAGGATCCGAATGAAACAGCTGTACCAACCAGAAGCAGAAGAGAACCATCTAAACTTGTAAATTCAAACGTATCATTTGCCCACTTGCTTGGAGGTGGAAACCAGAATCATGAAGTCGAGGCACTGCCGGAACAACTTTTTCCTCAACTTTCTCAATCTATTGTACAACAATCTATCCCTCAAAGTTTACCTAATCTTCAAAAAACTCCTCAACATCAAATTTCTCATATCCCTCCACCATCAAACGTCACAGATCTTACCAGTCTAATGACATCGTTCATCTCCGAAATCAAATCTCTTGTTATGCCGCTTATATCACTCCTTACAAATCTAGTATCAAATCTAATCCCTGCCTTGAAAAATCCTTAAATGAATTCACCTAACTCCTTATCCATTCTCCTTTGGAATGCGAATGGTGTTAGAAATCATACTGACGAACTGACAGCGTTGTTGCAAGACAAAACAATCGATGTTGCACTTATAACTGAAACAAGACTAACGACTAAACAGTACTTCAAAATACCGCAATACATGACATACCGTACTGACCACCCAGACGGCAAAGCCCATGCCGGTTCTGCTATCATTGTCCACAAATCCCTCTCTCATCATTTACTCCCACTTCCCACCTATGATTTCCTACAAGCCACAGCCATAGTAATCAAGACTTTTTCCTTTCCGGTAACCCTCACATCTGCATACTGTCCTCCTAAACATTCCATTTCCAATTCCGAATTTGTATCCTTCCTGGATTCCTTAGGAAATCGTTTCATTCTGGGTGCAGACTTAAACGCCAAGCATCAGCAGTGGGGTTCCAGAACCACGAACTCTCGGGGACGAAATTTGCAGTCTGCACTCAACTCCCGAAATTTTAATATCCTGCCTCCTGACTCCCCTACCTACTGGCCAACCGATCCTAACCGCAATCCTGACATCCTCGACTTCTTTATCCACAGCGGATTAGGCTCCCTCAACTTTTCTGTAACTCGCCTTGATGAACTATCCTCAGACCATAGTCCACTGATCCTAAAAGTATCTCTCACTCCAATTCCAAAACCCATTCCACCATCATTCATCCGAGGCCCAGTCAACTGGAACCTTTTCCGCCAAATCCTGACCGATAATATTGACCTCAGAGTAACCCTCAAAACCCCAGATGACCTAGATAATTCCGTCTATTCCTTTACCACCGCCATCCAACAAGCTGTCTGGACTGCCTCCTCTCCTAAACACCCCAATATAAATCCTCACCAAAATCATTTTCCACAACATATTATAGACCTCATCCATACCAAACGCCGAGCAAGATCATTATGGCAGCGCACCCGACACCCAACAGATCGCCGCTCCTATAACTTCTATTGTAGACAATTGAAGAGGGAGTTGGCGACCTTCCGTTCCCAGTCCTTTAATTCCTACCTCTCCTCTCTGTCAGCTCGTGATAATTCCCTGTGGAATGTCACGAAAAAGATCCTAAAATACCATCAAGTTTCCCATCCTCTCCGACGTGGTGATGACTCCTGGGCTGCGTCTGATGAAGATAAAGCCGAGGAATTCGCCACACACCTCTCCAAAGTTTTCACTCCTCACCCGGAATCCCACGCCAATCACACCGCAACAGTGCAAGACTTTCTTATGTCACCAATTCCACTTTCCCTACCTCCTAAAGCTATTAATCCCTCTGAGGTCAAATATCTTCTCCAAAAACTTACCCTCCGTAAATCTCCTGGATACGATCTCCTTACTCCCCAGATCCTCCGACAACTTCCGCAGAAAGCTATTATATTCCTTACTTATATTTACAACTGCATCCTACGCACCACCTATTTTCCTCTGTTATGGAAACATTCCACTATCATTCTTTTTCTAAAACCAGGCAAACCTTCCAACAACACTTCATCCTACAGGCCTATTAGTCTACTCCCCATCCTCTCAAAAATCTTCGAAAGGCTTCTTCTTAAACGTATCCTACCCATATTAGAATCTCAAAATCTTCCTTCCCATCAGTTTGGATTCCGTCCTCAGCATTCCACAGTTCAACAGGGGCTCCGAGTTGTAGACCATATTTCCTCAGCTCTTGAATGCAAAGAGTATTGTTCTGGTGCGTTTCTGGACATTGCGCAAGCTTTTGACCGGGTATGGCACACTGGATTACTCTTCAAGCTGAAAACCCATTTACCCCAGTCTCTATACCTCATTCTCCGATCCTATCTCTCAAACCGTTCCTTCCGCGTTCGCTGTGGTGTAGAATTTTCTAACCTTTATCCCGTTGAGGCCGGTGTTCCTCAAGGCAGCGTCTTGGGACCCGTCCTCTACATCCTTTACACTGCTGATATTCCTACACATCCTAATACCTTTCTGGCAACTTTTGCAGACGACACCGCCATCCTATCATCCAGTTCCAATCCTGAAACAGCATCCTTAAACCTGCAAAGACACCTTTCTCTTATCGAAGACTGGTGTAATGCTTGGCGCATAAAGGTGAACGAAGCCAAATGCAAACACGTAACCTTCACTCTTCGACGAAATTCCTGTCCGCCAGTTTACTTCAATTCCATTCCAATTCCTCCTTCAGATACAGTCCGGTATCTTGGCTTACTATTAGACAAAAGATTGACTTGGAACCCACATACAAGACTTAAAAGACAAGAACTCAACCGACGATTCGGACAGTTATACCGACTACTCAACAGAAAATCTGAACTTACAGTTGACAACAAATTATTAATCTACAGCACAATACTGAAGCCCATCTGGACCTACGGACTTGAACTGTGGGGGACAGCTAAACGTACTAACATCAAACGCATTCAATCCTTTCAATCCAAAGTCCTCCGTACAATAGTAAATGCTCCTTATTATGTTTCCAACAATACCTTGCACCACGACCTTAATGTTCCTTTTATTTCAGACCTGATTCCATCCAAATTTTCCAAATTCCACCAGAATCTCATTCATCATCCTAATCCTCTAGCTCAATCCCTATCCAGCCCCACCCATCCATACAACCCACCTAGAAGGTTGAAACGGCAGTGGCCTCGTGACCTCTTATAACATGTATATTGGAGTTCTAGCATTGGCTAGATTCTCCACTCACGTGCTGTATGCTTGTGAATTGTATATAGGTATGAGTGACTATTGTATATATTTTTATTGATTTTATTTTGTATATATGTATATTTTATTATTATTATTATATAAATTTATAGTTTTGTATATATCGTGTGAATGTAGTATGAATGTTGTACTTTATCACTATTAAAAATGTCCTGAATTGGACAGATTGTAATATTGCTCAATAAATAAAAAAAAAATTAATAATTAGTTTTATCGGCTTTTCATCATTCTTTATCAACTTTTACAAGATCTTGTGTATTAGATAATATTTTTCTCTAAAATCTTTATTTTTCCAATGGTATATCATAAATGTATATTACTGTTCTTATGTACCAAAACAAAATATTGCTTTAATATTTTTTTTTTTTAGTTTTCTCCTTTAGTTGTTTTTAAAATTCGCACAACTTACATACTTAGCTGTTATTTATCAATGCTAACAAAATAATTTGGTTATTTTTATAGAATCTACAAAATTAAATGTACTTTAGGGGAAGAAAATAATATAAAATATCGGCATTTAAGCCCTGTCAGACCATTTTAATCAGAATGAAAACTACATGATATTAAAGTCTAATAAATTTTACATCGATATAGCGAGTTTAATAATAATCGTCGGAACCGTTTTAGAGAAAATCGAAAAAAAGTGCAAAATACATAGTATGAAGTGGCTCTTCTGGTAAGCTCATTTTGATGAAAAAGATTTTGTAACGTCTCGAGCGTATCTTGTATTAAATTTGAAATTTCAGTTTCATAGGACTTTTCGCTTTTGCGCTAGACTTACCACCACACACACACACACACAGACCATTTTATCTGGGCTTAGTATACATAGGGGCGTAATATACATAGCTTAGCAATTAACATGGTAAAGATGTTAGTTATTAGTAATGTACGAGGAAGGTAATGGTGACTGTTACCAACTGTTATCTCGCGTCATATTCTTCCAAAAATTACTATATCCATATTATATTGTTAAAACGTTATGGTAAAAGTTCATCAATTTGGAAAAATAAGTTGTTAAAAAAGTAAAAACTAAAATTTAGATTTTCATAGAAAAAGAATCAGGAAAATTGGTCTAATAATAAAAAAAATCTGGTGCGGGCAACACACGACTTTTACTTACCTCCATTTTTAAAATCAATAAAAGAATTTCCGAAAACAGTTAGAGATAAAAATACGTGAAACTATTAAGGAATTAATTAAATTGAATTTATATAGAAACATGTGTTTTATAACAAAAATTTATTATATTATTATCTAAAATAATCAGTTAGTTTTATGTTCATTTCATCACTCTCTATTAACTTTTAAAAGCTTGTGTATGAGATGATATTTTTTCTAAAATCTTATAGCTTTCCAACGGTATATCATACATGTATATTACTGCTCTTATGTTCAAAAACGAAAAATTGCATTAAAAAAATATTTTTTCTGTTTTCTCCTTTAGTTGGGTATCGAATTTATTCAATTTATATATTTACCTATTTTTCATCAGCGTTAACAAGATAATATAGTTATTTTTATTGAATCTACAAAATTAAAGGTACTTTAGGGGAAGAAAATTTAAAATATCTGTATTTAAGCCCTGTCAGACCATTTTTATCCAAATAAAATCTACATGATATTAAAGCCCATTAAATTTTACATCGATATAGCGAGTTTAATCAAAATCGTCGGAACCGTTTTTGAGAAAATCGAAAAAAGGTGCAAAATGCATGGTATAAAGTGCCTCTTCTGGTAAGCTCATTTTGATGCAAAAAGTTTTGTCACGTCTCGGGCGTATAGTTGTCTTAAATATGAAATTTCAGTTTCATAGGACAACTGACTTTCCGCTTTTGCGCTGGACTTACCACACACACACCTTTTTGCGGGACTTTGTTATTTGGACTCAGGGGACCCTAAAACGTATATTTCCGTTGAAAATTGGTAAGTTAGATCAGACACGGATTTTCTTCACATATTTAGCAAGTTCGTGGAATGCTAATTTCAACTATTTGCTGCATCAAATACCATTATTCTATTAAATTGTGAGTTTCTGAAAAATTTTAAACCAAATTTATGTTGCTGCAAAAAGAAATACTATGAAAAAACTTAATTGACAACCTAAAAGAACCAAACCGACGCAACTACGTTGTTTCAAATAGCCTTAAAACTGATTATTAGGTAAAAATCAGTGATTAAAATAATATCGGTGATTCAAGACGTGCTGAATGAACCAATAAAATGATGAAAACAATGAATTATTTATATTACGGGGTTAGGTGCTTCTGCCGTATAGTAGGAAATATAGTACCTTTTGGAAGGAAATGAAAGGAAAGGTTATATCTGTTTACATAGGATATAGTACCTTTTGGAACGAAATATGGATATAGTACCTTTTGGAATGAAATGCAATTTTTAAACACTTTTTTAAAGGATTTTTATGTTTTTTAGATAAAATTTGATGACGGATTTAGATAAAACTAAACCATTAGAATACAAATATGTGAAAATATCAACTTTGAAAAAAAATGTCCTTTAGTACCTTTTGGAAATCAACGTCTCAACTGTTGAATAGAGAGTTACATGACAATTTTTAATAATCTAGAAATTTTATATGGCGTGTCTTCCGTATTCAGAAACTTTTGGTAGTTGGAACAATACGTGAAGCTGTTCAACTTTTAGCTTTTTCATTAGACCACGTCATCTTCCTGAGCATGGCATTCTCTGTTACATAACGACCCTGTAAAATATATATGAGCATTTGATCGCAATATATTCAAACTAGAATTGGCAACATAAAGTCTTGAAAAAATTATTGCGATTGAATAAAATTTACATCGATGATGTGATTGAGGTTATAAATCAAATATGTACACGTAGGACGTAAGGAATGTACGTCATAGCTTTGGTTTTGTCTCTTGTTGCTTTAGGATTCAATCTTCGTTTGTCGTTCTAAATGCATTAATGGCGAATAGTTTTTGAATTTATAGACCGAATAGTGTATTCAAAGAGTTTGTTCTTAAAACAACGGTTCATTATTTTCAAGTTAGTTCATCTAAAACTGTTTTGGAATGATTTAATATTATAGAATTCAGTTTAAATTGTAGATATGCAAATCTACTGAACCACATTAGTTGGTTGTTTATGAATATTTAAAAAAAATATATGATACTAATTGTAATAAAAATAAAAATTGTATCCATGTTTATTTATTCATCAAAGGATATAAAATAAATAACTATTGGGTTTTGTCACATGAAATGTCCGTTTTCAAGGTAAAGGATTTTTATTAAAAATACGATATGAAAACAAGATAATTTTATTCGAAGTATTTACCTTCTTTTTCTACACATTTTTCCCAACGTGACACCAACTTTTGTTTATCCCCGAACTGAAAAACTCTGAGCTTTGAAGTGAAACACAATCTGAAAACGCACTTTTCACTTGATCATCATTTTCAAAAAGTTTTCCTTAGACGAAGTTGTCTAAATTCCTGAACAGGTGGTAATCAATTGGAGACAAGTCGGGAGAATATGGTGGGTGCGGAAGAACTTCGTAGCCCAGTTCTTTCAATTTTTGCACGGTATTGTTTTGAAACATGGGGTCTTGCTGCCGCTCAGTGAGATCATGAGGTACCCATGTATCGAGCTTTTTTACTTTCCCAATACACTTTAAATGTCTGGAAACGGTAGATGCACTTGCATTTAGTTGTGCTGAGAGTCCTTTAACTGTTTGGTAGGGGTTTCCTTCTACTGTATGTTTGAGGACATCTTTGTCTATTACGGACGGAGGTCTTCCTCGGGGTAAGTTTTCCAAGTCGGTATCCCCAGCTGAAAACTGGGCGAACCAACGGCGAATGGTCCGTTCATTAACACTCCCTTCCCCAAACGCCTTGCAAATATTTCTAGCGGCCTCAGCTGCTGAATGGCCGAGTTTGAACTCGTACAAAAATATTACTCGAAAATCGCGTGTTTCCATGCTCATATTTAGAGGCATACTAAAAAGTGGGTAATTGATTGGGAAGCTAATGTTTATAAAACAAAGGTAGAGGATTAGAAACTGTTTACTTTAAATATGTAAACATTCGGAAGAAAACAACAGTACCCTGCTACCCTCCAAGCATACATCCAGGCAGACAGTAGGGGGCTAGCCCAAGATACTGGCCTACCGTTAGAGTGTTTACAATGAGCCAAGGTCACCTACCTTCTCGTCACAGCTTCTCTCGACTCTCCGTTTACATTTTAGCAACTGCACCACAAAAAAAAATCTGGTCCTCGCATCACATGGAATTTACTCAGTGAATAAAAATAAATAATGGGTCTTTTTTACATTTAGGCTGCCAGTTACTTTTTATCACCAAATTGTAACTTCAAAAGTAATCGTCTGTCTTCTTATTTTTTAAATAAATGAAACCATATGACACCTACGAACTCTATTAAGAAGGCACTGTATTGCCTGTGTGTATAATGGATAAACAGCTGAATTTTATTGATTTAATTTTGTTTTGCTCCCTCATGCTTGACATTTTCTATATATCAATTTTTATTAAATCCGCTTTTTTCACGGGCTGAGCGACAGGTGTGGATATAAAAATAAATATTTATTTATTTAATAACAAATGATATACAAATGCCTCTCAGTTACTCCTGGTATGTAATAAAAATAAGATTAAAAAAAAAAAATGTTTTGTAGTAAAGAAGAAAATGTACATTTTTTATATTAATTAGCTTTTTGTAGTAGAATCTGTATCTAGGAACTGATTCTTGTACTTTCAGACTAGTATGTTGATTCAATGTAAGACACTTGTCAACAGAGACCCTTCTAAAAATGAATTATGTATTTGGAAAAATAATCACCATTTTCATTATTGGTAGTACCCATTATTATAAAAATCTGGTGCGGGCAACACACGACTTTCACTTATCTCGATTTTTAAAATCAATGAAAGAATTTTCAAATACAGTTAGAGATAAAAATACGTGAAACTATTAAGGAATTAATCAAATTGAATTTATATAGAAACATGTGTTTTATTCAAAAATCTATTATATTATTATCTAAAATAATCAGTTAGTTTTATCTTCTTTTCATCACTCTCTATTAAATTTAAAAAGCTTGTATATGAGATGATATTTGTTCTAAAATCTTTAGCTTAATAACGGTATATTACACATGTATATTACTGTTCTTATGTTCAAAAACAAAATTGCATTAAAAAAACATTTTTTCTGTTTTCTTCTTTAGTTGGGTATCGAATTTATTCAATTTATATATTTACCTGTTTTTCATCAGCGTTAACAAGATAATATAGTTATCATTATTGAATCTACAAAATTAAAGGGGATACTTTAGGGGAAGAAAATTTAAAATATCGGCATTTAAGCCCTGTCAGATCATTTTAACCAGAATAAAACCTACATGATATTAAAGCCCATTAAATTTTACATAGATATAGTGAGTTTAATCAAAATCCTCGGAACCGTTTTTGAGAAAATCGTGCAAAATGCATGGTATAAAGTGCCTCTTCTGATAAGTTCATTTTGATGAAAAAAGTTTTGTCACGTCTCGGGCGTATAGTTGTCTTAAATATGAAATTTCAGTTTCATAGGACTTACCGTTTCCGCCCGGGAGTTACCACACACACACACACAGACCTTTTTGCGGGACTTGGTTATTTGGACTCAGGGGACCCTAAAACGTGTATTTCCGTTGAAAACTGGAATTCGAAAATTTTCACTATCGCAATACTTCCCCTTACTATATATAGTAAGTGAAAGTAAAACAAATCTGGTCCTCGCATCACATGGAATTTACTCAGTGAATGAAAATAAATAATGGGTCTTTTTACATTTAGGCTGCCAGTTACTTTTTATCATCAAATTGTAACTTCAAAAGTAATCGTCTGTCTTCTTGTTTTTTAAAATAAATGAAACCATATGACACCTACGAACTCTATTAAGAAGGCATTGTATTGCCTGTGTGTATAATGGATAAACAGCTGAATTTTATTGATTTAATTTTGTTTTGCTCCCTCATGCCTGACATCCCCTTTATATCAATTTTTATTAAATCCGCTTTTTGTCACGGGCTGAGCGACAGGTGTGGATATAAAAATAAATATATATTTATTTGATAACAAATAGTATACAAATGCCTTTTGGCATATATTGTAACTTTGAACATCTTAAGTGAACATCCTTATCAAGATTGTGGTGAATCCGGAACCTCAGTCACTCCTGGTGTGTAATAAAAATAAGATTAAAAAAAAAAAAATGTTTTGTAGTAAAAAAGAAAATGTCTTACATTTTTAATATTAATTAGCTTTTTGTAGTAGAATCTGTACCCAGGAACTGATTCTTGTAGTTTCAGTTTAGTATGTTGATTCAATGTAAAACACTTGTCAACAGAGACCCTTCTAAAAATGAATTATGTATTTGAAAAAATAATCACCATTTTCATTATTGGTAGTACCCATTATTATAAAAATTCTACAAAATTATATAATAAACGATTACTTCTTAATTTATTCCACCTGTAATCCAAACACTGATTACGTATTTAAATGAATGATGGTGTACACTTGACTCAACAGAAGCTCAGAGATGACGCCTTGAAAGGATTCGGCCATTACCGCTGCCACCTTGATTGGTCCAATCAGATTGGATCCTGCTTCTCCAACAATCCCTATCATAATCGATTTTCCCAAAGAGATCTCACCGCTTTGTTTCTTCAACTACTTAAGCTAATTATCTTTGTTAATATTTAATACCACGATTTCTAAAAGGTATTCCATCTATTTTAGGAAATTTTACTAAACAATTATAAAATTTCTCATTACTTTATTATTGAACCTATTTGATTCTTTTTTTATTGAAATCTGATTTTTTTTTTTTCATTAATATTATTTCTTTTATTTTTACGTTGTGGAAGAAAATGTTTTTGTATGAATCATGTATAATGTGAACCTAATACCCATTGGAAAGAAAAATGTATTTTACAGGACGATAGATTTCGATAAAATCAAACTATTAGAATACAAATAAGTCAAAATATCGATTTCGTAAAAAATGTACTTTTTGTGAATAAGCGTCACAATTATCGATCATTATCAATCAATCATCGAGTAGAAATTGACTAAAAAATTAATGTCATGTCATGCGTTTCTACGTTGTGTGATACATAGTCCGACTGTTCTTTAAATTTTAAATTACTGTTACATTTTTCGGTTTTAAAAAGTTTATGAGCTGTGGGGCTCTTCTAAACCTTCTATTTTTGCTCGTATCTAATCCTTACACAATCCGAAATCCTTCGCAAAATCCTCAAGGCTTCCTACTTTGTCATGAATATATCTATCCATAAAGACCTTAACGTTCCATATGTTGCTGATTTGCTCCGGACCAGGTATCGTTCCTTTTATGACAAACTCCTTTACTACTCTAATCCAGTAGTTTCAATACTTTTCGATTGTTGAGAATTCTCCTAAACATCTGAAAATAAGATGTCAGTGGAACGTTCTGTTTAATATTTTTTTTGGGAGTGCTGCTAATGGGTAATTTCTCTCCTTATAGATTATGCGATATTTTAGTATTGTTCCCGAATTTACTTAATGAATTTTTTAATAGTTTTTAATTTCAATAAATATATATTAAAAAAAAAAAAAAGCTTACAAAGCCAGCGACAATGTGTAGCTAACGAACATAAGCATGGAGTGCCCACAAGATTTTTATCATTTTAGTGAAAGATTGAAAAGTATTGTATGACTTAAATTAACGTTAGTATTTTAATATAACAACTGAATTATAGATGTTTTGATTAATATACATCGTAAGTATTAATTGGTACATTACATTGCTTTAGGAATGTTATTTCCTTATTCTTAAAAGCGCTTCATGAGCTTTTAAATGTTTAAAAGAATTATTTAGTTATGACGTTCTTCCATCCGTTTTAATGGCAGCCATTTTGTAACTTAGAGGCGGATTGTAACGTTGAAGAATCATCCGGTGGCCGAATCTGGAAAAAAAAGTTACAACAATCATTTGAATCATCTTGGAGGAAAGGTATGAACCGTTCGCATCGGTTAAATTCGCCATTTTTGCGTTAACCAAAAAAACAAATAAAAATCAAAACACTCTTTCTACGACTGGAAATATTTGACTATATGTTTGAAAATTAGAAGTTCTTACCGCTGTAGCACACCTGTAATGTAAACAAAAACATATTACGTCAGAGAGGCAACATATTACGTCACTGGCTGTCGTAATTACAGCCGAGTCTTTGCTCCCGCATAATTTATTTTATAGATTTTAAAGAGTGGAACATCAAGATTTTTTTTAAAACTAATAATGAACTAAAAATGTTTATTAAATTTCAGATTCCAAACAATCTCAAAACGTTAACATAAATTTTTGAGGATAGTTTAAGTAGTTTTTTTTATCACAAACGCTTATTGTATTGAAAACTAGATGTTGCCCGCCACTTCGCCTGCGTCAATTTCTGTTATAATGATCGCTATTAAGTTTTTAAAAGAATATATTTTAAACTACTTCTGCTTAAATGGTATTTGTTAGTTTTAGTTGCTTGTGGCAGAAGAACATACTGATTTTCTCCACACCCCAATCTTGACAACGCGACATACAATTGGCCGTGTAAAAAGCAGTCTTGACGTAAATCGATTCCTAAGTGTTTAGAAGTTTGCCCTGTGATTTATTAATTTTTACAGGAAAAGGTAAATTAACGGGAAATTGAATTATTTTAAAAGTAAAAAGTAAATCATTTTGAATCATTGGGATGCTACGTTAATTTCCACCGTTTTGTTTTCAGATTTTCCACTGATTCTTCAATCCTATTGATCGCAGCGTGATGTTATATAGCCTAAAGCCTTCCTCGATATATGTACTATCTAACACAAAAAGAATTTTTCAATTCGAACCAGTAGTTTCTGAGATTAGTGCCTTCAAACAAACCAACTCTTCAGCTTTATAATATTGGTATAGATAGTAAACCAGTTAAGGGAGGTTTCATTCAAAGAGCTGTTCAATAATATAGGAAAGCTTTAGGTTCTTTCCAACGCGACCATAATGTTGTCAGATCATGCGCAATACATTTTTATGTTTTTACACATTTTAGACAATAAATTAAGAAATCAGACATGTGTTCCAACATAACTTTCAAGCCGTTTCAAAATGAGCAGGCCGTCAAATATTGAGCATGCGCAGTAAATACATCAGGATCGGTCAGAGGGCAGCACGTTAGAATGAACCTTTTAAATCGTAAAATGTCAGCTAAAGTTGTGCTGTCAAGATAAAATATATCTTAAGAATTTGTAGTTAAAAGCACAGATTCACTAACACAGACTTCAGTGACAGGCAAGTAAAAGCTGGAATTGGGTGGTAAGTCACTATCCGATAATCCGATAGAAATCTATTTATTTTTTTTAAAAGACCTTGCAGAACATGTGCAGTATTTTTTTTTGCAATTTTGCTCGTGTTGGAACGGACAAAAAATGTACTGCGCATGTTCTACCTGATCTCTAAGCGGTGAGGAGATGAACCTATTACACGCATATTTATAAAAATAATCACATCTTTCCTCCTCTCCCGCTACTATCGTGACAGTACTTTTAGAACTCATCTCTCTCCGTGTACCGAGCCTTTATAATATTTGCAAAACTTTAACATCTCGATCATTATTAAACGCTTAAGAATCATGTATAATGTTGTATTGGGTTGTTTCTCATGAAATGTCCGTTTTTATAGTTTCTGAAATACACAAAGGATTTTGCAGGTCTCTGTTGTTTTCTTCCGAATGTTTGCATATTTAAAGTAAACAGTTACTAATCCTCTACCTTTGTGTAATAAACATTAGCTTCCCAATCAATTACCCACTTTTTAGTATACCTCCAAATATGAACATGGAAACACGCGACTTTCGAGTAATATTTTTGTACGAGTTTAAACTCGGCCATTCAACAGCTGAGGCCGCTAGAAATATTTGCAAGGCGTTTGGGGAAGGGAGTGTTGATGAACGGACCATTCGCCGTTGGTTTGCTAAGTTTTCAGCTTGGGATACCGACTTGAAAAACTTGCCCCGAGGAAGACCTCCGTCCGTAATAGACAACGATGTCCTCAAACATACAGTAGAAGGAAACCCCTACCAAACAGTTAAAGGACTCTCGGCTCAACTAAATGCAAGTGCATCTACCGTTCCCAGACATTTAAAGTGTATTGGGTACCTCATGATCTCATTGAGCGGCAGCAAGACCCCATGTTTCAAAACATACCGTGCAAAAATTGAAAGAACTGGGCTACGAAGTTCTCTTCCGCACCCACCATATTCTCCCGACTTGTCTCCAACTGATTAACACCTGTTCAGGAATTTAGACAACTTCGTCAAAGGAAAACTTTTTGAAAATTTATCAATGATCAAGTGGATAGTGCTTTTTCAGATTTTGTTTCACTTCAAAGCTCATATCGTATTTTTAATAAAAATCCTTTACCTTGAAAACGGACATTTCATGTGACACAACCCAATAGTAAAGCAAGGGGACTCCTGGTGACGTTCTAGGCTCTTGGTCAAATGACTACTCGTGGTTCTGTTGTTAGTGTGTTGAGTCTGTGTTTTTCTGATTTATTTAATCGTTTTATAATATTTGTATGTAGTGTTAACCTTACTTTATGTCTGGCAAACTTTATACGGTTGCTGTCTATAAAAAAACAATAACAAACCATCAAATAAATCATTTCAAAGATGAAGTTTTTTCTGATTGGGACCTGTTGCAATGAAAAAAAAATGTACTTCGCACGTCCTGCCTTATCTCTAAGCCGGGAAACAGACCTATTGTATTATCAATTCAATAAACAATTTATTTGTTTGTTTGTTCATTCATTTAACGTCACTATATGCTACTGTGTCTTATCAGAAAATACTGCAGTAGGAGTCTTAAATTTCTTGAAACCAGGTATAAGTAGGACAGGGATGTTTCTGGACATCGCACAGGGTCGGGACCAACCCTTAAAAAATTGTCTACTCCCTTTAAAAATCATAAGTCAATCTACCTGCTTTAAGCCTGCGGCTTAGGGCATAGAAGGCCGTTATGCAAGTCACTACACAACTGGTGATCCGAAAAATTCATTTGAACATTATAAATTTCAAGATTTTTTTTTAAGACAGAGTAAGGAAAAGTATTGCGATCCTGAAAATTGTCTCCAGTTTTCAACGGAATCCACGTTTTAGTGTATCCAGGGTTCAAATAACGAATTAGCGCAAAAAGGTAAAATATATCATTTAGGTTTCATTCTGATTGAAATAGTCTGACAGGGCTTAAATACCGATATTTTAAATTTTCCTCCTCCAAAGTACTTTCTATTTTGTAGATTCAAAAAAATTAACCATATCATCTAGTTAGCATTGATAAAAATCAGGTAAATATATCAGTTGAACGAATTCTGTATCCATCAAAAGGAGAAAAGAACTAACAATTTTTTTAAATTCAAGTTTTGTGTTTTGGAACATAAAAACAGTAAAAAAAAAACAAAAACAAAAGATTTTGTAAAACTTAATAGAGGGTGATGAAAAGCCGGTAAAACTAACTGATTGTTGTAGATAATAAAATAATAGTTTATTTAATAATACATATGTTTCTATCGAAACTCAATGTAATTAATTCTTTAATCTTTTCACATCCATAACAGTATTTGAAAATTCTTAAATTGATTTTAACAACGGAAGTAACTGGAAGTCGTATGTTGCGCGCACCAGATGTTTTTGTTTATTTTCATATTAGTACTACTTAAAATGGAATGTATTAAGGGACAATGACGTCATCAAAATGTGTAATGCAGTATAGTAAACTAAATTGAGCCCACCTTTGTATTTATACATCTTTAATAGTAATAAACTTTATTATAATTTTGGTAACTGTTATTATAATAGTTTATTTTTCTAAAACAATTAGAGTTAATGTTGTGTAGATATTGGAGTATAAGAGAAGGGTAGACTGGCAACACTGACTATGTGGGTTACAAGGCCAGCCGAGAACCAGTCTTTTCTCCCCCCCCCCCACTGTTTTCAGTCACCTTTCTTTATCCCTCTCTTCCCTCTCATATAATGGACTTGGTTATTATACGAGATAATACGGAACGATCCCTATAATTCGTATTGTCAATAAGCCCAGTGATAAATACGGATAATCGGGATTTTTAATTATCCAGATAAAAAGAAAAAAAAATCCAAAATTACGGTATTAATATATATAAAATGGAGAAGTTGATTAGGGGTGCAATTATCAAGTAATAACACACTAACGAAGAAAATCGTGGTGACGTTTTGGCCTAAATTGTGGGGCTAAATCTTAGCCCTGATAAACAAGATAACAAACAATACAAGTTAAAAAATAATAATAATAATTTGGTTATAATAATGAGATGACAGTAATAAAAATAAAATATGGAAACAAACATAAATGTAAACTAGATACGTTTTATTGTTATATTACTAATATCAGTTGAGGACAAAGATCTTAGGCCTTGTCTTACTTAAGTCAATTTTTAATGTACTAAATTTTTTATTATTCCTTGAAAAATAAAAATTGACGAAGTTTTTGATAAAACAGATGTAATAAGGAATTTTACAAACCAGAATCCTTGAAGATGGGTGTTATACCACGATACGTCCTTATTTGACAATACTGTTAAATAAAAAGGTGAAGAAATTTAGGAAAATCATCCCTAATTTTTCAACCTCAAGTAAACTAAATAAAATGCTCAGAACAATGAGCAAATACTTACCTGACTTAATGAGAGATTATAAATATATATATTTTGTTTGTTTTTTTAATTATTTTATTTATTTATTTTTTATTTATATATATATTTTTTTTGTAGTTAAGACATTGATTTCAAAAAGGTATATTTCTGGGAGAGATATGAGAATTAACAGGTTTTTGACACTGCCACAGATCAGAACTTGACACATTACTAATATGGAATAACTCTTAGGAGAGGGTGAAAATATTATTACTCAATGCTAATTGTATTAAATACTTTTAAAACTACTCATTGTTTTATTTAAAAATAATTATACCCACAATCCTGATATTCAAATCAAGAGATTATTTAATGTTTCAAAGAGAAGAGATTACAAATATACTGCTTTTAAATTATTCTGTGTGGGTTGACGTAGCATTCTTTACAAGCTGTTTTTTTTTTTTAGAAGTGGACTTATACTATTTGTGTCATTAATAAAGAGATTTCAGTTAGTTTTTATTGGCCAAAACCTGGTGTTAATCTAAAGAAACAATTTATGATGTATCTCTCTGAACTTCTTATAAGTTGGCATGCAACATGATGTGTGTTCTGAAAATAATCTTATGAGATTGGCATAGGGAAAGGTGACATTATTTCTATTAATTATTTATATATATATATATATATATATATATATATATATATATATATATATATATATTTTTTTTATTTTTTTTTAATCTTATTATATCATTAAATCTTATTTTTAATAAAAGCTTGAAAACTTCATTGTAAAGTTACTTTGAAGAAAATATTGTTACATGCACATTATGAAAGCATGTTTTTTTATTCAATGGCCACCATTTAAAAAAAAATATCTATATATTATTTATTATATCAAGTTTAAAAGAAATTTCTGAATTGTATATTTATTATGAATACATTGAAAATGGAGTAGCAACAAGATGTTGACTTATCGGAAACAATGCATAACATGTTTTTTTAAATAATTTTTTCACATATTTTTATGTGTCTTGCTTTTGTTTTACTCTGTTTCTTTTTTAAACGTGCATTGATTTGCAATACTGGAAAAATAAAACTTTTATTGTGTATCCGATTAATAAACCTCAATTATATACTACAAAAGTGTGAAGTAAATATGTATGATTTAAAATACAGTGAGTGTCAAAAGTATTCGGAATTCACTATTATTCTGTAATTCACTTGTTGTTTACTTATTTTTTATGTTTTTAAAGAGTTGTTACCCACTTTATAATGTTAGGAGGAAGGAATACAATAGCTAAAACCAAAAATTACGACAATAATAATTTTACTTTTAACGTTTTGAACGTTTATTTACGAAAAAATCAAAAATAGTGTATGTTAATGGTGTCAAAAGTATCGGAATTTCGTGGTTTCCTCGTTATATTAGTGCAGCGATCATAAATAAACATCCTGTTGGTAAAATTTTTTGTATAATTATAGATTTTAGCCAACTAGGTATTGATCTTACTAATTAATTAATTGTTTAGTGTGAAATATTATCCCACTCCAACACTTACTGTTTCTTGAGGCCATTTTTATTTTGAATATGGTATTTCCTGATTTTCCTTTTTAGTAAGACTCAAAAATAGTTAATTAAATTTGAAAGAAATAATGGAAGTGGCATTTCGAGAAATTTTTGAAAATTTTGCAGCAACTAAATATGAATAGATAACGTATATATGTCCAGAGTCATGGTCGCGCGCATGTTAATAATTTGATTTATTCCTAATTTTTCTTCTACTTTTAATTCTGGCTTTTCATACTTAAAAAATGCACAAACCTATCAATAATTCTGTCCATGAATCCAATGTTATCAAACTTTTTCAAAGAAAAACACACGTAACTATCACTGACCGCTCAAGGTGTTTTACTATGGCATATTGAATTCTTTATTTGGTTTCCTCTAAACCATAATCTTTTAATAAGATCCATGTATTTTAGTATGAGAGTCATCTGTAAACATTTTAATTAACCAACCTTCTCTTAGAAAAATGTTACAAACATTCAGCCTATTCTCTTAATTCCTTGCCTGCTGATAGACGTTTTCCGTACTTCTTGTACCATGTTTTCCTTTTCGTAAAATTTTTTTAGAACGCAGTGAACAGTTAAAAAACTTATCGTGTATCCAGAAGTTCCGAAAAATTCATAAATAAGCTAAGGTTTACTCATTTGAGGTATTGTTTTTATATTAGATGAATAATCAGTCTTTCAGTTTTAACATTTAATATTTTTTGGACGCTTACTTTTTTGCTTTTATATTTTATTATTATATTATCTACACTGAACATAGCCATCCATATATTCTCATCAATTTTTTTCAACATCTCAACTATTTCTCATTAGTGTGAACGTGTTAAAAATATTCGAGGGCGTTGTACAATCGTTGCGTTTTTATTTTAGGGCCTTATTTAAAAAAAAAAAAATCCTTTCCAAGGTTGGGTAATGTTACATGAGGTAGAAGAATTGTTTAAAACATAAAATTATGTCGAAGATTGGTGAGAATATTAAAATTTGAAACCATTAAACAACAGGATATTACGATTTCCGAATACTTTTGACACCGAATGATTTTGTAATTTTACCTTGTTAATCTGATATTTTTAAAAACAATAAACTTTTCGACGATCTGGTGAGTGATTTTCCTTTATAGGAGTATCTTTTAAAGATTTATGAGTGAAAAAGAATTATATAAATTCATATTTGTGAAATATACTTATTAAATGAAAAGAAATACGAATTCCGAATACTTTTAACACTCACTGTATATATTATTTATTATATCAAGTTTAAAAGAAATTTCTTAACTGTATATTTATTATGAATACTTTGAAAATGGAGTAGCAACAAGATGTTGACTTATTGGAAACTTTGCATAATACATTTTTTTTAAATCATTTTTTTCACATATTTTTATGTGTCTTGCTTTTGTTTTACTCTGTTTCTTTTTTAAACGTGCATTGATTTGCAATACTGGAAAAATAAAACTTTTATTGTGTATCCGATTAATAAACCTCAATTATATACTACAAAAGTGTGAAGTAAATATGTATGATTTAAAATATATTTATTATGTGAAGTAAATAAATTATCTTCCTCATTCTATATATTATTGTGACTGTATTATCTTCTTATAATCTAGTTTTACTTTCACTTAACCTATTTATGAAATATATTGGAAAAGAAAGTACCGCGATCATGAAAATTTTCGAGTTCCAATTTACTACGGAAATACAAGTTTTAGGATCTCTGAGCCCAATTAAAAAAGTCAAGTTGCATGAAAAAGTTTGTGCGCCTGTTTGTGTGGTAAGTCCGGCACGAAAACGAAGAGATGTATGAAAATTAAATTCACATTTGAGACAACTACACACTCAAAATAATTTACAAGTTGTTCACTAAAATCAGCTGACCGGAAGTGCTACTTTATACCATGTGTTTTGCACACTTTTACGATATACTAAAAAATGGCTCGAACGATTTCAATTAAACTCACTATATCGATGTAAAATTTATTGTGCTTTAAACTGTATAGTTTTATTCTGATTGATATAGTATGACAGAGTATTAAATGGTGATTTTTTTTATTTTGTTCTTCTAAAGTACTCTTAATTTTGTAGGTTCCAATATATTAACCATATCATGTTATTATCATTGATAAATAACGGCTAAACATACAATTTGAACTAATTTTATAACCAACTAAAGAGAAAAGAACAAAAATAATTGTTTATGTAATTTTTTTTTTTATTATTATAAGAACAGTAATATAGACTTATAATATATCATTGTAAAGCTAAAGAACATATTTTTAACGAAAAAAAATCCTTTGTTAAACTTCTTATAGTCTTAACCATACACTAAATACAAGTGTGTTAATAAAAACCGGTAAAGAAATAGGACTCGAATTAAATACCGATAAGACGAAGTATATGATTAGTAGCAGAAACGGTGTCGATCTTGGTGATATTGATGTATCAGGTCATACTTTTGAACACGTAGAGAAATTCAAGGTTCAATTATAACTAGAAAAAATGAAATCCAGGAAGAAATAAAGTCCCGGTTAAAGGTGGGAAATGCGTGTTATTATTCAGTTGCTAAGTTACTTAGTTCGCGGCTTCTATCTAAAAACTTAAAGATTAGAATTTATAAAACTATTATTCTTCCAACGGTTCTTTACGGGTGTGAAACGTGGCCGCTTACTTTGAAGGATGAACAACGGCTTAAGGTTTTCGAAAATAAGGTATTGCGTAAAATATTTGGTCCGAAGAGAGATGAGGCCACTGGGGAGTTTAGAAGGTTGCACAACGCGGAATTGCGGAACTTGCATCCTGTGAATATAATTGAGCTCATTGCATCGCGGAGACTCAAATGGGCGAGTAAAGTTGTTAGGCTCGATGACGAGCGGATTCCGAGAAAGTTGGTATTTGCTGATCCGACTGGTTGGCGTCCGAAAGGTAGGCCGAAGCGGAGATGGGAGGATTGCGTTAAGGCTGATCTCGGGAGCTTGGGCTTGAATGGTGAGCATTGGACGAGTCTGTGTAGGCGGAATTTGGTGGTATCGGCATCGAACCTTCGGGTTCGCTAAGCCTATTATTATTATTATTATTATAAAGCTAAAGATTTTTAAAAAATATTATCTTATTCCCAAAGTTGTAAAAGGTAATGGAGAGTGATGTATAATACATTAAATTTATTACAAAAATATAATATTATACATATGTTTCTATCAAAACTCTATGTAATTCCTCTTTTTCATCTCTAAAGTTATTTGAAAGTTCTTAAAGATTTTAACTATAGGGGTAAGTGAAAGTCGTTTGTTGCGCACACCTGATTTTTAAAATTTATTTTGTTGTAAATCAATTGGAACAAGATGAAACTTTTACATTCTTTCATTTCTTATCTTTTATATCTGGTTGAAGACTATCTGCACTACCTCTCAGCTGATTGTCAGGAAGTGATGAGATAACGAGATAAACCAAAGGTTCAATGTATCCTTATTCCAGTTTTCCAGCCTATTTACTCCAGCCGTGTTGCATATCCAATGTCTTAGAAATAATAAAATGTGTATGTTTAATTAATATAATGTTTGTTTTTTTTTGTTTACAAATAATACAATAATCTCTTTGCTTCTGTTTCAGCTTGTGATGATTCGAGTGTTTGCTCCGAACCGATTGGAAAAACAGATGAAGATGTCGACAGGCTTATCACTCATCAAAGAGCAACTCTTGGGGTAAGTTGTCTATTTAATTTTTGTTTACCATTTATGTGGGAGGGGTGTTCTTTTTTTTTTTTTTTTTTTAAACTCAGGAAAAACATGTTTTAGTTTTAAATATAGAAACTTATGTTTGCTTTTTTGACATATTATTTCATTCACTTTTAAATATTAGATAGTAAATTTACTTAAAAAATAAATTAAAATTGAACATGTCTTTATTATTCTGGGATTAAAAAAAGTGTACTGCACATGTCTTGCCTCATCTCTAAGCAATGAGGAAACACACTGTTTATGAACAGGACAATGTGGTCATAAAATACAAACTCTTGGGGTACGTTGTCTATTTCATTTATTTTATTTTTGTTTACCATTTATGTGGAGAGGGGGGTTGTTCTTTTCCTTGTTTTGTTTTTATTAAACTCAGGAAAACATGTTTTAGTTATAAATATAGAGACTCAGTTTGCTTTTTTTACACATTATTTCATACACTTTTAAATATTAAATAGGAAATTTAGACTCAATATCCATATATCACAGTAAGTTTAAAGAGAGTGGTTATTATTAGAACAGATATTAAATATATTGGTAAGTCCTGTCTCTATATTGTTAATAAAAAAAAATTTAAATATTAAAAAATAAGATAGCTTAAAGTAATTATGTGGTTATTGAAATGTTGACAAAGATAAAATTACAAAACATCCTTTTTTCTATTAATTTTAATTTTTTTGCATAAATTAATTTTTATAATTAACAGGATTTTTCATTTAAATGAATCTAGTCATATTGCATTCCTTGATTAGTATTTAAATTTATCATAATACAATATTTATGACAATTCTTATGGCCATCTTCAGATATACATTATTCTTTAACAAATAAAAATATTTTTTACAATCATAATAATTATTTTAATCCTATATATTTATTTGTTAATTTATTCCAATTCGTTATAGTAAATATTGTCTAAATACTTCAAACATAAATTAAAATTGATCATGTTTTTATTATTCTGGGATTAAAAAAGTGTACTACACATGACTTGCCTCATCTCTAATTTACTGTTTATGAACTGGGCAGTGTGTTCCTAAAATACAACTTTAAATATTTAAAAGATAAAAGTAAAATAGCGGAACTTTACATATTACATAAAAGTCAAACAAAATTAATTATTTCTATAATAAGCTTAAAACTACCATTATCTGTTTCAACTATTTCTGATTTCAAATTAATTTTATTCATATGAAAACTGTTAGTTTATCCATTATTATTATTACCTAACATGAAAAAAAAAAAAAAAAAAAAAAAAAATTAGAATCAATATATATCACTAAAACTTTAAACAGAGTGGTTAATATTAATACAGATATTAAATATACACATTATTAGTAAAATATAAATATTTAAAATCAATATACATATAACTGATGTTTGGCAAAAGGGCTTAAGTCATTATTTTTAAAGAAATAAGACTACGATATTTTCAAATAAATAATATTTTGTTTAAGCTTGTATTTTACTATTAATTATAGCCTCTTATGAGATAATAATATAGTGTTTCATGAATAAAGAAATACTTTGACAGGATTTAAAATGATTTTTCAAAACTTTGGAAAATTGTCCTGTAAACTTCTTGTTCTAAAACTAAAGCTCTTTTTCCAATACATAAGTGATACATTACTTAAGGTTTAAATATAATCTCTACACACTCTCCCTCCTGAATAAGGTCTGGGTTCATATGGTGCTTGGTCACTCAGGCAATTTAGGCAATAAGAGATCTGATAGTCTCGCAAGGAGGGGTTATGCTCAGTTACCCTCCACGCCTAAACCTGTGTGTGGTATAAGCCTCAGCGACGCAAAAGATTTGATCAAGGCGGCTGTTGACATTAGATCTAGGCAATATTGGAGGGATACTGGAAAGCAGCATCATTCTAAGATGTTTTTGGAAGGATCCTACAAAGAGAGAAGTTCGATAAGCACCTACACGATATGGGGTTGGTAGCCTCACCGACTTACAGATTCTGCAAGAAGGAAGATGAAACTGCCTATCATGTGATATGTAGTTGTGAAGAGATAACTAGAATGATATGTAGTTGTGAAAAGATTGCTATGTTACGGTTTTACCACTTTGGCAGCGACCGTAGGAAGGTTTAAACGTACAAGTCTATATTTGGACAAATATTAAATATATTGGTAAACACTGTTAAGATCTTATTAAAAAAATTAAAATATTAAAAAATAATTCATCTTAGAGTAGTCAGGTTATTGATAAAATTCTTTAGATAGATAAAATTACAGAATATCCTATTTGCTTTATTTTCCTTGAGATTATTATTAATATTATACTGTTTGGTGTGCAGGCAAGAAGCGACTCGCTGGCCTCGGTGTACTCCGGTGCAGGTGAGGGTCGCCACGGTGGCGTGGCAGTGCGAGGGGAGGTCCAGTTTGGGCTACAGTACAACTACAAGCAGTCCTCGTTGGAGATCCACGTCAAGCAGTGTCGTGACCTGGCTCCTGTCGATACCAAGCGCAACCGATCGGACCCGTAAGTATTAATTATAATATATTATTTCAACATATGTTATATATATATCTTTACGTGTTCATAGTCTACTGCATGCAGTGTGAGGAGAAAGTCTATATAGTCATTTCCAGCTCTGCCTGGTCTTCCACGAGTCCCCTCCTCTGTAAATTTCTTTTTACCTCTTCTTCCTTGGCACACTACCCATTTCAAGGTGACGGCCTTGTGAATAAGCCTCCACTAGTTCTCCTGATCTTGTACAGCAACCATCAATTCCGAAACGCCTAGAAGGGAAATATGATCTTGAGTCACTCCATCCTTCTAATAGAGTTTTGGCCTGCCTCGTCTTCTTGTTCCGTATGTCAAATTCTGTACGGACTTATTCATACTAGTAACATGACCAGCCCATCTTAACCTTCTTACACTTATGAAATGAGCAACATTCGGTCCTTTGAACTCCTCATACAGCTCTTGGTTCAATCTATGCCTCCATATCTGCCCTATGCAGACTCCCCTTAAAATGGATCGCAAAATTTTTCTCTCATAAATCAAGAGAGCCTGCTCATCTGATGTGGAGATATCCAAAGTCTCTGAATGATACGTTGAAACTGGCCCTATGAGGGTTTTATAAATAATCATTTTATTAGACGTGTTCATCATACTGCTCCTTAATCGGAAAAAGCAGTGATTGGATTTCTCGATTCCTTGTTTTGATATCAGCTGACATAACATTTAAAGACATGAACCCCAATTCTTACGTGACTTCCTGGTACCGCTTCTTGCCCCATTACCATGTACTTAGTTTTGGAAGTATTGATAACTAGGCCCAACCTCTCTGCAGCCTGCTTCAGTGCTCTGAACGTTTGTAAAAGATCTTCCTACCGTATCCAGATCATCTCATAGCCTAGGAGCTGAACAGGCCTATGAAATATAGTGTCATTTGTTTGAATTCCCGAGTCTCTTACAGCTTTTTAACTCATCTTCCCTTATTAAATTTTTATAGAAACCACAAATCTTGAATTTAAATCTTAAAAAATTATAGAATAATAATATAATAAGTTTTAATTATTATATGCCAAGAATGGCCTATGCTAGAATCCACCTGTAGTCCATTGCGTAACATGGTTTTGTTGAAAAGAATATATAGGACAGACAGAATACCTTATTTCTGTAACACACATATTGGTAGTGTAATTGTAATGGGTAGTAAAGCATCGATTGGGATTATCAGAACTCTGAGTCACAAATCACTCGGTAGGATTCGACAAAATATGAGCGCTTAACAAGCCTTAAGGAGTATTTTAGATTTAATTTTGTCTATCAATGTTTCAGGCCCAACTTGTTTGTCATCACCATCAGTTACTTTCTATTTATCTATATCGGTTATTTTAATGCCACTTGAATCCAGGAATGACATGGAATTTCATTTTATTTAATAAAATTTGTTTATTTTTCAGGTATGTGAAGGTCTACTTGCTGCCAGACAAGTCAAAATCTGGTAAACGAAAAACACGAGTGAAAAAGCATACGTTGAATCCCATCTTTGATGAAGTTCTCAGGGTAAAACCATTTATAATAATACAGTTTTGTTTTAATTAACAAATATTTGTTATATTCAAAATAATTATATTTAAATGTTTCTTATTATCAGTTCCAAGTCAATTTGGATGGGTTGGAGAACCGTACGCTTTGGCTGTCTGTTTGGCATTCGGACATGTTCGGAAGGAATGATTTCCTCGGGGAAGTTCTTATGCCTCTGGAAAATAAAGTTTTTGACGACCCTCTACCAAAGTTCTACACTCTTCAAGAACGAGTAAGTTATTTATTTTTTTACATTAAAGAAAAAACATTCTTTTGGATTTGAGATTAAAGATTATCCTAGTCGACATATTTTTATGTTGACTGCAAACAGGCAGAAAAGCGTGTAAATATGTCAAACACCTAGCTAAACTAATAACAAACCAGCACAGGTCTTTTTAATGATTAAATATAAAAATAATAATAATAGGCTTACTGAACCCGAAGGTTCGATGCCGATACCACCAAACTTCCCCTGCACAGACTCGTCCAATGTTCGCCGGTCAAGCCCAAGCCCCCGAGATCAGCTTTAACGCAATCCTCCCATCGCCGCTTCGGCCTACCTTTCGGACGCCTACCAGTCGGATCAGCAAATACCAACTTTCTCGGAATCCGTTCCTCACCGAGCCCAACAATTTTACTCGCCCATTTGAGTCTCCGCGACGCTATTAACTCAATTATATTCACAGGATACAATAAAAATTCTGTGAATATAATTAAAAAATTATATTCACAGAGTTCCGCAATTCCGCGTTCTGCAACCTTCTAAACTCCCCAGTGCTCTCATCCCTCTTCGGACCAAATATTTTACGCAGCACCTTATTTTCGAAAACCTTAAGCCGTTGTTCATCCCTCAAAGTAAGCGGCCATGTTTCACATCCGTAAAGAACCGTTGGAAGAATAATAGTTTTATAAATTCTAACCTTTAAGTTTTTAGATAGAAGCCGTGAGCTAAGTAACTTAGCAACTGAATAATAACACGCATTTCCCACCTTTAACGGGACTTTATTTCTTCCTGGATTTCATTTTTTCTTGTTATCATTGAACCTAAATACTTGAATTTTTCTACGAATTCAAAGTATGCCCTGATATATCAATATCATCAAGATCGCCACCATTTCTGCTACTAATCATATATTTCGTCTTATCGGTATTTAATTCGAGTCCTATTTCTTTACCGGTTTTTATTAACACACTTGTATTTAGCTGTATGGTTTCCGTGTCTTCACCTAGCAGTACCAAATCATCGGCATACCCCAAAACCGGAATCTTGTCACCCATATTTAAGCCTTTCTCGGTACACATCACCTTTTCTATGACATATTCTAAAGCTATATTAAAAAAAACAGGAAATATGAAAATAGAAAACATAATCTGTATTTATAAAATAAAGTGCCATTTCACTTGATTTTCTGGTCTTCGCAGTTACTCAAACACGACTATGGTTGTGAAGCTGAAATTTCTCCCAGAAGTTCATCTTCCCGTCTAGATGTGCAATAAGACTGGGTTTGGAAAAAATCGCCCTCTATGTGATTTAAAAAAAATATTTTTCTGAAACGTAAAACAAAATTGGTTTTCGAATAACTCAAAAACTATAAGTACTCATTTGAATGACAATCAAATTTCTAACTACCTAGAAGCAAAATTGTCTTAATGTGACCAGTAATAGCAAAGAAAATAAAATACATATAACAAATATATTCAGGTATATTTCGTTTCATAGCCATGTTTCTTATGTAGGTTTCTATCAAATTCATATGGTTCATTATTGTTGATTTTTTAAAGTGATGAATATGCTGAAAAAAGTTTTGAAAAGATAATAGAACTTAGTTCTGAATCCTATAAAAAACGCGAGCTTATTCAGGTGGAAGGGTACACCCCCGAGTGGAAAAAATATGCATTTATGTTCTATAGAAGTTACGATGGTATAGAATGATAATGTTTTAAAGCAAAAATGTCAGTATAAGATAATCACGGGTATATTATTGCAGATTAAACTGAATAAAATTAATATCTGACACTCAACAATAGTCATTTATTTGTCATACATAGACATAGTTAAAAGTTTAACTCACTGCTATCTCAGATATATATTTTCTCTCTAATTGATTAATTTAACCTTAATATAAAATATAAATAAATAAGTAATTTTTTTAATAATTAAACTCGAATTTCCTTTACGTAATTGGTCTTCACTCATAGTATAATTTTCTTAATATTTCTTTTAAATTGACCTTGATATAAATTAATACTCTTATTTATTTTTTGTCTGCCTCTATCCCAAAAGGTCATGTGTGCCGAGTCATTTTTTAAACTTTATTAAATTCTTCAGGAATTCTAGTAGAATGTAGACATTTATTTTTAAGAGTATTTCTCTTACAGTTGTTTTATTTTATTTTATTTCAAAATGGAGTATTTCAACATTTAAATAAATTAATAATATAGTATTTTATAGCATTAATAATGTAAAGGAAAAATTATTTTTAAGTAAATATTATTTATCAAAATTATTACTTTTACGTTATTTTATGTAATAGAACTATGATTTAATAATTATTATGGAGGGCCCAAATTAGACAAGAGAAAAAAGCTGAGCTAATGCTTTGGACTATTATCCAGAATACATGACAACTGATCAAAATTATCATTTAACACAAAAATTAGTATTTACAAAGTACTTATCAATAAGTCCTTATGGACAGATAGAGCTATTATGGATGGATAGAGCTATAGGGTTCTGCCTTAACTTCCAACATCCAAAGAATTCAGTATTTCTAATCCAAAATTTTACAAAAAATCGTGGATGCACCATTTTATGTGACAAACGAATTACTTCACAATGACTTGGACATACTCACAGCCGCAGAATATTATAAAAGTTTCCACGACAGACTGACTTACAAGATGAACCCATCGACCTCAAACACTTAAATTCAGTACCAATCCATGCATCCTATGCATTTTTTTTTTTTTTATTTATTTATTTATTTTTTTGCAAATGTTAAATAACAATTTGGCCAAAACATAAAACTATATAAAATCAGTATAATACAGACACCTTCCTCACTGCTTCCTGACAGAGATTAACTAAACAATTTTTTTTTTCCTTATCCATATTTAATTATCATATAAATATTTGATAAATAGTATAATAATGATATCAAATAATTAGTTGGTTTCTAAATTTTACAAAAACAGTTTATTTAAATAAAGCTTAAAATGAGTCATGTTTTGGGGGCCTTCCCCATCATCAGGACTCACTTTAAATAATGATGAAATACAGAAAAAAAAAATTGAAAAAACTGTTAATCATAAAGTTTTAATATTATATTATCTGCCTTTAATAAGACTGAATTTAATTATTTTTTTTTTTCTCCAGTCTGAAACATTAGAAGAACTTAGCTCTAAAGGTGAGCTCATCATTGGGTTGAAGTATGAACCTCCAGATGAAAACTGTACCAAAAAGAAGTCCAAAGGATCTCTCCATGTCCTTATTAAAGAAGCCAAGAACTTACCTGCTCTCAAGAGTAACATGTCATCAGATCCATTTTGTAAAAGGTAGAATATTATTCTTAGATAATTAATTAAATTTACTAACAGTAAAACTTAATGATTATATAAAAAATAAACATTTTAATATATTAACATTATTTTTTAACTACCATATAACTTATGATGTAATAAACATAATTAGTATAACAGAAATATTGATAATGTTTTAACATAAGTATGTTCACAAATTGAAGACTCCTAACTATTCTGCAGGACATTTATTACTACTTTGATTAGTTGACATTTTTGTATTCTGATAGTTTAGTTTTATCGAAATTTCCCATACGAGTTTATCTAAAGAACAATTGAGTACTTTAAAACGTAATTCACAAATCCAATTATTTCTAAAAGGTGCTAATTACACATTTAATTTCATACCAAATCACACTAATACATTTCCTTCCATAAAATGTAAATAATGTTATTAATTTAATAAAAACAAAACAAAAAAACTCAAGTTATTAATACAAAAATAAGCAAATAAATTGGTTTAATTATAAAGTAATGAGATATTTTCTTATATTCTTATAAGTTATAATTTTCTTAAGATACCTTTTGGAAATTAACATCTCTATTGTCGACACTGACACTGACCTCACAAAAATCTCTCAAATGTTGCTTGTTTTGTCACTAATAAAGTCATCCATAAACACCTTTAAATTGTATTTGTCGCAGACTTAAAATAGATATGAGCCCGCAAATACCTATTTGCATTCCTAAAAAGTCTTTGAAGTGGTCTAAAAAAAAAAAAAAAAATGGACTCGGGAAATCATAACTTAAAAAAGTCATTTGAGTGCAATCAATGGGTAGTTTCTTCAAAAACCATTTTTTTGTCATATAATAACATGAAAATAGTCCATTTATAAAAGCCTACTATTGATAATATACTTATTGACTTGATTTTTGTTTAAGTAGAATGGCAATATTGATTAATTGTAAAACAACAAAAAAAAAAAAAAAAAAAAAAAAAAATGTAAGTAATATAGCGACACTGAATAGCTCTAAAAAAAAAAAGAAGTAAAATGGCAATACTGATTTAGTGATTTTAAAAAACTGAAAAAATATGTTTTTATTTTTTTTTTTGTGAATTTGTGATATGTTATGTATTGTGTCGGAAAAATTTAATTATTTTATGAGTTCATGTGAAATTCATTTTTAATTAATTTATTTTGTTTATGAATTGATTCCATATTGTATTAACTCTCTTGTATAATAAGGGAGGTAGGAAGAGAAATATAAAAAATCATCTTTCATCACTTTCTGATTTTCCTTTTCAGCTACTTGTTACCAGACAAAGGAAGATGGTCTAAACAAAAAGCACCCGTTATTAGAAAGACATGCAATCCGATTTGGAACCACACCTTTTCTTATCAAAACGTCAGTCTCCTAGAGCTGTCAGAAAGGAGCTTAGAGCTTACTATCTGGGACCACGATCGTCTTTCAAGCAACGAATTCCTTGGTGGTGTGCGTCTTAACCTTGGCACAGGTATGTCAATCTGAAATGTAAATTATACTTTAAGTATGGCTAAACACACTAAGGCAGTCCATTTAAATTACCTATATTACAAACTCATTTTAGCTTTCGGCGACTTAAGCACAGACAGTACTGTACTGTACTGGGCCCAGTAACTAACAATTATTCAACACAGACAAATTTTATTTATATTGTTATACAGACATAACCACATATTGTTGGTTGAAGAAGTGTGATTTCAACTAACTGGATATTTTAGGATTTTTGCCTATTAATATTCATTACATCAATATAATTTACATTATGCAATTGGTAGACTGTCCTATATTAATACTTCAAGTGACTTATACACTAAGACAGTCCATTTACATTTTATATCCTTATTAGAATCTACCCTATCCATGTGGGGGTCTCCTGTGATGTAGTGGCTAGCATACCAGCTTCCTATGCCCATGATTGCAGGTTCAAACCCAGCTGGTGCCCCTAAGATTTTTTAAAGGGTGTAAAAAATCCTTGGTTATGCCGTTTTTCTGTGGGAAAAATGGCAGTCCCAAGCAAGCAATTTATGGCTCCCACTGTAACATCGTCCGATTATTTCGTGAAGAGTTACCACTGGGTACTTCTTTCTCAAAACATTTTCACAACTTTTCTTCACCCTGCATATTTACTTATTTTGTTTGTGTAATACAGTTGTAAATAACAATAAATAAATAAAAAATGATAAAATTTTCTGTTTTTAGGTAAACACCAGGGTAAAGCGGTAGACTGGATGGACAGCAGCGGGAACGAAATAATGCTCTGGGAGAGAATGCTGGAGAGGCCCAACTTCTGGGTCGAGAGCTGTCTGCCACTCCGCACGTCGCTAGATCTACGCAGCAACCTTTAACCGTCAATAAAAAGTCCTTATTTCTTAGTAATACAAATAACTATTTCTTTTAAATTCACTAAAAAATAAATAAATATATGTATTTGCAGCATGTTTCACTAATTTATTTAAAAATAAAAAAGATTATTTAAATTATATTTAGTCTTGGGAAAATTATTTCAGTTTATGAAACTATCAATGACTAATTATTAAAAAAAAAAAATTCGAATCAGTAAATTAATCGTCTATAACGAATGTAAATTATTTTATTAAAAGTTTCATCGCTATTTGTATATTTAATGATAATTATTTTTTTAACCAACAGAACTCGACAGTTCCTATGTAAAACAAAAATGTTGTAACGATACAAAACCAAATTGTATCCTTGAAGGTTATTTGTATTTATTTTTTCAAGAAATGTGTCAACAATTATATAATGAATCTATATAGCTGTTGAACCTCTCTATATAATGTATAATACCGATTTTCTTTTAATGTGGTATGAGTGTACATAAGACGGGTCAATTTTTTTTTTTTTTTTTTTTGTAATTTGTATATTTTATTTTATTAAAATATGAACCAAAAAAAGTCGAATATGAAATAAACATTGTAAATTTTCACAGGTTGAAAATTTATTTTATTGTTTGTTTAAATAAATATTTATTGTGTAACTGTCCTGGATAGATTTGATTCTTCCGTATTTTAAATTACACCCCAAATTGTTCATACATCTCATGGCATGTATAATGTATATATGAATATATAATTTAAGGTATGTATTAAAAAAAAAATCTTTCTAATTATATGCAAGATTTATTGTGATTTTTATTATAGTATTTAACTATTCTTAATGTTATGCCAGTCCATTATCTAATTTTTATAACTCGCATAAATTTTGTTAAAAAATAAAAAAATATGTTTTCAATATTGTGTGTATTGTTATTTATACCTAAGATTCTTATATATTTTCTATTCATACATGTTAAACAAGATTCCTTCATAACCTGGATGCATCAGCAAAAGTAACAAGAGAACCTGGAAGAGGCTGGAAAGAATATGTAAATAAATAAAAAATCTGGTGCAGTATGCACATCATACAATTTTATATCCTATACTAATGTATCTATGCGATATATATTTGGCCGCTCTACAAAAGAAGTCTTTGATACATTTTTTTATTAATTAAATTTATAGGCATCACAACGTTTAAGCCTCTAGGGCTATTTTCAAGCATCTGTAAACAATTTAATTGTTTTTATGGCATTAATACCTTTTTTTTTTTTTTTTACATCTGTCAACATTTTAATAAATTATTTTTAATAAATGTATTACTTACCATACATATCCATGTTATATATCTATTCTTTCACTGCTTCATTTGAGAAGTGTCGTCATAATTATTTGCAGTATAAAATTTTAAAAGCACCTGTTTTTAAAAGGATCATAATATATTGCATCATTTAATAAATAAATTAAAAAATCTATTTTTTCAAAAAGAAAAATTGTTTTTGTGTTAACTCACTTAACATTTATTTGTAGAGCGGCCAAATATATATCTCACAAATATTGAACCAAAAGAAAAACTTAGGATAGGACAATGATGAGAAAATCTAATATATATGTTTTGAGAAATTCACATATACATTAATTGATGTACATTCTTTAGAATTTTACTTTCATTTACTATATATAGTAAGGGAAAGTATTGCGATCGTGAAAAATTTTTAATTCCAGTTTTCAACGGAAATACACATTTTAGTGAGTCCAAATAACCAAATCCCGCAAAAAGGTTTGTGTGTGTCTGGTAACCCCCGAGGAGAAACGGTTAGTCCTATGAAACTGAAGTTTCATATTTAAGACAAATATACGGCCGAGAAATTACAAAACCTTTTTCATCAAAATGAGCTTACCAGAAGAGCCACTTTATACCATGCATTTTGCACCTTTTTTCGATTTTCTCGGAAATGGTTTCGACGATTTTATTTAAACTCGCTATATCAATGTAAAATTTAATAGGCTTTAATATCATATAGTTTTCATTCTGATTAAAATGGTGTGACAGGGCTTAAATGTCGGTATTTTAAATTTTCTTCTCCTAAAGTACCTTTAATTTTGTAGATTCTATAAAAATAACCAAATTATATTGATAAATAACAGCTAAGCATGTAAGTTGTGCAAATTTAAAAAACAACTAAAGGAGAAAACCGAAAAAAAAAAATTTAATGCAATTTTTTGTTTTTGAACATAAGAGCAGTAATATACATATATGATATACAGTTGGAAAGCTAAAAAATTTAGAAAAAAATATCTAATACACAAGAGCTTGTAAAAGTTAATAAGAGTGATGAAAAGCCGATAAAACTAACTGATTATTTTAGATAATAATATAATAGATTTTTTAATAAAACACATGTTTCTATAGAAATCCCATTTAATTAATTCCTTAATCATTTTGATAATTTTTATCTCTAACTGTATTTGAAAATTTGTTAATCGATTTATAAAATGGAGGTAAGTGAAAGTCGTGTGTTGCCCTCACCAGATTTTTTACTTTTGCTTGCCTATATATGAAGTTTATAGAAAGGGAAAGTATGGCAATGTTGAAAGTTTTCACCAGAAATACACGTTTTAGGGTCCCCTGAGTCCAAATGACCAAGTCCCGCAAAAAAGTCTGTGTGTGTGTTTGTGTTCGTGTGTGGTAACTCCAGTGCAAAAACGAAAAGTTTGATGAAACTGAAATTTCATATTTAAGACAACTATAGGAATGTGACAAAAACTTTTTCATCAAAATCAGCTAACCAACCAGATGAGACAGTTTATACCATGTCGTATATACCTCGCTATATGGATGTAAAATTTAATGGGCTTTAATACCATGTAGGTTTCATTCTGATTGAAATAGTCTGACTAGGCTTAAATGCCGATATTTTAAATTTTCTTCCTCTTAAGTATCTTCAATTTTGTAGATTCAAAAAAACTAACCGTTTCATGTTGTTAACATTGATAAAAATCCAGCTAAATATATTAGTTGGAGAAATATGATAATCAATTGAAAGAGAAAAGTGCTAAAGTTTTTTTTTTATTTTAAGATAAGAACCATAACATATATATGTATAAAATACAATTTTAGAAAAAATATTATCTTATACACAAAGTTGTAAAATGTAATAGAAAGTGATGAAAAGCCGATAAAATTAACTGATTGTTTTAGATAATAATACAATAAATTTTTAATAAAACACATGTTTCTATGAAAATTCAATTTAATTAATTCTTTATTAGTTTCACTTATTTTCATCTATACCTGTATTTGAAAATTCTTAAATTGATTTTAACAGAGGTAACTGAAAGTCATGTGTTGCCCACACCGTATTTTATTTAAATTACACAAATAACTATGCTCTGTATGTAAATTTTGCCTAACCAGGTTTAATTAGGATAGGAACCTCATACAAGACTGAAAAGACAAGAAACTGCTCGACGTTTTCGACTACTTCAACACTTACTGGACAAACGCTCAAACCTTCCACTTAAGTACAAAAGACTCATCTACATGACTATCATAAGACCAATATGGACTTACGGAGTAGAGATTTTGGGCTCTACTAAACCATCAAATTCATCTCGTCTCCAATCCTTACAATCCAAAATCCTTCGAAAAATCCTCAATGCTCCTTATTTTGTCACAAATAAACTCATCCATAAAGACCTTAATATTCCCTTTGTTGCTGACTTGGCCCGAACCAGGTACCACTCCTTTCATGACAAACTCCATTCCCACTCTAACCCACTAGTTTCAATCCTTGCTTCCTCTACAATCCCTGATAATCCTCCGAGACGTCTGAAAAGAAGATGGCCCCGAGACCTTCTTGTTTAACATAGTCTTTGGGGAGCTGCCAATGGGTAGTATCCCTACATATGAATCATGTCAACTTATCTTGTATCACATTTACTAAATGTATTTTATTATACAGTTGTAAATACCAATAAATATATTTAAAAAAAAAAAAAAATTAGGATAGGGATCTTTAACAAGTGCTTGATATCACATAGGCTCGGGACCACCATTTTGCATCCTCTCCAAAGGACAGCATAACCAAGGGGTTGTTTTGGGTTGGTTAAGTTGAAAATAAATTTTCTTTAGGTTAAATTCTCTTTAATTTAGATTTCCATGAAAACATTCTTTTTCCATTAAATAAGATAAAAGTATAAATAACAAAGTTCAACAACTACATAATCATATACATATATGTTTATCTTTTCCATTAGCTCGTATATGGAAAACTTTTTTATAATTATTATTATATATGATTATGATAAGAAAATAGTGAAAACTATTTAATACCCAATGTTTCAACCCACTTCATAATGGCTAAAAAAAAGATATGGCATAGGTGTTTGATAATAACAGAAAAGAACATACAAATTAAAAGTTGAGTAAAACTGATAACGTAATAAGAAAGTAACAAAGACTAAAAAAGAATAGTTAATATATCAACATAAGTAAATAGAAAAATGAAAGATAAATATAGTTAAAAGACGTATGCAAGGTAACATGAAGTGAAGTTAAAACAGATACCGAATAAAATAGAAAATTAAAAGTAAAATTACAACATAAATGATATATTGAGGAAAAGTTCATTCCGGGTGCAGTCATCAAAACAATTGACTAGAAAACTTAATTTATTTGTGCAACGTCTAATCCTAAATTTTAGGCTTCTTCAGGGCTATAAAACAAAAGATAACAACCAGTTGTAGAAAACAATATATAAAGAAACAAATAATAATAATAATAATAAAATAAAAATCTTAGATACAATAAAGAAAAATTAATGGGAGAGAAAATTACTATGATAAGTAATAGAAGAAGAAGAAATTCTAATTAGGATCAGCTGCTCAACTTCTTGAGTTGCTATGGGTACACAGCATACCGCATCAATCCTGAAGACAATTTTCAAAGAACAAATAGAGGGAGATACTGCCAAATAGAAATTCATAGACTTTACTGATTTTGAAATTTCTCTTGGACATATATAAATGCAGCCTAGCCTCAATATATGTGGTGATGAAGGATTCCCAGTGAGTCCAGGATTATGGTCTCCGCTATGTTTTGCAACTGAGTTCCTTCGAGTCCATAATTCTCCAAAAATGATCTAATGGCTACTGGGATGGTCCCTCTGCTTCCAAACCAAAGTCCTACTAATACTAATAATCAGATGCAAAATGTAATAGGAATTGGAAACAAAACAGAACAGTAGTTATTATAATTAACAATTATTATATTAATTATAAATAAAAGAGCAAAAGAAACTTTTTCTTCAAGCTGATTCTTTCACACAACTAAATAATGTTCTGTTGTCAAACTTGCTATTTAATAGTGGAAATAATCTATTTCTTATTTAATTAATAATTAAAACTAATTTTTAAAAAAATTGTGTAATATGTAACAAATAGTAAAATCAAAAACCATTAAAAACATGAGACAGATTTGAATCAAAGTCATATTTACACAAATGCATATACAGTAACAGGAAAAATAAACCTATCTAATAGTTGAAGACATGAAAGTTTGCTTTTTTCTCTTTTTTCAGGTTGAAATTGTATTAAGATATTAATGTAATAATCAGAACACTTGGTACTATTTATTTGGAAGGAGTGAAAGAAAAAGTAAAAATTTTCAGACAATATTTACCTAATTTACTTACAATATTTTTTTAAATCTCTTAAAACTGAAACACCCTACTTGTTTATCTTATAACTCAAACATCATATCATGACATATTGAATATATATTTTTATTGGCTTTAAAATTTAGTGACTCTTAAGCAAAACATTTTACCATAATTTTTGCAGTATGCATTAGGCCTTCAATTATAAACTTTTCTAGGTCTTTGAAGCTTCAAATTATGGAAAGGTGAGGAGCAATGATTCCTAGCCAATCCTCAGTTTCATCTCAAACATTAATATTTTAACTTTTATTATTTATTTTATTCTTCAAACTCTGGGCTACTATTCCATATATTTACATTAATGCATTCCATGCTTAAATTAATTCTCCTTTAACATGTCTAAATTTGTTTACTTTTTCATTTTTATTTCTTTCCAACCATCAGCTCAGCATTTATTTCTTAACAAAGGTTACATCCTTTATCCCAAATAAATTTTTTAAAACTCCAAATACCTTTTAATGTAAAACTAATATTGTGATTACTGGGGTGATACAAAGAAAAGTGGTCCTAATTGGTAATAATACAAAGAAAAACTTAAAGAAATCAATAAAAAAACTTTTTAATGTGTGAATATTGTGACATTAAAGAGCTTTCTTTATTTTATAAGAACCTGTTTAATTCACTATGGAGTGAGAGTACACATTCTTTGAAATTGATTGGTTTGTTTCCACATTGCTTGTGGTTTTAAGTGATAAAACATGACATGAGCAGTAGCTTTTTCTTAATACTACAGTAATATTTTCTTTCATTAAGGCTTATTGTACTGGCTTGCAGTATCATTAAGTGAGGAGAGAACAAAACCATAAAATGTTTCCTGGGTTGCTTTCCATGAGCTTGATTATTAATTAACATATTTTAGCTGGTTTGTAAAGTTCGAATGGCTCAAATTTACAGGAGTTTATTCAAAGAATTAATTAAAAATTACATAAAACATTGGGTATACTGTTGTTCCTACCTAAATTATTTTGTTTAAATTGTTCATGCGCACTATTACGCTTTGAGTCTAGACTTACATTGCGCATGTAAAGCTAAGTAACTTACTAAAATGAGAATAAACTTATCTTAAAGTAAGGGGGGGGCGCGATGTAATAAATCGATAAATTACTTATTAATTAAACATTAGGAAGGAAAATCACTCTGATAAAAAGAAATAAAACATAAAAATAAGTAATTTAATTAATTTTGAGTCGACGAATGTTCTAATTTACTTGAAAAGATAAGAATTGTTTTGCCTTCACTGCTACCTACCAGTGGCTGTCAACATGATGCTTGTAATGGAGTTTGTGATAATTTGTCAGCTGACAGTTCGTCTCAGGGCGTAAAACGATGTATTTCCCAACTCGAGGGTTCAACCGTATCCAAACCGTTTATTAGTCAATTCTCAGCGAAATGTTTTGACTGTCTTCCCCGTTCGTTAAAATTGTCAAAACATCCATTGATGCCCCTTTATCAGCCCATATCATGTCATGATAAGGCATATACAACTTGAAAAAGAGGAATGAAAGGGGAATTTGAAACTATTTTGGATTACTCAGTAAAGGTAAGCCTCGAATTCGAATATAAAAATAATTTATTCCTACGTTTAATATTAAAGAATGACCTACAAGTCAAACTCCACATATTTGACCTATTAACTTCCAATCAGTACATATTACTTACAATAACAAGTAATTTGTGTGGTAGTTGAATTCAGTTTTCCTTAATTAATTAAATGACATCCTTATGCTTCAGTATTGCTTGCCCCCGATTAATCGACTGAGCTTCACAAACATTGGAGAGGAAGAAATATTTAAGAGCTAGAGTGTTTTCCAAACCTTCATATAAAAATGAAGGAGGAGAGACATCTCCACAAGGTTTTCTTCAATTAAAGCTTTTTTAATTTCAGCTTATTCTTTTTTTCATATTTTTTCTCTCTATCTTTGCCTTCAAATGCATTGTTTATCTCTACCTTCTACGTTTTTATGATTGTCTATGGCTTCTTTCATGATTTTTTTTTCTTTCTTGCCTTCATTATTTATGAGTATGAAGCTTGATATTTATTCAATTATCTTATTAACTATATTTGATTGGTCCTTTTTTTTTTTTTTTTTTTGTAAAATTAAAACTTTTCCAGTGAAATCAATTCTTCAGAATGAATATTATGAGAAAACTTCGTGGTAGTGCAGGAGGTGTTACAATGCTCGAAGACACAAACATCAATACCCAGCATGCGGCCCTCGGGCTCATGCATTTGAAAAAACTATTCTCCGAATACAGCCATCTTTCTCAATCGCTGTCAGAGAAAGAGAGAGATGACAAACTCTACAATATGTTACCTTTATTTTGTAAGGTAGGTTATCTTTCACGTCAATATTGATTCTTTTTGTGTATTTTGCCATCTTTATTTAAATACCTTCATTTAAAGGTCTTCGGAAATTCCCCTTCATCAGATATGTTGGATAAGTTTCGAGACATAGCTGCATTCTGTAAACAAGTTTCTAAATTGATGGTTTCCGAAATAAGAAAAAGAGCTTCAAATCAGTCGACTGAGATGGCAAGTTGTGCTATTGCAAAATTTTTGGAAATTGAAAGCTCAGAAGAATCAGTAACGGTTGGATGTTACTTTCAACTTTGAACCTACTTGCTGCTGCAGGGAATCCTCTAGTCCAAGTATGTGTTTTTACTTCTTTTTAACTGAAAACTGTTCCCAAGTACATTTGAGATAGTTATTTGTAATAGGTACATTATCAATTTTAGTGATGGGTAGAAATAATCAGGAGTAAGTCTTAGAATTTTTAATTTTTCGGTTTCAGTCTCAACATATTAGCTACGATTGTGAAAATTGTATCGCTAAATAAAAGAAAAAGTTTCAAAATTAAAGATAACTGCATGTTTTTAAAAAATGCTGATTACACAAAAAAAAAAAAATTATATATTGAAGCACAGAAAAATCAATGAAAAATATATAAGTTTAAATTATCTTGTATAATGAATTATAATATTAATTTTCATGTCTATGACCACTGTTGATTTATGTCTATGCTGTTTTCCATGAAAATTGTTTCACTTCATGTAATCACACAATGTTAATTGTTACTGATAGCAAAACGCTTAAAATTCGACATAATTACAGATTTTATTCTGGGTAGTAGTTAAAACTACTAACCAAGAACTAAGAAATGTTATTATTTTTTTTTTTAATTTCTTTATTTCACTAAGAGTATGATACAAATAAGTAGACAGAAACAAAAATATTCTATCAGATCAAATTCATTACCATAAAACATTAAAGTATGGGTGATGCTATTTATAACAATTTTATAAAATTTTATGTTATAAATAAGTGAATGACTTTAAAACATATCTGTGAATACATTTTGTCTCTTTTTTTGTTTCTCATTTTTTCTAACCCGGGCGAAGGCTCTGATGTAAAGGCTAAATCATTGACAAAATTAAAAAATGTGAGCCTAACTGCTGTTTATTTTTTCCATCATGCACTCTAAAAATATCCATTACAGATAATTTTACAGGAAATGCAAAATTCTTTCATTATTGTTTATTGAACCAAGTCAATTGATTTGTTGCAAATAAAATCTAGAATTGAGTTTACTGTGTTTACAGTTCTATTTTTATGCTTAAGAATGTAATTAAATCTGTTCATAGTAAATTTTGCAAATGACTGCAATTTTTAAACCCGTTTTTAAGTGACTTTCCTATTTTTTTTTTATAAAATGGTTTGAAATATAATACAAAAATATCAATTATAATAATTTTCTCAATTTTAAAGAATGAAACTAAAAGTAGTGTTATCTTTTAAAAATATTTCCCTTATAAAACATAGTATTTTATTAATATTAAATAAGTACAAGTATTTAATTTTTACAAAATTATTGTTCTTAAATTATAAAGAGTGTTCTGTTATTATTATTATTTTTAAGTAAAATCTTCGGAACAATCTCTTTTTTTTTTTAATATTGTTTATTAATTCATTAATATTACAATTAACATTTCGAGGTTTATATGCCTCATCTTCAGAATCACTGGTCAGCAAAGAAATCCATATCTTTCAATATTGGTCAAAATTCCTTAAAATATCCTTATCATTTGTATTAATAATGGTCATTTGGTAACTTAATTGGCTATTAACTATTATATTATCTCAATTTTTTCTATTGCATCCATATTTTGTTTAAAATTTACACCATCAGGCAAGGAGTAAACTAAAGATTGAACTTCACTACTACTCCCCAACCTTTTTACCAATTCAAGATTTTATTTAAATTTGATTTACTTTTCATAATTGGAAATTTAATCTATTATTATTATTTTTTTATTAAGATTTTTTTTTTTACTTCTTGATTTTCTGGCCATAGGTTATAGTGTTTTAATAAAATGTATATTAAGTCCCTAAGTGATCATTAGCATGCACGTGAAATGGAATATAATTTGAATTAATTGTATAGAAGTTTTTTTAATCTGAAAATAAAACATTTTCTCCCATTATTGTTTGATATAACTTTTTCTTATACTTTCAAGTATTTACCTGTTTATAGTATTAAATTATAATTATTTGAGATAATAATTACGATATTCACATCATATTTGTATTAAAGTAATTTTTTTCTTTCTGTTATTGCTAATATTAATTTATTGTTTTCTTAAATTTAAAATTTATTATTAAAAAAAAAAACAACTAATACTGATTGGTTCAGCGATGCAATAATATATTCATGCTTGCATTGATTGCATGGCTGTCTCTGTGCACTATTTTCGTACTCAATTTGCATTAAAATGAATATATTAAAATGTTGTTTCAAAAGATTAAATAACCTTACTTTTTAAAAACTAAATAAATTTAATTTAGATTAAACAATATAGATTCTGTAAAAGTTAAGTTGTATACACATATAGGTTTATTCTAAACAAATATTCCATTGTTATTTTGAATAAATGTTGTGTATTTGCAAATTTGTTTAATAAACAATTTTCATTTTAATATTCATTCTTTTGAGAGGGATTCATTTTATGATTACAATCATTGTTTTAATTATGACTTTGTATAGTTAACGGTGAATTGGCTAGATGTAGATTAGATAGAAAAGTTTTATTTTCAATTTAGAATTTTTCTTCGGAACACTGATTGAACTATTTGAAAAGGTAGTAATGATAGTAGGAAAACTATGAAAAAAACCTACTAAAAAATAAAATAAATAATAATAATAAATAAAATAAGTATAAATAATAATACAATCATAAGAAGACTGAAATTCTATGGGCACATACAAAGACCACCTGAAACAAGACTGACACGACAAATACACGAAGCAACAGCAACACTCAAAAGCACTACGAACTGGATCAAACAGACATGAGAAGACTTACGAAGAGCAGACATAAGAGAAAAGGAAATCCAAGACAGAAACATATTTAGAGACAAAATAAACAAATGAGAAGTAACTCTAGAGCAAAACAATCAGAAACGATACCGACCCAAATGGTCTGCTGAAAGAAAAGAAAAGTTCAGCCAAAGAATGAGACAATACTGGCAAGACAAAAAAAACAAGAAATAAGAAATTAAGTCATAAGTGCTTAGCGCCTTCCTTTTAGGGAGATATCGCACTAATAATAATACAATCATTACCACACGGTAATAAAACCGGAAGCGCTATACCCAGCGGAAACGCTAACCTTGGAAAAGAGAAAATTGGAAGACTTGGAAACAAACAAGAGAAAATTCTTAAGGAAAAATTATGGGACCAGCCAAGAACAGTAAAGGACAGTACAGGCTAAGAAGCAACAAAGAAATTTACCGGAACAATGAGCCAATAGATGAAACCATTAGAAAGCGAAGATTAAAATATTTCCGGCAGGTTTGGAGGATGGAAGGAACAGGATTGTCAAGAAATTAGTCCACAAACTGTTTGAAATGAAAATGGCTATAACCTGGATTAAGGTAGTAAAACAAGATCTCGAAGGAGCTGGAATCAGAATTGAAGAAATAACGGAACAGAAAAATATTTGGAGAAAAAGTCATGAAGGGTTGTTTCCAATCGAACACAAGAAGGTAAGAACGGGAACTAAGTGGACGGAAGAACAAAAACAGCGATTTTCTGAACAGATGAAGGCTTCTTGGGAGAGGAGAAGAACAAATGAGAAGTTGAAATGTGCTTCAAATTAGTCTACCATCGTGATCTCCAAATGGTATAATCGAATAATAATAATAATACAATATAATAATAATAATTAAATAAAATAAAATAAATTAAGTAGGAGATAAATGAATGAATAAGTAAATAAAATGAATGAGAGAAAATAATAACAATAATAAAATTAAGTAATTGTATGAATCAAGCAAATTAAGAAAGTAATGTACTAATAATAAAATAGTAAATTCAAATGAAGTAAATAATTACTAATATGCATACAATATTTTAAAGTTAAAATTTATTAGTAACCAATTAAAAAGGGTTTAGCCAGGTGTATGTTAGGGAGAAAACACAGCAAGTGTAAAATATCTTTTAATAAGTTGAAAGAAAATATCGATTTTTTTTTTTTTTTTTTTTTTTTTTTTAAGATGTTTGCTTGTTTATTTAATTATATGGCTCTGTGGCTAATGGGACATTGGAAGTCCTAAATTTTTTCTATCCAGGTTTAATTAGGATAGGGATCTTTAACGATTACCTGACACCGCACTGGCTTTAGACCATCATTTAAGCCTCCTCCGAAGCACAGCATAACTGAGGGTTTTTACTCCTTTTAAAATTCCTAGGACCATCTGCCAGGTTTGAACCCATGGCCTTGGCGTAGAAAGCTGTTATGCTAGCCACTACACCATAGGTGATCCCTGTTATAAGATGGAATGACATGATTTTTTTTTTCAAAACTAAATTAAAATAATTTGTTATAATTTTTTAAATATAGTTGTACTAAGTTTTACCCCGAAACTGTGTTTTTAGCTAGCAACAATTATTCCATTCCTAATTTGAATAAGTTATAAAGATATATTTTTTGGCTAAACCCAAAAAACATTAGTCTTATTTCATTATTTTAAAACATTATACATTACAATTAAAAGAAAAATTAGGATTGTGAAGAGAAATTTGAATAAATCTTTACCATGAATTAACTCTAGCTTACTAAATATGGAGTATATATTTCTATACATTGACTCCTGCCTTAATTAAATCCAAGTTTTCACACTTCCAGACCTTGTGTGTTAGCCACCACCTTAAAAAATCTGCTAAAAAAAAAAAAGGCAGTTTTTTCTCAATATCTCGCTTATAGTGCATTTCATGCAAAACATTTTTGTAAGCAATTTTAAAGATCATCAAATTTCCTGGAAGTTTGATGCAAATTGAATTAAAGTAATTGAAACATCCTCTGAGATACAGGATGGAATATCAAAAACTGTAAGAAGTCAATTATGTCATTGATTCAGCCTAAGTGACTGTTAGTAAATGTATGATGTATAACATAAGTCTAAAGGGGATCACTTGTTGCTGGGTAGTTAGCATAACAGCCTCCTATGCCAAAGGTCACGGGTTCAAACCCGCAGGTGGTCCTAGGATTCTTTAATGGGAGTAAAAAATCCTTAGTTATGCCGTCCTTCCGAAGGGACGTTAAAAGGTGGTCCCTAGCCTGTGCGATGTCAGGTGCTCATTAAAGATCCCTATCCTAATAAAACCTGGATAGGCAAAATTTATGACTCCCACTTAGTATAGTCTGATTAGCCATAGTAGCATAAAGTGACGTTAAATAAACAAAAAATATAAGTCTAAAGCTCTTATAATCACTTTATTTTCAAGTATTACTCCATTTCTGAAGTTTTAAAAATTTTATTGAGTTTTATAAATGATAATTTTTTGGTTTTAAATTATTCTCATGGTTATTTTAAGGTTATGACGTCCGTATCTTTACCTTCAACTCTAGTCAAATGCCTCTATCTCTTTTTCGATCTGCCGGAAATGGTCAATCCGGACAACGCAGATGAAAATAGCGAGTTCACGCCGAGGGAAAGGAGGATTCTTCTTCAAAAAATATTTGTACAGGTAATTTAAACTTACACCCAAATAAATCATGAATAACTAAATAAAATATAGCTATCTTAGTATTATTTGTATTTATAAACAAATTTGCTAATTAAGTGTAAGAAAGGTTTGTCAATATTGTACGTGAATGAATCAAATATAAACCAGACTTATTTTTTAATTTTTACTTTGAACACAAAGAACAGTACACCTCATTTTTCTACATAGTCTCCTGATGTGGAAATACATTTTTCCCAGCGCATAGGTAATTTTCCAATCCCGTGCTCATAGAATGAAGTAGGTTGTGTCTTCAGCTAATTGAGCATGTAGGCTTCAACCTCATTGTCACTGACGAATCTCTGACGTCCCAAAGCTTCCTTGAGTGGGCCAAACAGGTGAAAGTCACATGGTGATAAGTCTGGACTGTAGGGAGGATGTTCCAGCGTCTCCCAGCCCAGTTGCTCCAACTTTTCTCTCGTCAGGGCTGCAGTATGCGGGCGAGCATTGTCCTGAAGAAGAATCACTTCTCTCATCGTTAGATCCCTTCTTTTGCGGCGATATGCAAGTCTAACTTCATTCAAAATGTCGCAGTAGTATGCGGCAATGATAGTCCTGCGTTCATGCAAAAAATCAAGATGTAGCGAGCCACGCTGGTCAAAAAACACGGAAGCCAAAACCTTCCCAGCTGACAGCCGTGACTTGGCTTTCACTGGTCCAGGTTCCCCTTTCAGTCTTTGTTTTGATTCAGGGGTGTAATGGTGCACCCAAGTTTCTTCACAGGTGATAATGTGAGTGAGGAATGAGGCTCCCTCAGCCTGAAATCTTGCAAGAAGACCGTCACAGACCTGCAAACGGTTCAGCTTCTACTCAGCTGTGAGAAGTCGAGGAACCCACCTGGCACACACCTTATGAAACCCTAGCTCCTCTGTGAGTATGGAAAAAGTGCTTCCATAGCTTATCCCAACCTCACTTGCAATGGCACTGGTGGTTAGACATCTGTCACTTTCAATAAGCTGTCGAACACGGCTGATGTTGTGTGCTGTGATGCTGGAGCGGGGTCTGCGGTCATGGCTTTCATCCTGAACACGATCACAAACTGTTTATGCCATGCAAATACTCTGGCACGAGAAAGTGTCTCTTCCCCGAACTATACAGTCAATCTTCTCAAGATTGCAGCCGGTTTTACACCTTCAGCAGCAAGAAATTTGATGATAAACGTTGCGCAATCGCGGGGGATACATCCTGCTTAGACATTGTCACGACGGTAACTGGTTCGAGGGCATGCGCCCGCCTGCTTCCCCCACTCCTGGCATCCCTACCCAACACCTCTTAACATGGGAACGTTCCCGCACCTTCACTGGGCTTCCAGGACAAAAAGTCTCATTTATGTTTTATTCACCCATGTAAATAACAAGAAGTAATTTGATTAAGTCTAATTGTTTAATGAGGCTCCTAACATGATAAAAATAAATAAGAATAAGCAATGTGATTTTTGTTTCTGGATAAATTGTATTTTTAGTTTGATTTATTGATTTCTTGACTGCCATAGTTGTAAGAAGTTTACTGCACAGGTAATTTACGTTTTTTTATTAAAGAATGAATTTTCAGTTTAATTGCATAGTGTAATCCACATAGTACACATAAAGTAAAACTCCGAACACCAAAGTGCTGTACAACAAAAATATTCAAACAGATTAATTGATGTAACCAAAGGTGGTCTCAGATTTTTGACCAGCTCATTACATTTGATTGCCAATATGTAGCCATTGGACTTAATGGTTATTAATATTTCTCTTTAAGGTTCTAGTCCGCCTTTGCAGCCACGTGGAACCAGCTGAAGAACTGTCGCAGAAGAACGACCTCACTCTGCTGTTCTCTGCGATCACCAGCTGGTGCCCTCCGCACAATGTCCACTGGAGGAAGTCAGCTGCAGAAGTCCTCATGACGCTCTCTCGTCACGGGCTTTCCCCTTCCGTCGTTGCCTATATTCACAGTATGTAGTAGTTCTATAGAAATTCAAAATGTATTAAAGTATCAGATATTTCATTTAGAATATAAATTTAACCCTTTGCACTCGGTTGTCCCCCTGAGGATTTTGTAGAATGAACATGGATCACTGCTTTTTTTTTAATTATTAGATAAGTTTAAGTATTATTAGAAACACATATTTTTCTATAGTTTTCTGTTAAAAATGCATAAAAAATCTGGTGCGGGGCAACACATGACATTCACTTGCCTTGGTTGTTAAAATAAATTTCACCACCAATAAACAGAGTTCAAAAAAGTTTAAAGAATCATATTTAGTTTCGTTAAAACATATTTTTTAGATTAAATAATTTAACAGTATAAAATTGTTATCTACAACAAACAGTTAATTTTATCCACTTTTTATCACTCTCCATTACATTTTATAATTTTGGGTATTAGATCATTTTTTTCTAAAATCTTTAGCTTTCCTAAGGTATATTATACTTATATACTATGGTTCTCATCTTTAAAAAAATATATATATTAAACAATACTTTTGCTCTTTTCGCTTTTAGTCGATTATCAAATTCATCCAACTTATATATTTAGACTGGAAGGAATTAGTCCGGGTGGCGGTCATTAAATGAAACAACTAAATAGTTTCAACTATTTTATTGTTGGCAAACAATTCCTTAAAAAACTAATTCCTTCCAGTAATTCTCAACGGTCAACTAATTACATCCACTATATATTTAGACGTTTGTTATCTATAATAATCCACTTCCCAATAGGTTTGGTCACCGGGGAAGTTAGACCATCACCTCCGTAAGGAGAGGCCTGTAGGGATAACATATTGTAAATATCTTAAGCAACTAAGGAACATTAATTATATAGTTGTTTTTTTTTTTTTTTTTTCATTTAACAAGTATATGCATTATTATTATTTTTCACATATCATTATATATATATATATATATATATATATATATATATATATATATATATTTTTTTTTTTTTTTTTTTTTTTTTTCCAATTATATGAGAACTTTTTATTAGATTATATTAGAAATTATATTTGATTATGTTAGAAATTATTTTAGAACTAAAAGTTAATATTATAATTTTTTAAATGTTATCCTTGCAATAAAGGCTTTATTCATTCATTCATTCATCTATAATAATAAGATGATATGTTAACTTGTTTGTAATCTACAAAATCTTAGACACTTTAGAAGAAGAAAATTTATACTATCTGTATTTAAGCCCTGTCAGACTATTTCAATCAGAATGAAACTTCTATCATATTAAAGCCCATTAAATTTTACAATATAGTGAGTTTAATCAATATCGTTAAAGCCATTTTTGAGAAAATTGTAAAAAGGTGCCAAATTTATAGTATGAAATAGCACTTTCGGACCGCCCATTTTAGTGAAAAAGTTGCTGTAACATCACGGCCGTAACACATAACACACACACAAAATACAGACCTTTTTGCGGGTCTTGGTTATTTGAACTCATTTTTTATTTCCATTGAAAACTTAAATTCAAAAATTTTGACGATTGCTATACTTTCCCTTACTATATATTTCATATATAGGTAAGTGAAAGTAAAAACAGGTATGATTTGTTTTGTTTTTTAAACCATGATTTTGAATTATTTTCTGGACAATCTAATTATTATTTTTTTAAATTCAACTTTATTTAAAAATAATAATATTCTTATTAACAAGAGAAAAAGTAAGTTAAAGCTCTAGGTTGCGTGAACTAGATTTGTTTGGCTATAATTTTAAATATAGATTTATCTTCGGAGTCCCTAGGTACACCTCCATATTCCAAGTGGCTTTACCCTTCCAATCATCGCAAGTATTTCCTTGTATCATTCATTTACCAAGTTATCCAATCCCACCATCCATCATATATTTTCGACCTCCTACAATTTAAACATCTATCCATCCCCGTTGTACACGTTCCAGGCCTTCAGATTTATACAGTACAGCCCATGGAACTGCACATTTCGACATATCCTTTCTCATTCTATTCCTCTTTCCACCCGTCACTCCAATTCTCTTTCTACCTTCAAATCCCACATATTTAATCATTTAATGATTATACAGTCATAATAAAATTGTAAATAAGCTTTATTTTCTCTGTTCATTTATATGTATATTTTATATTAGTAATTGAGACGGTAATTTCCAAAAGGTTGTAAAGAACATTTTATACGAAATTGATATTTTGACTCATTGTTTATTTTTATCTAGATCTTCTATTTTATTTTATCTAATGAACTCTCAAGTCCTTTAGAAATGCAGTAGTTTTCTACAAGTACTAGATATGCATTTAGTTTCGATCCGAATCATACTAAAACATTTCATACCATAACTTTATTATAGTGTTATTAACATAGTAAAAAAAAAAATTCTAGATTTTAGTGCAAAAATAATCAAATAAGTTGGCTTAATAATATAATAATTATATTAATAATAATATAATAATTATATTAATAATAATATAATAATTATATTAATTAATAGATTAATAATATAATATAACATGAGAGATTTGTGCACTTCCTATAAAATTTCCTAGAATGGATGTGATATCTTTTTGTAAATCAACGTCTCAATTGTTAACTTGTTTATACGTATTTAATTTACTCTAAGACTCTCAAGCACATTTTCTGCATTCTGTATATGTTATTCCAAAGGGTCGTGTCCCAGAATAATGAAGAATTTATTTATTTTAGGCAAAGGTTGCATGGCGCTGTGCTTAGAGAACATGCAGAGGGGTCAGGACCTGTCTCCTTTGGAGATCGTCGAGATGTTCGTCGCAGTCTTCTGTTTTCTCAAAGACTCCAGCGAGGTTTCACAAACTCTGTTAGAAGACTTCAGGACTTGCCAGGGATACACCTTTCTCAATGACTTCCTTCTCAAGTAAGTATCGTCATCAAATGGGCTATCCTCTATTTTATAGCTTTCATCTTTCTGTGTGCCCCTGAGTAGGGGTGGGCATAATTGAATGATCGTCATAATCAGATGATCGGACTTCGATGATTTAAATAATCGAATGATTTAATAATTGAATGATCAAAGGATTAGTTTGCATTGTGAGAGACAATATGTCAATAATTTATGTGATAGAATAATTTATGATATAGAAAAAAAAAAAAATTGTTCGATTATCCGAGCTCCTTATAATCCCTCGATTATCGTTAAACAGTTCACTTAATTCGAATGATCCGATAATCGTCATTCAATTATGCCCACTCCTACCCCTGAGTGTTTTCTTGGTGACCCCACCCCCAACCAACTTTTCTATCATATGTGACGTCGTTTTAGTTTTTGATGGTCTGGGTGTACTAAGAAAAAATGGAATATGTATGTTTAGTGTACCAATTTGTAGTTAGAGAGCCACCTCTATTTCTTATGATAAGTAGAACTAGGAAGCCAATGTTTTCTATATCGAGTATTTTTTTTTTTTTCAGATTGGAAGGCGAGAAGTCAGTGGAGGGCGGAGAGGCGATGAGGAACCTGGTGTTAATGCTGCCGTCGCTGGCGATGTGCGGTCAGGCCGAGCTCAAGCCCAGCCAGGCCTCCAGCGGGTGCTTGTTCCAGATCCCAGGCTTCGTTCTACCTCAGCCCTCTGGCAAAGGTAATGGTATGCTACCAGATGATAGTACTCTCATGATAGTTGTTGGCTAATATCTGCTGTGGGTGTGGGGACCCCCAATAACCTCTTTGCACTGGCCTAGAAAGAATACTGGATCTGTATGTAACCAATACCCTTGGGTTGTTTTTGTACATTTTTTACTTTCACTTACCTATATATGACATATACAGTAAGGGGAAAGTATTGCTATTGTGAAAATTTTCTGATTCCAGTTTTCGATGGGAATATAAGTTTTAGGGTCCCCTGAGTCCAAATGACCAAGTCTCACAAAAAGGTGTGTATGTGGTGGTAAGTCTAGCGCGAAAATGGAACTGAAACTTCATATTTAAGACAACAATACGCCTGAGATGTTACAAAAACTTTTTCATCAAAATCAGTTAACCATAAGAGCCACTTTATGCATATCACCATGCATTTTGCACCTTTTTACAATTTTCTCATCAACAGTTCAACAATTTTTGATTAAACTCGATTTATTAATGTAATATCTAAAGGGCTTTAGTATCATGTAGGTTTCGTTCTGATTGAAATAGTCTGACAGGGATTAAATGCAGATATTTTAAATTGTTTTCCTCTAAACTAACCTTAATCATCTTAATGACATTGATGAAGGACTTCAAAATATAAAAGTTGGACGAATTTGATGACCAACGATCATAAAGCATGAAAGAGCAAAACTATTTTTTAATTTTTGAACATAAGAACAGTAATATACATGTATAACATACTGTTGGATAGCTAATAATTTTAGAAAAAATATCATCTTAAACACAAGATTGTAAAAGTTAATAAAGAGTGATGAAAAGCCGATAAAACTTACTGATTATTATATATGAAAACACATATTTCTACAGAAATTAAATTAAATTAATTCTTCAATGGTTTCACTAATTTTTATCTGTAACTGTATTTGAAAATTCATTAATCGATTTTGAAAACGGAGGAAAGTGAAAGTTGTGTGTTGCCCGCACCAGATTTTTTTTTATTAATAATAACGTCACCTTGGCTAAGGTTATTAACTTATATTTACTTGGAAACATATTACAAAAATTATATAAAATTAAAATTAAAAACTAATGTAAAAATTGAAAAAATATAAAATTTATAGTTCATCTTTGGTCCATTCTTCTCTGTTGGTTCATAGTTCTTTATTCTTCTATAGATGTCTTCAATTTTCTTATGTAATGATGCACTAGTTCCCACCATGGCCTGAGGTCCTTAATGCTTGTTAACTTGTGGCATTAGACGCCATTCCCGGAAAAAAACCTGTCCTCCCTCACTGATGACCCACGACTAAAGACGAAATTACCAGAAAAACCCATCAGGTTATTCCTGATCTACTGCGCATTTCCATTTTCTTTTCTGATTGGTTGATCATTTCGTGCCTTCTTGATCTTTCTTTATTATTTATGCTACTTAATATGTAATAACAATATATTTCAATTATAGGTAAGTGAAAGTAAAAAAAAACTGGACCACTAACATGATCGGTCTTAGGTTCAGCATACAGTAAGGGTCATACTGTCCAGAACAACTGTTGACTATGGAGGTTATTTGGTGCAATCATTCTTTATTACTATGCTCAGCCTTATATAGTGAGAAATTAATTGGATTCTTGTGGAAACTTCTCTTAAAATAGATTTCTTTATAATAATTTTAAATGAAACTTTATTTAAAGGTAACTTATATTGGAAATATTTATTTTAATTAATATTTTCAGGTTCAAGCGTGAGAAATATTCAAGGTTTTTTGGTCTGCAATCATTGTTCTGAAATGTACCTCCCCAACCCTGTGCTCGATTATACTCGACGCCATTTCCAGCGTCTATCACGCTGATAATGCCTAACTATTTCATCCTCGAGAGCCAGCACACGCTGCCTCAATTTGCCGAGAAAATTCACCTCAAACCAGCTGACATACAGGTGAAGATTGTGTTTTTTTTGTTAATAAATAAAATGTATACTATATACATTATTGTAAACATTCTTTTGTTGTTTTTTTTTAAAGGAAAAATTCTTCAAACTACTGGAAATGATAGTGTTTCATTTGAATTTTGTACCTTGAAAGAACTGATATCCCTTTCGATATTGCTCAAAGGACAAAATTCCGTGTCGTGCAGCATAATCTGTATGCAGACCTTGTTGAATATACTCAAGTAAGTATTATCTTATATTGATTTGTTTGTCTTATTTATCAGGATCCACAATTTAAAGGTTACCAGAGAAAAATTGTTTAACTTCTTTCTTCATAATTTTTAAATATAACTAAATTGTATTATTGTATACAATGCTGTCCTATGTGGTTGTTAAGAATTCAAATAGTATATGTTTATATTTCTCCGTTTGTAATTTTATTTGTATTCATTTGTGCAAGCGCAACAGTCAATTGTTTTATTCAATTTGAATCAGCTGTTAAGTGACGCTGGGCAGAGTCATTGTGGGAGAGTTAATGGAGTCACTCGCGAGTGTAGGCTGTGTTTAGTTAAGTTGGCGGTTGCAAAATGTGTCATATTGTTCTTAAATAGCACGTCATCGAGAATATCACAGAAAATTGTCGCAAGGAGTAGGAGTCGCAAAAGGGAAAGAAGGAACATCGCAGAGAGAGGAGGAAAGAAGTCATCACGGATAGAAAAAATCACCGCTTGCACACATATATAAACAGTATTTTGTTTTATTTTAATTAATTAAGTTTGTTTATGTTTTCTCTTTAATTATTTCATTATTATTTCATATATTTTTCATCACCCTCAACAAAATTACACGGATCGGCAGATGATTTGGGATTCATAATAACGACCGGGTTGAGGCTGCAGAGCAAATGGTTAGTCGCCCCTCTTCCCAACACTGGTTACAATCTAAAACTTTCTTATCTCTGCTATTTCTCTCCCTAGTGTCTCAGGGATCTTCCTCTCACCGACTTTGTTTTCAATCTATATGAAATGACATTGAAATAAATTTTAAATGATACCAATTATTATGAATAAAAATTGCGATATGGTTTTTTTATTTTATGTATTTATGGATGTTGTATATGTATTTATTGCTTTGATTTTAGGCACAACTCAGTATTCAAGGACGCCTATAGGGAAGTTGGTATTTTAGAAGTATTTGTCACCTGCCTTCAAAGGTACCAGAATCTTCTCAAAGAAAAGCAACTAGCCGAAGAAAAAGGAATCGGTTTGTATATTTTATGGAAGCTTGTTTTTTTTTTTTTTATATTAAACATATTTTATAGCACTATTAGTAATTTAATTACTTTATTGGTGACAAATTATAATTTTTATATAAACATACTAGACATATCTGTGGATGATTTTAATAAATATTTTTTACTTGACAAGTTAATGCTTTACTTCTTAAAAAAGAGGTCACTTGTAGCATAGTGGCTAGCATAACAGCCTTCTGTGCCTAAGATCACGGGTTCCAACTCCGAGGTGGCCCTAGGTTTTTTTAAAGGGAGTAAAAAATCCTGAGTTATGCCGTCCTTCGGAGGGGAGGTTAAAAGGTGATCCCGAGCTTGTGCAATGTCAGGTACTCGTTAAAGATCCCTATCCTAATTAAACCTGGATAGGCAAAATTTAGGACTCCAGGTAGCATTGTCCGATTAGCCACAGCAGCATAAAGGGACGTTGAATAAATAAACTTCTAAAAAAAAAAAAAAAAAAAAAAAAAGCCTGTTCCACTACAACCCCATGTCTATTGTACTGTTACTTGGCCAACGACTGTGCAATGAGATGATTAGTCCAAGATCACTTTCAGCTGCCAGGTTTTTCTGGTCCAGGTTTAGTCTGTTCCAGGAGGGTCTAAATATCTTAAAGCAGCCGAAATAACACAATAAATAATATTCTTTTACAGCCGGGATTCAAACCCCGGACCCGCAGAACAGTAGACTAGTGCTCTATCAACTAGACCAGGCTGCTTCAAATGGTTTACTCCTTAGCATTACTAAATTCTTCATCAAAAGTTAGTTACTACAGATTAGTTGAAGAGACCAATGCTTAAATTTTCAGCCATTTAATTATATTGTATTATCCAAACTTGAGTAAATTTAAAATATTTATAATTCCTAAACATTCAGTTTCCATTATCAAAAGAATAAATGGTACCCAAGTGTGCCATGGGTTTGATAGTAATCTCATTTATTGTCCATAAATTGGTTTTAAAATTGAGATTTTGAAATGGTATAACAAATTATTTTATGGTCTTGATTTCATTGTTCAGTCGTATCTTAAAGAAGACTAAAACACTTGACAATGTCAGCCAGCACTTACTTGACTTTAGTATGAATTCTTTAACCGTATATGGAATGTTATTATTAATTTTTATATTTTAAATGTTCTTTATTTCGTCTAATTTGTCTTTTATTCTATTTTCAGAATATAACATCGGAAAAGACCACGAAAAGCTTGGATCCTTAGTGATCGAAGCACTGACGATGCTGTTGAACGGTAATACCAACAACGCTAACGTTTTCCGTGAAAGCGGAGGAGCTAAGTGTGCGCTTGCTCTTGTACCTTTTGCGGACTCGAGGTACCAAGCGCTAGGTAATTAGATGAAATTTAAAATATAATTAATTTAATTTATATCTTCATCAATTTAATATAGTCTGGAATTCAGGATATCCACTAGGTGTTCAAAATTCTTAACATCCTTGTGCTAGTGTATAGGAAATAGTGTAGGGCAGTAGTTCCCAACAAAAAATTTTTGTGGACCCCTACATACAATCATTTTAGCATTATTAGCAAAGACCTCCTAAATCCTAAGTATTAGGCATATTTTTAGATTTTTAATAGGCTACATCCGCATCTACACATTGCGAGCAAAATACCTCTTGAAATGGCCTAGTAAGAGAATTAATAAAAAAAAAAAAAAAAAAAAAAAAAAAAAAAAAAAAAAAAAAAACCTGCTTCACTACAACCCATGAAAGATCTTAGGCTCAGTACATATAGAGCTTCGTACTGTTTATAGGCCAACGGTTTGAGAAACGTTTGAGAATCATTGGCTTTTAATAATAATCACATGCTATACACGCGCAAATTTATTATTCTAAGTGATATAATTGCTTGCGCTTAATGAATGGTGCTCGCTACTGCAAAATAACACCCTTAAAATTGGTCTTTTTATATCAGTTTGATAATAATGTACATGTTGTTATGTATTGAGGATGCTTAGGGCTCTAAATTTATTATTAAATAATTATTTTATTAATAAAGTAAATATCAATGAGCCCTTGTTGTCGGCAAAAGTACGAACAGCGTTTACCTGCCCCCCTTGGATTCTCCGTTATCCCTCAATTTCGGGTACCCACTTTAAAGAGGTTGGGTCTGCCCCAGAAGGTTCTCATACCCTAGGGTCGACATATATGTATATATACATATATATATATGTTTAGATATAGATAAAATTTAACTTAAGTCAAAATGTATAATAATCTAATCGTCATTATATTTCCTTTAGCTCTAGATACAGATTGTAACCTAATACCATATTATAAAGCTAATTTTCAAATACAGTCCACTACATTATTTAAGCATCCAGCCCTCTTAATTATTATTAATGTTAAGAGTACCTTGGAACACCCCAGGTCTCGATTCGATAACAATACCTGTTATAAAGCAAAGTCTCATATATTTTAGTTTTACTTGGATTTGGATCGATTTCACATTTTATTAGTCAATAAAGAGGAAATATTTATGTTTAATGTTTGTATTTAATATATATTTTTATGTATTTTAGGGATCATCAGAGAATTGATGATGAACGGCGGAGGTGATGAAGACATGGGAACGCTCTTGGCTATGATGCACTCATCACCGGCGGACGCTCTTACTTTGAAAGCTCACATCTTAAAGGTATTTAGTCGCTCTTTTCTTTAAGTCATCTGCCATTCCATTATTTTATTTTTTAGTCTTATTGTTATTTATTATTCTAAAATTATTTTCTCTTGTTATATTGAAATTAATTATTTTTAGTTTATATATATATGAGAATTCTGTGGGTAATTATAATGCAGAAATCATTAATTCAATAGAAAATAGTATTTACAAATCTTTTTCAGTGAAGGCAAAAGTTCTGCAACTCATACCTGAAGTGTGTCAAGGTAATGCAGGTGTCATAAGTCGATTAGGATACCTTATGAAGTTTTACGATGCTGACTTAATGAAATTTGGAGACTCTTTAAAATAGCTTAAAGTCTCAGGCTTTAAAATTACTTAATTAGTTTTATTAAATTTTTAATTGGCGAAATTATAATATGGATAATAGTACAAAGTCAGTATTGAAGTGTAGTTGGGAAACTGGAGCATTAACAAGTGCCTTAGAGAGAAAAATTGAAAGATTCAAAAGGAAAGTCCTACAAACTATTTCGGACCGAATCTTGCATCGAAAAGAGTGTTGTGCTATTAAAAAGTGTCCTTTTTTTACTGTAGTAATCCTATTTACCACTGAAATATTTCGATTCATATCCTTTTAAAAGGAGAATGGATCAAAAATGGTGGTTCTCTTCCATTTTGAATTGTATCCTAGTTACAACATATGTCAATTGTTTTTTTGTTATTTCTTTATTTCGAGATCAGCTTCGTGAGCCATACATGAGTTTATATGTAAACAGTCATTACAATTTCTAACAATTGACAAAGCGGGGGTATAGTCTCGTGAAAAGACACTACTAACTATTTTATGTTTGTAATCAAATTGAATACTTAATTTAATTTATAATTTAAATCAGAACGAATACTTAAAATAGAAATGGAACTCTCGAAAAAGAAATGAAACGAAAAGTGAATACATTCATTTAATACAATAAATGAATGAGTATATAAAATAATTCAAATAAGAAAAAAAAAATAATAATAATAATAACACATTAAAATAATAAAATAGTGATCACTTGTAGCTGGGTGGTTAGCATAACAACCTCCTATGCCAAAGGTCACAGGTTCAAACCCACAGGTGGTCTTAGGAGTTAATGGGAGTAATGCTAGTTAGTTATGCTGTCCTTATAACGTTAAGAGGTGGTCCCGAACCTGTGCGATATCAGTTACTCGCTAAAGATCCCTATCCTAATAAAACCTGGATAGGCAAAATTTAGTACTCCCACTATAGCATCGTCCGATTAGCCACAGTAGCATAAAGTGACGTTAAATAAACTAATAAAATAACACATTAATAGATTAAATATATGCTAACAATAAATGATGGATGTTGCAGAAAAGACATATTAGTATACCTATACCTGTATTATACCTTTTGTAAATCTTTTTTTTTGCTTCTCCCTTATGTTCCTCTCAGCTTAGGAGATTTTGTTAATCAAAGTCTTATATATTTTTATTTTACCAGAATTTGAATCTTGAATTTGAATTTTGGGGAGCCCGTGGCTGAATGGCTAGCACGCTAGTTTCTCATGCTAAAGGTTGTGAGTTTGAATCCCAGTCGGGAGAACTTTTATAAGGATGTAATTAAATGGGAATTCACTCATAGCCTCTCCCCCGGGTATGTGAGACCCATCAGCCAAATGGTGGCCACTCACAATATTAGGCGTAGGGAGTGATGCACTAGAAATGCCCTACACTACAAAATGCATCAAGAAACGTGGCCCAGGGCCTACATGGCCTGTCGCGCCATTGGAAGAAGAAGAAGGATTTGAATTTCAATTTCACCTATTATTAGTCAAGAAAGAGGAAATAATTAATTTTAATGTGTGTAAAATATGTATATATATATTTTAAACCTCAAGAGTGTAAAAAAGTTATATTGTATACATGTTTTAACCATCTGGTGTTGTAGTGCGTGCTGCAGTGCCTGAGAGAGAGCCATCGAACTCGAAACGTGTTCAGGAAGGTGGGCGGGTTCGTCTACGTGCTGAGCGTGCTGGTGTCGATGGAGGGGTGCCTCAGGGACCAGCCGCAGGCCCCCTGGAACAGGTTCACACCCGTCCAGGTCCTCTCCCTCCTCCACACTGTCTTCAGCACCATCACTGTCGCCATGAGGTTCGAGCCCGCCAACGCCAAGTTCTTCCACCAAGAGGTCAGTAATATTGTTTTATTTTTATTTATTTAATCCTCCCCTCATCTACCGCCAACAGGGTGAGAATCCTTTTTCTAGATCCTGATCCATAAATCCCTCTCCTTTAGCAATCTTCTCCATTCCAGACCTCTCCTGCCAAAGGCCTCCTGATGCCTTCCCAAGTCTTCCTTGTTCTTCCTCTCGGGCTCTCAGACCTTTCACCCTTGTCTCATATAAGGCCTTCGCCACTCTGCTTTCTGCCCTTCTAGAACCATCTCAGTTGGTGTTCTGTAATTTCCAAAGCTGGTTAAAGTCCCATATTTGACCATATTAACATGTTTCGCACTCGGTCTCTTCTTGTCTTCTGCTCCATTCTTCTCAAATATCGTATCTTCATTGCTTATAGTTGGCTATTGTGCTTTTTGATTAGAGTTCTAGATTAACCTGAATATGTGAGAATTTGTAAGAAAGTGTTTTTATAAACTATCTGTTTTGTTTTTTGACACTTCTTTTGTTCCATTGAATCCTTTCTTGAGGGATCTAAAACATCTGGCAGGTTTTATTCTTTCATTTATTTCCCCATCTACATAGCCTTGTTCAATAAGGTGAGCACCGAGGTATTTAAAATCCCTTACATGCTCTATCCTTTATTTTGTCTCATTCTCGCTTTTTCTTCATACCCTCATGATCTTATTTTTCCCATATTTATTTACATGTCTATCATTTCCACTTCTTGTAGGATGTATATATTGAACTGAAGGTTTCTATAGATGTTTCCAAAAACAATTATATTATTGGGAAATGCAAAGAAACTAAGGTTGGTCGGTTTCTATATCCTCTGAGGATAATCCTATAAGGTTCTACAGAGAGAGAAATGCTTTATTTATTTGGCAATGCTGCCCAAATACATCGGGTTGCTTACATGACACAGCATACTTTATCAATTCCTTGGACATATTTCACATACATTTTTTTTTTTTTCTATTCTAATACAAATTTATAATATTTACATTTTTTTTTTCTCTTTTAGCTATTTACATTATTTTATTCTATTTCTCTCTACCAATATATTGTAAATTTAGACCTTTGGTGTGCACATTACATGATCGAAACATAATCACATTCACCATTTAATTGGCCATACAGGTGATGGTGGATAATCCCCAGAGAGTCCAAAATCGCGTTTTATGCTAACACCGCTATATCTCTTATATTGACACCCAGGTCTTTAAAAACTCTTGTTAAGAATTTATATGTGAATAGTTCTATTTTATGATGAAAGTATTGGTATACCCTCTGCTAAAGCCCGACTGGACTTTAAATCTATTTATTTGAATTTAATTGAGATTAATTTAATTTTTTATTTTAAGTTTGTGTAAAAAGAAAGAAAGAAAAGAAAGAAAAATAAATTTTATTCTGGGACTTCTGTCCCCTAAGAATAACAAAAAAAGTACAAGAGTGAGTATTATGTCTGGCTTAAAAATAAAAACATTACAAAAACGAACTTAAGGTTATACTTATATTATATATAAACACAGTAAATACTGTTGCTTGAACGACATATGACTACTACTTGCTTTATTTATAGTGTAGTAAATACAAGGACAATAGAACATTCATTTATGACTATATAATACTGAAAGCATGTGTATACAGAGATACTATGATTGAACCTCACACTAATATCGTAAAATCGTAGAAAAAAAAAAAGTTTTTGTTACCTTGAAATATGACTATTATTCTTAATTTTTTATACAATTATTCGGAAGACTGATTACTGAGGAGATGATGGAATAATTTGTTTTTAAACGAGGTTAAGGAAGAAGCTTTGCGTATAGAGGTAGGTATGGAATTCCAAAGAGAGGTGGCACGCAAACTAAAAGATTTTTTGAAGAATGATGTTCGATGAGAGGGCAGATAGAGGTTAGTGGGTTGGGATCTTGTGTTAAACGAATGTACTGATGAGCAAGGGATGAGTAGGTCAAGAATGTAGGATGGACTTTGGGTTTTAAAAGTGCGGAATAGGAATACTCCCAGGAAATACTGTCGGCGAGAAACTGGATTGAGCCACTTCAACTCGGCATACTTGTCGGCGACGCTGGTGCGTCTGGGGACTCCGAAGATGAATCTAATAAAACATTTCATTAGCCTTTCCAATCTCATCTCACGTCCACCAGACAATCCACCAAAAACTAGGCAGCCATAGTCAAAGTGGGGGAAGACGAGAGAAGAAACAAGGAGCCGACGAACTTTAAACGGTAGTGCATCACGCAATCTTGAGAAGAGTTTAAGAGAAGCGATTGAATTGCGAATTATATTGGAAACATGGTTAGTCCATGAAAGGTTTTGGTCGAAGACGACACCAAGATTTCTAACGGTATTATGGAAATGGATAGGTAGTCCGTTAAGGTACAGTAAGGGATAATAAGGGAGGGTATTAACGAGATGTTTAGAACCTATGATTATGCCTTTGGTCTTATCAACATTTAATCTTAAATCATTCTTTAATGCCCATACGTTGATACTATCTATGTCTTCTTGAATCTGACGGATCGCTTCAAATATCTCGCTGGGATAAAAGGAAAGGTTAAAAATTAAATTAAAAGAATAAAAGATACCTTTTTTAACATTAAATGTAATTATAAAACTGTAATACTTCAGTTATTTTCAAGAAACATATGTTTGATAGTGTGGTGTCCACACTCGACCATCTCCTCGCTCAGTTTTTGTCCCCGCAAGACCTCTTCTACATTCTTAAATTAGTACACAGTGCAGTGTGTTTACTTTTAATATTGAGACAGTGAAGCCAACCCAGCAACCCATCATCGCTACAATATACATCGCCACAGGGACCTTTTGCAAGTGCAGCGAGTGAGCCACCAACCAAGAGTATCAACCGTCATCCTAGATCACTATAGACATTTTTGTATTTAATTATTTCTCTGTATCTCATTTTGTTTCAATTATTAATTGTTTTCTTTGATTCAACACCAGTTAGTTAAAGTTTCGTTATTTTTTTTTGTTTATAAGTATATTGGTATGAATTTATGTTATGTTATGTTCAAAGTGTATAACAATAATTTCTGCTTTCTTTCATTATTATTATTTTAATGATTTATAATTAATAATTATAATTATAAATACTTTTCAATCAGCGTCTATTCTAGAGAAGGATAGTGGTTAATATTTTAATATCGCCCCTTCCCATATACCCTCATTATATTGTTACCATGTTATAACTGAGTAATATATCAAAACTGTTTTTATTTTATTCATTTTCTCATTTTGACCTCTTATTTATTTTCTCTTTTCAGATCTGTTCGACGAGCTTATGTGATACGCTCAGGCTGCTTGGGTGCTTTACTGAAAAAACAGTTTTAGAAGAAAGTGAAGACTTTGTCAAAATGACGAATGAAGAAGTACATTTTCATAACCTTTTTACAGGAAATGTTGTAGAACCTAAGTAAGTTATTATAAATTTTAATGAATATAAATTTTTCTGAGTAAAGGACTGAGATCTAGTTTAAGACGTTCATTCCAGCTACGATTTTCAATGTCTCTCGAATTCATGCCATGTTTCATTGATAGATACCTGTTTAGGCCTGTATAGGAGTTGTACATTTGCTAACGGTCTTGTTAGTGCTTATTTTAATATTTGTGTAATTGGGTGTTTTTTTCATACTATCAAAGATTTTTGTATAACTCGAAAGGCAGTTAAAATGTTTTATTTTTTAATTATTTTTATTCAGTGTCTTTTTGGTTTATTATTTTCTATAATGAACCTTTGTTGAATCATTAATGAATCCGGCTAACGAATAAAAAAAAAAATCCATTTGTCCGCTATATCTAATTAATGAATAATTAAATACCCAAAAATTTTTTTTGCCTTTAGTGCCATTTGATAGAGAATTAAATTTTTAAATTAAATTGCCTATCAACAGCTATAAAAACAGTTATATACTAATATTGTTATTTGGAAATAATAAACCATTTTGTAATAATTTGCAGAGTTTTATTTTATGTTTTATTCAGTATCTATTTTATTTATTTATTATTTTATTTTTTTTTATTCACTTTGATTTAACTTAAAAATACTAGACTTATATATTAAGATTATTTTTCAAGCAGTTTGTGTATAATTTGTGCAAGATGTCTTTTTCAAATAAAGATATATTTTATTTTATTCTTATTTTTTTTAATTATTGCTTTAATTGTATATTCTTTATTGTTAAGATGAATAGCTAATTATGTAATTATTGTTATTCCAGCTTGCCGGAGCACATTCCAAAGCAGCTGTCTTACGCTTGTCTTGTTCTTCGCCTCCTTTATGACGTCGCTGTTGATGCTTTCGAAAAACCAAACCAGCCGTCATTGACTGCTTTTAAATCTCCTTCCCACAAGCATAGCGTAGAGGTTTGTATCTAGTGTGCTAACTAATTGTCTGTAATTTATAATTATTTTTTTATGTATATAATTGTTGAACCATGATGATTGATAATATATTAACAAACTTCCAGACTCAGAAGTCTTTAGACTCGCCAGGATCAGCTCGAAGAGTGACATCGTTAAACCTGACCCCTCCGGCTCCAGAGCCTATCATCGTACACTCGGGAGTTGTCATCGCCATGTTTCATCTCTTACCTTCCATATCTCATCATGAGAACTCACAGGTTTGTCAGCGACTTTATTATTTCTGTATCATAACTCAGTTATTTTTTAAGGTAGAAAAAAAATTAATTATATATATTTTAAACATTCAATTATTAACTCTGTTATTTTTGAAGATTAATAAAAAATGAAAAATGTTTATTGGAAATAGTTCAAAGTTAATTAAAAGAAAGTAATAAGGAAGTCAATTATAAATGCTTTTGTGAAGTGAGAATGGATGAAGTAAGTGGGATAAAAACTCATCAGGGCTATATATAAAAAATAAAAATAACGAGATATAGAAAACAATATAAAGATGATAAGTAAAAGAAATATACAGATAATTAAAAACAAAGTGAAAGGAAGGTTATGACAAATGACAAATAAAAATAATGAGAAACAAAAGATAGTAGAAAGATAATAGAAGATAAAATAATATAGAAAGATAATAGAAGATTAAAATAGAGGTGAGAGAGATGTAAATCAGATATGAGTACATATCGTTAAAAGGAGAGCATCACAACAATGCTTTTGATTTATTATTTTCAATGATGAACCATTGTATTTGATCAAGAAAAAAAATCTGGTGCGTGCAACATACGACTTTCACTTACCTTCGTTGTTAAATCAATTTTAGAAGTTTTAAACACATTTTGAGATTAATATAAATTGTTAAAGAAATAATTAAATTAAGTTTGTTTTATCGTCTTTTCATCACTCTCCTTTAACCTTTAAAATTCCATGTATTTTTTCTAAAATCCTTAGCTATTCAACGCTAATTATACTTCTATATTACTATACTTGTGTTCATAAAACTAAAATTGCATAAAAAATATGTTTGCACTTTTCTCCTATAGTTGTTTATCAAATTTGCTCAACTTGCATATTTACCCGTTATTTATCAATGCTAATAAGATGATGTTCCAATTTTTTTTTAAATCTACAAAATGAAAGGTACTTAAGAGGAAGAAAATTTAAAATATCGGCATTTAAATCCTGTTCTGACTATTTCAATCAGAATGAAACCTACATCATATTAAAGCCCATCAAATTTTACATCGATAAATTAAGTTTAATCAAAATCGCTGCAGCTGTTTTTGAGTAAATTGTAAAAAGGTGCAAAATGCATGGTATAAAGTGGCTCGTCTGGTTAGCTGATTTTGATGAAAAAGATTCTGTAACATCTCGGGTGTATAGTTGTATTAAATATGGAATTTCAGTTTCATATCACTTTTAGTTTTCACCCTGGAGTTACCACACACACAAACAGACCTTTTTGCGGGACTTGGTCATTTGGACTCAGAGGACCCTAAACCCTAAAACGTGTATTTCTGTTGAAAACTGGATTTCTAAAATTTTCATGATTGCAATTCTTGTGTGTAATACCTTAAAGTAATTATTAGTAAGTAATAAACTATTGCGTAAATAATCTTCAGTATTTTTTGGTTTTCTTTCCAAAAATTAATAATTGTAAGAACGGATTTTTTTATTATATGAAGATTTTTGTATTATATAAAGATAACCCACAGGTGGACCTAGGATTTTTTAATAAGAGTAAAAAAACCTTAACTATGCCGTTCTTCGGAGCGGACGTTAAAAGGTGGTCCTGAGCCTGTGCGATGTCAGGTACTCGTTAAAGATCCCTATCCTAATAAACCTGGATAGGCAAAATGTAGGACTCCCACTGTACAATTGTCCGATTTACCATAGTAGCATAAAGTGATATGAAATAAATAAACAATTATATAAAGATTTGTGTATTATATTACTAATTACTATGTTTTCTTATTTCAGATGTCACTTGTCCTACAAGTCTACTGTTCGGAGATAATCAAATCATTAGTACGATGTGAAAGAAATCAACAGGTATGATATCTGTCTTATTAGTAATTTAAAAAAAAAAAAAAATGTTTTAGGACTTGTTTACATTGCGAGTGATTCACTTGGAGGTTATTGGGAAGCAGGTTACTAGCAAAGGTAACAATGATACTTATGATGCCAGAGAGGAATTCCGCAGTAGATAAGATCACAAACCTCCCGATTTGATAACCATAGTCTTGGCCAAAATCACCTATCCCCTCTGTAACAGTTCTTTTTTATCTCTTGTTTATTTTAAAAACATTTTTGCGTCCAAATGGAATATGTTGTTATAATATTTTGTTTTTATTAATTTATAATGAATTCTTGATAGATAAATAAGGGTTTTTCAAATTAATAATTTGCTGTCTTGGCTAAGGTTAAAAACTTATATTATGTTTAAACATGATACAATATATTACACTGTCATTCTACCACCTTTGTCTTACAACTGTACGAAATTGACCTGTAGAGGATTTGTGAGATAATCGTAGTTCATTTTAATAAATCAAAAGTATTTTTATTATAGGCAGGTATCTAAACAATTTTACTTAAAAATAATGTACTTGTTTACATAAAATTTACTAATTCTTACTGATGTTTATTACTTATCAAAATCATACTAATATACATATTGGTGATTATATTCAGTTAGTTATGATGATCAAATATGAGACTGGAATTTTCAACTGAATAATAATTTCTTTTGAATGTTTGTTCAATTTGTGGTGAATAAGATAGCAATCTGAATGGTAACAAATCTCTTCTGCAACTTATAATCTAATCTATTTCCTCTAAGCGATCTGCTAATAGTATAAACAAGACATCAGCTGTTTGCTACTCTAACATTCCCCATTGATCCTCCATCAGGTCATGTGCGAGGCCGGGCTGCCAGCCCAGATCCTCTTCGTGGCGTCGGCCGCACTGCAACAGGAGACCCATCCTCTCCACCCGCCAATACAGTACATGATAGAGAGGCTGGCCACGCAAGCTCTAGAACCAAAGGACTTGAGGTATCTGAATAAGTCTAAATGTATATTTAGTTTGTATGTATATTCACACAAATTATCACACAATGTTTTATAATTTACAAAAACTATACTTCAATAATAACCAAGTTTTTGTGGAATTACATCTATTATAATTCCACTTGAATATATAGATGAACTTTTTTTTCTCTTTATCGCACTTTTCTGAATCTAAAACTCTATAGATATTTTTCTCTGTCTTCATAAATAACTGAGTAATGGGTGTATTTATTAGTAAAATTTCGATTTTTTTCGTTTCTTTTTTTTATATAACTATTCTTGTTTTTTTTTTGTTAAAAACACTGATAAATTTTTTCTCTATCTTCAAAAATAACTGAGTTGTTGAATTAAATCACTTTTAATCAGCCGCCATTTTAAAACTAACCAGCTGATATCAACGTCTAGGTGTTAGGATCATCGTTGCATGGACTAGTATTTTAAATAAGGAATCAATATTTCATAGATTAGATAGAAATCAAGTAATCAGAAGTCAGCCTGGTAAACAATATTTTTTTTAATTTTGCTGTTTTGGCTCAAACATGTGAGCCATCATCAGGGCCTCAGTGAGCCATGTTAAGCATAAATTCGCCTGACTCCTGATTTCTTCTATCTGTTATATTTCAACATTCGACCATACATTCTTTATATATTTCTTAAAATATTCTTGAAAATAAAAAGAACTCAGTAATTTGTTTTAAGCTGTTATGCCCCTATGAACTGGAATTATGATTTAATATTAACCTTCCTATTTTCAGAGAGTTCCTGCGATTGGGCTCGCCACTGAACTGCCTCTCATTGGACGACCTGGGTCAGGGAAGGAGGGGAGGGGGCCCGGTCCCACTGACCAGGGTCAAGACCTTGGTCTCCATGACGACCCCTCGGTCGCAGTCAACTTGCCCACCTTTACGGAGTTTGACATGTCTGCCGAGGGCTTCGGGTGCCTCTACCTGCCATCGGTTGCTCCTCAGTCTCCTTCGGCTCCCACCGTTACCAGCCTCACTTCACCGGACACCACAGTCATTGGGGGCATTGGTGCAGGTAAAGTTTTAAATTCTATTTCTAGAAGGTAATGTCGCTGTTAGACCACAGCAAGGTTTTCCTGGGTATTTCCTTTCACTGTGTATTGATATCACAGGATTTCATTACCTTTTAGGTTTATTTTCTTGATGATAATGAGGTCAATATTAGACGCAGATGCTCCAAAGGATTTAAAGTAGAGAAAGAATTTTATCAATGGAATCCACAGTCAGTTCTGGTCTTCAACTTAGTGTTGGAATCTTCATTTCGCAAAATAGGAACTAATCTAAGTGGTACCATTTTTCACCACATAACGCAACACATGGCTTTTGTGGATGACATGGTAAACTCAGCAAGAATGCTGCTAGCTTTTTCTGAATGAATTTGAAGAGTTCCTGAAAGTGGCAAGGGAACTCAGACTTTAAATTACACAGAAGACTGTGTATATGTAGAATGGTGAAGAGCAGACTAGACTATCCAGCTGGTTGAGAATTGAGATATCCAGGCAGCTTTGTGACCCCTGATAATGCAACAAAAGCCAATATAAAAGCCAGAACTGCTGACTTCAGGCCTTATAAGTGGTCCTAGAAGTTCTAGAATGTGTCAAAAAAGTTTATATGCAATTGATTAATTTGAATTTCATAGTTAGTTGTATTGTTCTGTTTTTATACCTTATTAATATTTGTATTCTACCATTCTTTTCATCTGGGAGCCTTTGTGCATGCTATTCCAGCCCATGCCAAAGGTTGTGAGTCTGAATCCCAGTCCTGGGAGGACTTTTCTAGCATATGATTTAATGGGGATTAACTTATAACCTTTCTTCGAACTACTTTGGGACCAGTCAGCCAACTGGTGGCTATGCAGAAAAGAATGCATAGGAAGTGATGACCCTGCCCTATAACATATCATCAAGATGTTAGGAACCCACATTGCATGGCCTAGGATTCCACCAAAAAAAAAAAAAATCTTTTCCTCTGATATTCCATTAATAATTATGTTCTTCACTCTTATATATGTGCCAAAATCTTTGTACCTCGTTGGAATTTCTGATTGTTCCCTGATGATGCCACACATTTTTGGTCAAAATGTTGGCATAATTACAAAAACTTAGACTGATATAAATTTTGCTTCTTAATGAGAAAGATGTTAAAAGAACACGGCCCTTAACCCATTTTAAGATATGGCATCTTGCATGCAGTAATACAACCAAGCGCACACAGGGCCATCTGGCGGCATGTGTAGGTACTCGGACTGAGACCAGAATACTTAGCGAGTAAGACAATAGCGAGAGAAAGCCAGAGAAGAAAAGAACATGCATCTACCGAAGCAAACTTCTTCTTATTTCTCACAAGCATCATCCTCATCGTAATGGAGGAGTAGAAGAATAGGCCCCGACCGGCCCGGGAATGGAGAAATGACTCAAGAGGAGAGACCACCCCACCCCTGATGTGATACGTGACAAATCTAACCTGATACAAAATTTGTTATAACATTATTAGTCATCATATTTACTTGTAACTCTAAATACAGATGTAATCATATTCCCATATATTATTCTATCTTATATTCCATTCAAAATACAGTCCACTACATTGTTTTATCATCCAGCCTCATAAAAAATATTTAATATTGAGAGCACCCTGGAACGCCCCAGGTCTCGAAATATTTACAGAAGTAATAGTTATATTTATGGTTGAGTTAATTTTTTTTCTATTTTATTATCACGCTTAGCTTTATAATATTTCATTATAATGCCCAGGAGATCGACTGTTCCCGCCACAGACAGGACTGAGCTATTCAACGTGGGTGTGCATCGAGAGGTTCTGCGACCCACGAGTGGACCCCCATGCAGTGCGACTGCTGACCCTAGTCAGGACCCTCCACCCAGCAAAGGAGCAGCACCTGATCTGCCTGTCGGTCTGCCTCTCCGCTAGGGACAAGGCCATCATCGTCACCACCCAGGAGACTCCCCTCTCCATCAGTAAGTCTTCTCTTAGCCTAGTTAGGGATAGTGTTGTTTTCATTTTACTTCAAACACTTGGCTTAAAGAGGTAGAAAGTTTCTAAGTTTATATAAAAAAAAAAAATTATACTTCATATAAAGTACAATCAGTTCTTCTCTCAAATATGAGAAAAGCAGTGTTAGTAGCAATTTAAATAATTTTTTCCTTCACACAAATTATTTTATTATTTGTGCCATTTATTTTGAAAGTAGCCTTGGTCCTTTATTTATACTAAAATTGAGGTAGGTTTTGTTTAATTGTTGTTTAAACTGCTTGTTAAATTTAAACTTGTTAAATAATAATTAATTAAAATTACCTTCATCACTGCCTTCGGACATTATCAATATTAGGTATCTTAATTTAAGTATAAATGGAATAATGCTAATTTCAAAATAAACACATCATTTATTACAAATTTATGAAAGAACTATTGGGATGTGTCACATGTCCGTTTTCAAGGTAAAGGATTTTTATCAAAAATACAATATGAAAACAAGATAATTTTATTCGAAGTATTTACCTTCTTGTTCTACACATTTTTCCCAACGTGACACCAACTTTTTTATCCCCGAACTGAAAAAATCTGAGCTTCAAAGTGAAACAAAATTTGAAAATGCACTTTTCACTTGATCATCATTTTCAAAAAGTTTTCCTTTGACAAAGTTGTCTAAATTCCTGAACAGGTGGTAATCTGTTGGAGACAAGTCGGGAGAATATGGTGGGTGCGGAAGAACTTCGTAGCCCAGTTCTTTCAATTTTTGCATGGTATGTTTTAAAACATGGGGTCTAGCATTGTCGCGTAAGAGTATAGGACCCTTCTGATTTACCAATCCAGGTTGTTTTTTTAATAATTTTGTGTGCATTTGGTCAATTTCATTGCAGTATGTTGTAGAGGTAATGGTTTCACCTCTAGGTAAAAAGGAATAATGAATTATCCTAGCCATGGACCACCATACTGTAACCATCGGTATTCCCAGCTGAAAAATTAGCAAACCAACGGCGAATAATCCATTCATTAACACCCCCACGAGTTTAAACTCGTACAAAAATATTACTCGAAAATTGTGTGTTATTGTGTGTTTCCATGTTCATATTTGGAGGTATACTAAAAAGTGGGTAATTGATTGGGAAGCTAATGTTTATAATACAAAGGTAGAGGATTAGTAACTGTTAACTTTAAATATGTAAACATTCGAAAGAAAATAACAGAGACCTGAAAACCTTTATGTATTTCAGAAACTATAAAAACGGACATTTCATGTGAAACAATCCGATAATAGAATCAAAATAATAAAAAGGATACATAGGAATCAGTCAGTGAATTGAGTCACATGTGGATAGCATAACAGCCTTCTGTACCCAAGGGTTCTAACCTGGCAGGTGGCCATAGGATTTTTTAATGGAAGTAAAAAATTCTTAGTTATGCCATCCTTCAGAGAGACCCCTAAAGAGGTGGTTCTGAGCCTGTGTGATGTCAGTTACTCATTAAAGATCCCTATCCTAGTTGGACCTGGATAGGTAAAGTTTAGGACTCCCACTGTAACCTTAACCTGTACATCTACAATAATGAAAGGTCTTGGGTTCAATACAGAGAGTCTCCTACGCTCGGGTCATTCTGCAGCTGAAATTACAGAATAAATAATCCTACCGCAACCGGGGTTCAAACCCGGGATCTGGAGGACTTAGACTAATGCACTGCTTTGTCCCCTACACAACACCTCTCCCCTGGACTCCCACTGTAGCATCGTCCAACTAGCCACAGCAGCATAAAATGGCGTTAAATTAATAAAAAATCTGTCACTGTTATATTTTTACGAGCTCAGTTATTGTGATGGTGACTTGCAAGCTTGTGACAAAATGGCAAACATAACCAAATCTTACTGATTCTGATTCCTTTGTATTATTTATATGATTATAACAAAAGTCAACTCGATACCACCTTTGTATGAAAATTAATTAAGATTATTTTATTTTTAATTAGAATGATAAGATAGAAAAAGAAAAAAAAACTATATTCTGGAATGAAATCTCTTCAAAACAAGATATAACATTATAACAAATTTAAAAAAATATATAAAAGATTAGAGACGGAATAATAAATAATTAAAATTTTTATACGTACTCATTATGCAAAGTTGTTTCTTAGGCTATATACCATATAAGTAGGTGTAGATTCATATAAATTTTGTATTTTTTTCTATAATTCTTTGTTTTAATTTTATATTATAATAACATTAGAAACTAGAATGAATAGTAAAGCATGGCCATATTTTTCAAAATTTATCTTAATTTCATTTGTCAGTCGTAATATTATCATTTTATCAACACTTTCTGTTGCAGCCGGACCGGACTGGGAACCAGAGGCTGCTTCTGATTGGACGGCGAGGGTTTGGTGCCCGGATCTCTTGCAGGAAGGCCACTGGCACCACCTCCTCATCGTCTTGAACAGGGCCGTTCTTAAGAATTCTGCCCTGTCAATATACGTCGATGGTCAGCATGTCCATACTCAAAAGGTTTGCATTTTTTACTTTACTATCTGAATTAAAATAATAGGAGCATTGATGATCTCCATGCTATGGTTATAAGAAGGTGTGCATTTGAAATGTAGTTAAATTTTGGTATATAGGGACTATGATTACCAGGAAAAATGAAATTCAGGAGGGAATAAAGTTGCGAAATGGGGAATGCATGTAATTATTCAGTAGCAAAACTTTTTGATAGAAACAAAAAATATTACTCGCCTGGCATTGTTATAAGTGTGTGAAATGTGTCCTCTTCCTTTAAAAGATGAATGGTGCCTTATGGTTTTTGAAAATCAGTATATAAAATTTATGGTCTAAACATTTTTCTTTGGCTGTAAGGCCTTGATTTCAAATAAAAATTCCATCACGCTTTTGTTTTTCTTTTGAGTAACCATAAATAAGCAGGTGTGATCCAATTAGCATTGATAATTATAATAATCTTAGTACAAATTTTATAGTGAATACAACGCAAGCACTTTAGTTAGCAGGAATGGAGATAGACATCTCTTGTGTACCAATAGCTAAGCCCCACCTCTAGGCTTTAGTGATTAAGTAAATTTTGAATTTAATAAATTTAGCGTATTATGAACTGTGCAATACAATTTGTATTTGTATTCATCAGAGACACACAATATAACCCAACATTACGCCGAGTTAATGTGGCTTTATCCTCGTTACAGATTTCCTTTTTCAGTATTTCTTAGCTTCCTTCCTCTATCAGTTTGTCAGAACTCATCGTCCCAGCTGTATCCTCCAATCCCTTCAATTCAGTCCGTTCTACCAGATCCCGGCTTTCTGAACTCTACCCTCCTCCTCACAGTACTGCTGCCTTTGACAAGTCCTTTCTAGCCAAAGCAACCTCTCTTTGGAATTATATCCCTCCTGAGATCCGTCATGTAAGAACTCCTTCCTCCTTCAAATCGCTCCTTTTCAACCACCTTCTCCTGACCCAGTCAAACAGTCAATAACCCCAAACTGCAGATGCTATAAATACTAATTTTTTTTTTTTTTTTTTTTTTTATTTTACTTAAATTATCACTGATGAAGTAGCTATTTCTGTTTTTTATTTTCATTCTGAGAGTCTGATTTGTAAATATGTACATATATTACAACCTTAATTATTTTTTTTTTAGTTTAGTAATTTGTTGTTCAAAGCCATGACCACTTTGTTCCGGTCATCAATTCTGTATTGTTATTTTTTCTTAAGGGATTTTAGTCCCATGATAATAAAGAAGTTTTTCATTAAAAAAAAAAAATAGAGTAGAGCGTGGTCTCATTGTCACCCAATGTTTTAGTTCTTTATGATTTTTATGACATATTAATCATTTATTAATATTATCATAATTATTATATTGGTGAAGATAGTAATGAAGACAACTTGTACTTTTCAGATGCACTACATCTCGCAGAACCCAGGTGGAGGAGCTGCTAACCTGACAGTTGCCTCGTCGGTGTACGGTTACATTGGGACGCCCCCGATCTGGCGCCGCTTCTCCCGCCTGTCGTGGAAGCTGGGGCCGTGCCACCTCTTCGAGGAGGTCCTCAGCCACACTCTGTCCCATCATCTACCAGCTTGGTCCGCACTACCTCGCCAGCTTCCAGTCTCCGCAGATCCACGGTAAGCTTTAGCCATTAATTTTATTATTATTTCTTTTAATATCAAAGAAAAAAAAAACCTGTACCTCTTCAATCTATGAATGATCTTGGGTTCAGTACTTATACAGATTCGTGACTGTTTCTTGGCCAATGACCGTGCAATGAGATGATTAGATCTAGATAACTCTCAGCCACCAGGTTTTTCCCCCAATTTTTTTGTTAACCACTTTTAGTTAAGGCTGGGTTCCCCAGTGAGTTCTGAATAACCCCAGGGTTAACCAGCTGGCTGAATATATCTAAATAAATATATTTGCCTCTTGATTTCTGAAACTAAATTTTACAGTTAGCAATGCTTATCCACTATTCACCAGTCCCATTAATTAAAAAAAGTACTGTAATTAAGTTACATTATAAATGACAATGTAGGTCAAATAGGATCACTTTACAAGGCAGGATGCGGTGCTGAAGGCCGGTTTCACACCGCAGTGGGTTTCCTTGGATCACGCCATCCTTGGAGGGCTGGGTTAAAAGGTCGGTCCCACCCCCCTGCTGCCCGACGTGAGGGTAACAATAATAATATTCCCCCAGCCGGATAAACCAGACCTGGAGCAAGCAAATTAGGGCTCTTCCACTGTACCCACGTACTGCATTAAATAGTCAAAATGGTTAATTTAATAAGCTAAACAGAGGTCAAAGCTCAATGGATTCTGTGTAATCTTGTGAGTTACATTGAAGCTTCTTCTTATTATTCGGCTGTTGCAAGCCAGTTGATAAGCCATAGCCTGCTGTATGATAGATTGCAGTCCTCTCTATTTCACGCTGTTTCCTTCCAGTTCCTGACACAAGTAGTACTCCTAGGTAGGTAGGCCCAACATCCTCCCACCGGAGTCCTGGTCATCCAACTTGTGCCATGCATCTTCTCAGAAAAGGCTCTGAGTGGTATTTCATTGGGATCTAAAGAAAGTATAACGAGTTTATTTACGTGGGGTACATAGTTAGCAGTATTAACACGAAATTATTTGTGATCGAACTATTATTTCGGAAAGGAAGCTTGTTATTTGGAACTAAGGATACACCTCAGCAGGAAGGCTCTATCCCAACTGACAAACTCTTTAGAAAACACTCATTCGACTGCTGTGCTAGTGAGCTGTGGATCCTAATTATTTTAAAAAGAAAGAACTCTCTTGGAAAGAAAGATTTTACACTGAATATTTGAAGGTATTCAAGCAGGAAATAAGTATCTTCGGTGCTACAACAGGGAAATATATGAACATTGTATGCTATATCTAGTGTGGTCAATTAAGATGGACTGGCCATATAGTGAGAAAGAAATTCCTAAGAACCTGTTAGAAAATAATTGTACTGATTGAAAGGAAGAGGAAGGCCAAGAATGCGAAGACAATACGCTGTCATCAAGGATGGTCTTGATCCTAATAAATTATTCTGCCACAGCCTGAGTTCAACCCAGAGAACAGTAGTCTAGTGCTCGATCCACCATCCACCATACCATGCTGCTCCTTTAATTAAGATTAATAGTAGGGATACAAAAGACAACAGTAATTTAATACTTAAATTAAAGTTTTATTTGCATAAATTTTAAATAATCCTAAGCTAACATTAAATAAGTTTTAAAATAATAACAGATTTAAATGATGTTTTGGTTATATATTTTTTAAACATCTGTCAAAAATATTATCAACATCTAGTCCCTGGGAGCCTAAGATGTTGGTGACCGATTGCACTTCGTCCTTAACAAACGCAGGTTCTCGGTTGAGAATGACACTCGCAGTTTTCCCTCCGGATTTGCACATCGTTACTCCTATTACGTTCTTGTTGTTGTTGAGGATCGTTATCTGAAGGGAACTCTTAGAATTTCCTGGAAAGTATACGTTATAATATTATTGACATGATCTGTAATAACTGATGTTTAGATAGTTAGAAAAAAAAAGTAAAATAGTAATTTACAAATAAAATAATATGTTGCGGGATCACTTGTAGCTGGGTGGCTAGCGTAACAGCCTCCCATGCCAAAGGTCACGGGTTCAAACCCGCAGGTGGTCCTAGGACTTTTTTATGGGAATAAAAAATCCTTAGTTACGCCGTCCTTCAGAGGGGACGTTAAAAGGTAGTCCCGAGCCTGTGCGATGTCAGGTACTCGTTAAAGATCCCTATCCTAATAAAACCTGGATAGGTCAAAATTTAGGACTCCCACTGTAGCATCGTCCGATTAGCCATAGTAGCATAAAGTGACGTTAAATAAATTAAAAAAAAAAAAATAATAATAATAATATGTTGCAAATTAAAACACACTGTTTTATTATAACTAAATTAGGATATAACTGTTTATAGGCAATTAAGTAATATGAAAAGCAATAAATAATTCTAAGGAAAATGGTCTATCACCACTGCTAATTTCATTTCAATTCTGTATCCTTCGGGGTCTTGTCTTTTTGGGCCTGTAGATTTTCTTTATACGTTCAGAAGATTTTCCACACTAGGGAGAAGTTTATAATAATTTTTTATTGTAAATTATTATAAATGAAAAGTTTTTTTAACCAATTAAAGGATATATTTTCCCAAACCTAGCCTTATTGGACATCTCTATGGTAAGAGGAGCATGCATTAAAACTTTCAGATTTATTTTTATTTTCCTTTTTGTGATCCTTCAATGGCTACACAACTGTGAGAATAGTTTACTTGATTTTATAAAAATATATGTATATGTTACCTTTTTTATTGACCGGTTCAAGAAGCCCTGGGTTGTCCTTGTTTTGCTTGAGGTCCAGTTTCTTCAGAGGTTTGTCTTTGGAGTGCCATTGGAATTCTATAAGATTGTCTTTGGAAACGATCTTTATCATCGGGCAGCTTTTCGTCTGTTTTGCGTTGTTGTTAGAGTTTGGTGACGCGTGTTCTATTCCCCTCACTGCGTACCAAGTCCCAAAGATCTGTGATCATACATGTTTATGAAAAAAAGTTAATTAATAAGTGAATCTAATATTAGAATTCTCGTTAATTAAGACTTTCCCATTTATTTTTAATAGGTGTTCAATTTAATTTAACATGTAAATGGGGGGGGGCACTTTGCTTTTTTTCTCATAACTTTATTATTAGTTTTATTTACTTCTTTACTCCATTAATTAATATTTTTCCTTAAATATGAATATGGAAATAACTATATATTAATATGGAAATAACTATAATTTAATATGGAAATAACTATATATTTAATTGAAATACTATATATTAATACATAAAAATCTCATGTCACGGTGTTTGTGATCATACTGCTCTGAAATGGCTCGACCAATTTTTATGAAATTTTTCATGTATTTTTGGTAGGTATGAGAATCGGAGCTAATGCATATTTCATACCACTGTGTGATTCAGGGGGTGTCCCTATAAAGCAAAAACAATTTTTTTTTTTTTTCTGAAAATGTGTTTTTTATTTGGGATGTAAAAATACTTATAACCCCAAATTGTTGCCCTCCTTCCCTCACCCTCGCATTCTAAAATCGCCATTTTAGTGTTTTTGTATACACAATATTTAAATAATTTAACAGTAATTTTACAAAAATCTCCGACAGGATTTTCACTTACATTGGCTGTTAAAAGCAATAAAAGAACTATTTAAAAAACTTATAGTTGAAAAAATTCTCCTTGAGTGTTCCAAATTTGCTTAAACAGTTGTTTAGACTTTTGTCAAATTTAACATGTACATAGGGTACTTTGGTTGTTTCTCCTAACTTTATTATTATTATTATTTATGTATAATTTACTTCTGTATTACATTAATTAATTAATAATATTGAGTTGTAAAACAAGTTTGTATTATTTTTCAATATTACAATTTAACCCTCTCTGTGTTTATAAAATCATGTTTACTCGGTCAATAATGTTTACATATTCTAAAAAAGAATTAGTTGAGGTACTTTAATGTATCAGCAACCAAAATTCCTCATCTTTAAGTGGTATTTTGCTTGGAAGAGAAAAAAATTAATTTTCGTTGTTTAATGATTTTTTTTTTTTTTTTAATTTCTGAAAAAGAAAATCCATTGCACAGAGGATTAAAGATATTCGCAATTTGTATGGCGATGATCATAAGAGGTTTTCTCGGTTCAGAACAGAAAATTTTGACTTGGAAGACACAAAGCATTCAACTCAGGTCATCCTTTAACTGTTTATATATAGTTATAGAAAAACCTTTACAATAATAACCTATAAAGATTTTTAAATGCTATCCAAGGTTTTAATTTTTGTTTAATTAAATCAGATAAAGTCATAGTCGTTGTGAACTAGAGATAAAATTAACGTATAAAATAATGTCTCTCTGAACTTTATTATTGTATTCAATGTTAAAAAATAAAAAAAATAAAACCTGTAGCTTTTTAACATATGAACGTTCTCGGGATCAGTATTTATATAGATTAATAATGTTTCTCGGCCAATGGTCGTGTTAAGAGCTGATATCATGCTTAGCTTCAGGTTATTTCCATTTAATAGATACTGGGTGTGCTCCCTATCCCAGAGTTGTTCCACGGCTGATAAAAAATAAATATTCATTCCTCTACAGTCCAGGTTTGAACCCTCAATAGTAGTCTAGTACTCTAATGTGCTCTTTGGTGTGTTAGATATTATTATTATTATTATGAACTTAAGTTTTCTTATTAATTAACGTTTTCTCCTAAATTATAGATTAATCTTTACAATTATTACCTAATATTTTTTTTATGTAATTGTTAAACTATTCTGATAATGCCATAATTGACGTAAACTAGAGATCAAATTAACACGTGAAACGATGTTTCTCAGAACTTAATTATATATAGCTTGTCAGATATGTCATTATTCTATTAAATATTAAATCCAATATTTTATCTAAATGATTGATAGATATTGGACAAGCTGCTGTAGAATGTTGCTTATCTTTTTACTTTCTATCTCTTTGTTCTTTGATAAGATTTATCTTGTCATTCTTATTGCTTCTATTTCTTACTTCTATGGCAAGATTTTTTATTTTCTAATTTCTTATTACATTCATAATTTAACTGTTGTCTTAACAATTTAAGACATTAATAATTGGCAATTTATAAATAAAAAATACCCCACATAAACATACTTCATCATTTAAAAATACATAAATACAATAAAAAAATATCATTTAATCTTTTCATTTTTTATGGCTTATAAATTTTTATTTTTTGAAGTTTTACAGGCACAATTGTATGATTTTTCTCAGTAATTATTTGATGATGTTTCAATTTTTTTTTCTGAAATATCATTAAATAAATACTATTAAAAAAACTTTTAAAAAACATAAATAAATAAAAAAATTAAATAGAAATTGTCAGCATAAGAATTATAGACGCACGTATTTGCTGTTATTAATTATCTTGTTCTATGATATTTAATATCTTCTACATAATTGTTAAGTTTCCTTAAAATCATTTCGATTTTTTTTATTATAATAATATTTGACAAAATATATATATATATATATATATATATATATATATATATATATATATATTTATTTTTTTTTTTTTTTTATGGTAGAAAGGAATAAAGCTAGATATGAAAGTTTAAAATAAAAACTTAACATTTCTTGAAAATATATCAACATATAATATAATTGTTATTAAAGGTAATCTATCTAATTATCTAAATAAATTAGTTTTCTAAGTATATTTTTACTTCTTGACAAAAAGCCTAGAGTCATTATTAAAATAGTTTCATTGATTTATTTCTGTCTTATAAAAATAATTTAATAATTAATGTATTACTTTATTGTTAGTAAAATTGATGTCAATAAAGTTACCTCTGATATTTTCAATCCAACCGCAGGCTTTATCTTCGGGCATAGGTCTTTCGCATCGGTCGACGCTGATAACGTAATTAGCAAGAAGGACAAACTGAAAAGAAAAAGAATCTCAATACTACTGTGGCTGATCGGACGATGCTACAGTGGGAGTCCTAAATTTTTGCCTATCCTGGTTTAATTAGGATAGAGACTTTAACAAGTTCCTGATCTATCGCACAGGCTTGGGACCACCATTGTACATCCCTTTCAAAGGACAGCATAATCAAGGATTTTTTCTCCTTTAAAAATCCTAGGACCATCTGCCGGGTTTGAACCCGTGGCCTTGGGCAAAGAAGGCTTTTATGAATTGAACAATTTCTAGTATTATCTCCTACTATTGCATGAAATTGTCATTACTACTATTTTTTTATTTTTTTTTTTTTTGGTGTGGCAAATTTTTTAAAGGAAACCTACTTATCAATTTTATCTACTCATTCACTCTGACGGGACTGCTTCCTTTAAGAGATCCTTAGCCATGTCCTTTATATAATTCCGGATCCTTAACTTCCTCTGAACATCAACTATTCATCCATCTCCTTCGATCTACTTGCCTTTATATGTTTAACTAATTAACCTATTTATTCCTTATTTACTTTTTATCCTAATTTTTCATTGATTTTGTGTATGTTTTACTTTTTTAAAGAAGCTAGATTGGGGAGGCTCTGTGGCTAGCATGCTGGTCTATCACACCTAAGATTGTTTGAAATTTGAATCCCAGTCCCAGAGAGACTTTTTTTGAGCATATTATTAAATGGGCGTTCTCTCCCAGAAACTTCCCAGGAATGTGAGACCTATCAGCCAACTGGCGGCCACTCACAAAATTAGGCGTTGTGAATGATATCGCAAGTGTATTCTCCTGGCAGATTACACCGTGAGACCAATAATTACGCTCCAATAGCGAATAAAAAACAACCATCTGTCTTTGGGGTCATCTGTGGTGTAGTGGCTAACTTTCAAAATCCTTCGTATTGCCGTTGTTCGGAGGGGATGTAAAAAGGTGGTCCCTTGCCCGTGCGATGTCTGGTACTCATTAAAGATCCCGATTTAGGTAAAATTTAAGACTCCCACTGTTGTATCGGATGTAAAAAAAGGCTCTAACAATTTTGATTAAACTTGCTATATCGATGTACAATTTAAAGGGCTTAAATGCTGATTGTTTCATATGTTTTTTAGTTAAACTTTTTAATTGTTTTTTGTTTTTTAAATTAATGAATTATTTTTGCAAACTAATTACTAATTAATAATACAAAAAATAATTAAAACTTATAACAAAAGCAAAGGTGTTGATATAATTTTGTTTTTTAAACTACGATTGAGACATTTTCTTTCAGTCTCTCATTTAAACTAATGAATGTTTAAAAACAGATGAGCGGCCGAAACACTGATATTTTAAATTTTCTTCCTCTAAAGTATCTTTAATTTTATAGATTCAGAAGAATTACCCTATTATCTAATTGAGATTGATAAAAAGTGGCTAAATATAAAATTTGAACGAATTTGATAACCAACTAAAGGAAAAAAGATCCAAAATATTTTTTTAATATAATTTTTTTTTTTAACATAAGAACAGTAACATAGATGTATAACATACCATTGGAAAGCTGAAGATTTTATTTTAACAAATTATCTTATATACAAAGTTGTTAAAGGTAATGTTAAGTTACAAAAATGGCACTACTGATAATTATACATAACAATTTGATATTGCTATATTTTTTTTATTTCAATCATATGTTTCCAACGAAACTAAATAAACTTTAAAATTCTTAAATTAAATTTATTTAATAGTTCTCAAATTGATTTTACCAGCCGAGGTAAGTGAAAGTCGTGTGTTGCCCGCACCAGATTTTGTTTTTAATTTCAACTTATTAAAATTACAAGGCACCTCATGATAAAATATTAAAAAGTCAACAATTTTTTAGCTATTTCGTTCTTGGTATTTTATTCTAAGACACTAAATCCCACTTCTATTTTTTAAAACACTTGTTTCAGAACAAATTATTGTTTTTATTATTGCTATCACTATCTATATAAACATTTATTTAATATTTTTAGAGCTTTTTAACTAATTAAAAAAAAAAAAAAAATACCAAAGTTCTGTTATCTATAGATAGCCATAGACAAATGATAGCAAGATAATGCTACTGACAAAGATGTCTGTAAATTATTTCAACAAAGATAATTATTAATTTGTTATTAATAAGTTATTTTACCAGATGAGTATTGTAGACATGTTGTAAACTAGTTGATAGAGGGTAGAAGTGTATTCCAGGTCTGAGAAACCAAGCCTGGAGAAATGCAAAGCTCAGTGATATTGAGATCTGGGACCTTTCTATTCCTGAAGTAGTGGGGGCATTCAATAGCTTCATGGAGATTAATTTATCTTTCTTTGTCTTACAGATTGTTTTATATACTTATTTCTATATTTATTTATTTATTTTAATTAGAAAGAAACATATTATTTCATTTTATTGTTTTTTAATAATAATAGACAAAAAATAACCAAAAAAACAAAATATAAAGGTGTCAACAAATCTTTGAAAAAAGATTAATTTTGTATTATTTTGAGTATCTTGACTTATAATTATTTCAAAGTTTTCTAATTTATTAAACGCTATATTTAATTATAGGTTCTTTAAAAAAACAAATGAATCAAATTTTTCATTGAACTACTTTTTTATTTTTTTATATCTCTCCAACGTTTCAACCATCCAGGCCATTTGGTGTTAGATATAAAAAAAAAAAAAAATTGTCGAATGAAAAATGTGGATCATTTGTTTTTTTTAAAGAACCAATAATTAAAAATATTCATTAAAAAAAAAAAATACATATATAATTAAAGCTATATTTAATATTTTTATGAAAATAATAATTTTTTTACAGCTAAAAAATCTTAAACATTATACCATTATTTCATAATTAAAAACCCTTCAAGTTATAGCATGTTTATTTAGCAATTATTTTATATATTATAATTATATAACATATAAAATAATTATAATGTTTGTATATTATAATGAAAAGCAGAAAAGTGAAAAAAAAATTAAATAAATAGACTGTTAATTATGATTGCATTAATTAATTGTCAGGTTTCGAATACTGATTGAATTAAATTTGTTTTAGCCGGAAACGTTGTTATGTTTAAAATTTTTTTTATTAAACATTAAATTCAGCTAAAATTTTTATTTAAATTTATATTAGAACAATAAGAAACAAATATAAAAGTTATTAGATCGGGCATGGGCATGCTTCACTTAGATCAATTCACCGTTCATTATTTTATTTAGTTTTTGAATATTTATCAGTTTTTAGAAAAAAATGTATATCATTTAATTATATTATTACATAATAATAATGAACAAAAAAAAAGTATCCGAAATGTCACAAAATAAAAACCACAATGAAGGTGTCAATGAATCTTCAAAAAAAAAGATTAATTGTGAATTATTTGGATATCCTTGACTTTTACTTATTTTAAAATTTTCTTATTTATTAAATGCTATATTTATTATTTATTTTAGAATAATATAATTTTTTACAGCTAAAAAATGTTAAACATTATTGCATTCTTTCATCATTAAAAACTCTTGAAGTGTGCAAACTTGTTTAGCAATTATTTTCAACTATAATGCCTTATACATTAGACTGTTAATTATGATTGTATTAATTAATTGTTAGGTTTAAATTACTGATTGATTTAAATTGGTTTTAGCCAGAAACGTTTTTATGCGTGAAAAAATGTTTATGCTTCATATACATTAACATAGAATAAAAAAATGAATTTTGTAATTTTTTATTAAACATTAAATTCAGCTTTGAAATTTTTCTTTATATTTAAATTTAAGTTAGAATAGTACAAAACAACATTATACGATTGTAAAAGTTATTAGTTCGAGCATGAATGCTTCACTTAGATCAATTCATCTTTCAATGTTTTTCATTTATTAGTTTTTAATATTTATCAGTTTATTAGAAAGAAATATATCATTTAATTATATTATTCCATAATAATAATAGGCAAAAATAGTATCTGAAATTTCATGAAATAGATAGAAGAAAAAGTACAAAATAGAAACAGAAATATAGACACTATATCTATATATACATATTTTTAAATATTTCTATTTCGGAACTAGTTTTGTTTTGTTTAGAAAATACAAACAGGGACATGAAATATAAAACAAATTGGAAGTATTTTATAAATCTTTATAAATCTTTTATATATAAAAGAAAAAAGATTAATGATATGTTGTTTCATATTTCTTAACTTTTACTTATTTTAAAATTTTCTAATTTATTAAATGTTATGCTTGATGTTTATTAAAAGATTATGAATTTTATGTCTTTAAAAAACTTTAAAGTGTGAAAAGATGTGATACCTTGTATACCTTAAAGTATGCAAAGATGTGTAAATTCTGAAAAAGGCCTCTGTCATGGTGATTTCTTCTTTATTTATTTATTTCATTATATTTTTTGTAAATAATAATGGACAAAAAAAGTATCTGGAACTTATGAAATAAATACTTTTAGAGAAAATATCAGGGCGTTTGCTAATATTTCAAAAAATATAAAAATTTCAAAAATAAAGGAAAAAAGATTCTCGATGTAATATTTTGCTTTTATCGACTTTTAATTATTCCAAAATTTTCTTTTATTAAATTTATGTTTATGTTTACATTTATATTAAGAATTTAAGAAACTTAATAATGGATTGTTAAGTTAAGGGAGAAGAGAAAATAAAATGCATCAGATTGTTTTTTAACAACAAATGTTTTTTTTATAAAACAAAAAAAAAAACCAGACTATGTACAAAACTAATATAAAATTTAAAGCCGAATTCAATAATTTTATAATATAGGTTAAATTTGTATGAGCTAGTATTTTTCAAAATAAAATACAGATATTATGATAAATGTGTTTACTACAGATAAACAGTTTCTATCTAAAAAATTATCAATAGATTTCGTTAATTTTTCTCTATTTTAAGTTATACTACCTTATTATATCTGTGGCGGTCTGAGGGAGCGTTATGTGGAGTTAACTCATTTAACTCGAGTTATCCAGTTTTTCACGACCGCCTCAGATATATAATATTATATTTTATTAATTATTTTATTGGTCCATCATTCCTAATTAAATAAAAATTAATTGAACATATTTAAGATTTAATTATTAACAAACTTTAAAACTAGTGTAATTCTTTTAAAACATATTGACGTTGTATATAATACAAATAATGATCATTATTCAACTGGAATAAATATTTTATACAAAAGTATAATAATTAATTCACTTTCACAGACCTCTTTCAATTGTAAATAAACAATTATAGTTATAAAATTACTAATAGATTTTATTTAAAATGATATTTAAATAATTTTGTTTGACATTTTGGAAATTATTTAGTTTTGGACAAATTTAGTTAACCTTTTGTTTAAATAAACACTTATAAATCTTTTAAAAACAGTAAAACATTATAGGATATAAATATAATGTAATGAAATAATATATATTTCTTAAAATATTTAAATAATTATGAAAATTATTATTTAATCTAAGATTTACCTTTTGTAGATACAGAAAAATCTTTTTAAGAATAAAAAAAGTCTCATTATTTAAGTTAAAGTGAATTAATGACTTTGATTAAATGACCTTACTTAATTTATAATCTAATTAAAAAACAATATTATTAGCGACATCTATTGGAATTTGTAAGAACTAACTTCGACACCATCTATGGGTAAAAATAAGAAACTAAAAAAATTTCTCTAAAATAACACTGTCATTGTTAATTTTGTTTATTATTTCAGTGTAGAAGTTAATATATTTTATATTCAAATTTAATTATGAATCAATGACCCTAATACTATTAAGTATGTTTTTTAAAGAGGAAAACTGTAAATATTAAAATGTTGATTTAAGATTTGAAACCCTCAATGCTCCTTACTTTGTCACTGTCAATGTTTCTGTATGTTGCTGATTTGGCCTGATCTAGATACCATTCCTTTCATGACAAACTCCATTCCCACCCTAATCCTCCGAGGCATCTGGAAAGAAGATGGCCTCGAGACCTTCTAGTTTAAAATAGTTACAGGAGTGCTGCCATTGGGTAGTTCTTCTTCAAGTCTGTTTCACACCATTTAACTTTTGTCGCATTTACTTGTTGTACTTTGAAGTACAGTTTTAAATTTCAATAAATGATGTTAAAAAAAATAAATAAAAATAAAGATTTGAAAATATTTAAATATAATAAACTTTTTCACTTTAAGTCAAATTATTATCACTACTTAGAAAGAAATCTTGTATAAAGTTGTTAAATAAATCTAAAACACTGCTAATTATTACACAAAGGTTTGCTGTTTCATAATAATTATATTATCATATTATATACCTGTGATGGAAATAAATCTATTATTCTATATTTTTATTAAATTCAGATGAATTGTTCGGGAGGATTTATATATTTTTCAAGTAATCTAAGGGCCAAAAAAATACTTACCAGCAACTTAGGCAATTTATATTTAATGAAAGTCACGAAATATGATTTCTATATCTTGACTAATTTCAATGTTTTTGGTATGGATTTTAACACTCTATAATGAATTTAATTAATTTAAGCAATCACCTGAAGTAAAAAAAATTTGGTATTTCTTAAATCGTAAGGCATACAAACTGTTTTCATTTTTTTTTTTTTTTTTTTTTTATTCGGGATATATGTATTCTACGTACATATCTTGAAATGTCGAATCTCAAATTTTTTAGAAGGATTATTATTATTATTTTAGTTTTTGGTTGTTTACAGTGGTTCATTATTGAAAATAATAAAACAAAAAATATATAATAAATAATTAAAGACCATTTAAATTACAGTATATTCAATTTTATGTCTTACTCACTCATGTTTTAAGTTTAAAAAAAATCAATAAAAATATCTCGTCATTAGAACCTTAAACAATTAATTGAACACCATATGGCATTGAATTTTCAATCAAGCTGTCTAATGAAATATCATAATTATCACTGATATTTTTAAGAAATCTAGATAGAGTAGATCAATTAGTAGATAATAATTAGGAAAAGACATGATAAAAAAAAAATTACATTAATTTATATAAACAATAAAATAAAAAGTTGTTTGAAGAGCAGTCTAAACTAATAAATAAACTTAATTTAAGTGTTTTAAAACTAAATTATTTATTTAAATAACTGTAAGTATTTTCAACTTAATTTAAGTTTTTCAATGACTGCACTTCCTCCAGCTTCTTATAATCTATCTACAATCAACTATTCTTCAATCATAATAAAATAAGAAACCTGAAGGTGAAAACCAAAACCTCATTATGATTAAAATAATTTAATCTTAATAATAATTTTATAAAGGTAGAAAATTTGATTAATATATGATTCAAGTAAAATATATTTCATTTTAAATAAATTCCATTATGTCGATATTAGTGATGCTTTTTGGGAAACAATTAATACAATTTAATATTAATATTGTTATTCGTATCCTTGCTGTAGCAAAAGAATTATTTTTTCTGTAGCTGGGTGGCTAACATAACAGCCTTCTATGCCAAAGGTCACAGGTTCAAACCCGCAGTTGGCCTGAGTATTTTTTAATTGGCCTTCCTTATACCGTTCTTTGAGGGGGAAGGGGGGAGACGTAAAAAGGTGGTCTCGATCTTGTGCGATGTCAGGACAGGCAAAATTTAGGATTCTCACTGTAGCATCGTCCGATTAGCCCCGGTACCATAAAGTGACGTTAAATCAATAAACAAACAAATTATTTTTTTTGTTAATTCAGCTGTGAACAAACAAAAGAATGCGCCCCAAATATATTGGATTGTCATGATTTTGGATGTTTCATCGTTAGATTCAACAAATTTAATCTACTCAATGAATTTTGGTGGTCATGATTGATTAATTAGATTAATTATTATACATAACAGAGACGAAGATAATTTTGAGAAGTGACAATAGGAAAAAAATGTATATTTATTTTTGTTTGATATAAATTAAAGTGCTCAGTGATTCTAATAGATAAAGATAATATAGGAATGAAAAGTGTTGTGTGAGCTAGGAAGTGGAGCACCTAGATTTTAGTGGCTCTGGCCCGATGACACATTTAGTCGTCCCCTGATGTGAAGGGAAAGCTAATCAAAAAAACAAAACAAAGACTTTTATATCTTCTCAAAGGTTGACTTTCACCAAAGCTTCTTTATTACATTGTTTACTCGTTCTCGTATTAAGGACTAGTCTGTAGGAACTTTTACTTTGTATGTTCAATTATAATGTATAATAACTCATTGTTATTAAATATTAATTATTGTATTAAATTGATCTAATTTATACAATTTAAAAAAAAAAAATCTGGTGTGAGCATAATACAACTTTTACTTACCTTGTAGGAATTTAACTTAATATATATACTTGTTTAAAATAATTATAATAATATAATATGATAATATAATTGAATATTTTCTTTAATAAAATTTCATTTTTTCTAATTTTAGTTTTATCATTTTATTTATTATAAAATAATTTCAACAAACAAGTAATATTTGTAGTTTGTGTAACAATAACAAAGCCAAAGATCTCTATCACTTTCTTGCTATAGCACTTGTCCGATACAATCAGAATTTATAAAAATCTGGTGCGGGCAACACACGACTTTAACTTACCCCCGTTGTTAAAATCAACTAAAGAATTTTCAAATACAGTAAGAGATCAAAGTGAGTGAAACCATTATAAAGAATTAGTTAAATGGAATTTCTATAGAAACATGTGTTTTATTAAAAAATCGACTTATTATTATTATCTAAAACAGTCACTTAGTTTTATGTTCATTCCATCACTCTACTAACTTTTAAAAGCTTGTGTATGAGATAATATTTTTCTAAAATCTTTAGCTTTCCAACGATATATCATACATGTATATTACTGCTCTTATGTTCAAAAACGAAAAATTGCATTAAAAAAAATATTTTTTCTATTTTCTCCTTTAGTTGGGTATCGAATCTATTCAATTTATATATTTACCTGTTTTTCATCAGCTTTAACAAAATAATATAGTTATTTTTATTGAATCTACTAAATTAAAAGTAGTTTAGGGGAAGGAAATTTAAAATATCGGCATTTAAGCCCTATCAGACCATTTTAATCAGAATAAAACCTACATGATATTAAAGCCCAATAAATTTTACATCGATATAGCAAGTTTAATCAAAATCGTCAGAACCGATTTCGAGAAAATCGAAAAAAGGTGCAAAATGCATGGTATAAAGTGGCTCTTTTGGTAAGCTCATTTTTATGAAAAAAGTTTTGTCACGTCTCGGGCCTATAGTTGTCTTAAATATGAAATTTCAGTTTCATAGGACTTACCGTTTCCGCCCGGGAGTTACCACACAGACCTTTTTGCGGGACTTGGTTATATGGACTCAGGGGATCCTAAATCGTGTATTTGCGTTGAAAACTGGAATTCAAAAATTTTCACAATCGCAATACTTCCCCTTACTATATATAGTAAGTGAAAGTAAAAAAAAAATGCTTGAAATCTAAATACATCTTGGGATCAAACAGTCGATAAATGGAAAAGATTGGTTGGCATTGGTTAATTACTAAAAATCAGCTTTCTCCTGTAGAATAGTCCTCAAAGGAGAATTTAACTGTTACTGAATTAGTGAATGTGATTAAAATATACAAATAACTTTCACATTATAAATATATTGTTTCTTATTTTGTTATTTAGTTCGAAAAATAGACGAAAAATCTTGTATCATTAATAATAAGATTAAATTTAAAGGGACTATATATATACTTGATGAGATGCAAGCTATTTTATGTTCATCAAAAATAAAAAAATTCACTCAAAAAAATATACCTCAGGATGTTGAAAATGAAAATCCTGGTAAAATATCATCATATTGAAAAAAATCCACACAAATCAAAATCAACCGGTATTATATCAAAGTTTAAGGAAAAAATTATAGATAGATTAAAGAAATTATTTTGTCAATATACGCAGACTCCACAGAGGGTCAATAGACCATGTAGTGCGTCTGATTTTAGGTTAAAATCCAGCAATGTTATTCAGTAATTTGTAAATTGCAAACTTTTTATTTTTATTTTATTTAATTTTGAAAAATAACAAAAACATTTCTATCCATCTATCTATTGTTTACCTCTGGTTTCCATGGGAACATTATTGTTTGGGATTTAAGGCTTATAACCCTAAAGTCATCAACACCAAGGGGCAGGAGACTCAAGTCTGCTGTTACCCAGCTATCATTAACGGTATTTGCCCCCGACAGACCAACTTACTTACCGAATTCTCAATACAAAAAACCTGATGTACTGGACTTTTTTATAGCCAAAGACTTGTCTCTACCTATTACAATTACAACTGAAACAGACCTTGGCTCTGATCATTTACCGGTGAACTTGATGTTGGGGGTAGAAAAATCCTTTGTGGAAAAAAAACCATCGCTTACATATGGCATCATCAATTGGGACCTTTTTTCTGAACGAATTAATGCCCAGCTGACCGTTCCTAAAGCATTAAAAACCGAAAAGGATTTGGAAGAAGCGGTTGAACTCTTCACGACAACTATTCAAGAAGCTGCTTGGTCCTCACAAGAGACAAAAATAAGGCAAACAGTAAGCTCGCCGTCCTACCCTCAATATATCAGAGACCTAATCAGAGCCAAAAGACGGACAAGAAAACTATGGCAAACCAACAGACTTCCTTCTGACAGACGACATTTTAATAAACTTAACAACGAACTAAAAAGAGAAATACGGAAATTTAAACAAACTAATTTTGACATCTATCTGGAAAACTTGACGACGGATGACAACAGCCTTTGGCGACATACTAAGCGACTTCTAAAGCATCACGGAGTATCTGTCCCATTGAGAAAATGAGAAAAGACGATGGTTCCTGGGCTGTATCGGACAGAGAGAAATCCGCACTTTTTTCTGACCACCTTTCAACTGTTTTTCATCCTCACATAGACTTAACAGACATACAACACGAAAATTATGTGCAGAAATTCTTAGACTCCCCTCTTCCTATGTCTCTTCCGCCAAAATCCTTTACTCCTTCCGAAGTATCTAGACAGATTATGAAAATGCCAAAAAGGAAGACTCCTGGTGATGACCTTATCACTGCTGAGGTACTTCGAAAAATCCCCAGAAAAGCTTTAGTCTTTCTTACAACACTGTACAACGCTATACTTAGGACAACTAAATTCCCTATTCAATGGAAATATTCTACAATTTCAATGGTACACAAACCCAACAAAGACAAACATAGACCTGACTTTTATAGACCTATTAGCCTTCTTCCGGTATGTTCTAAAATATTTGAAAAACTCTTGCACGAACGCATTATTAACATACTGACAGATCAAGACATATTACCAGATCACCAATTTGGATTTCGATCTTCTCATTCCACAACACAACAGCTACACAGAGTTACTGACTTTATTTCTACTGCTCTAGAACTAAAACAATACGCATCTGGGGCATTTTTGGATGTTACTCAGGCTTTTGATAGGGTGTGGCACCAGGGTCTTCTTTTTAAACTGAAACCTATTCTTCCTTGCACATATTATTTAGTTCTACAGTCTTTTCTTCATGACCGTTTCTTTTCTGTCCGACAGGGTTCAGAGACCTCATCAATAAAACCAATCTGTGCAGGTGTTCCCCAAGGTTCTATCCTGGCTCCACTTCTCTACCTTATATACACTTATGACTTACCAACAGACCAAAACATCCTAACTGCGACATATGCCGACGACACTGCTATTATTACGAGAAACACAGACCCAATACAGACCAGTATGACATTACAACACCACTTGGACAATGTACAAAACTGGTGTAAGAAATGGAAATTAAGAATTAACCATGACAAGTCACAACATGTTACATTTACTTTAAGACACGGAACCTGCCCTCCAGTTTATATAGACAACCACCAGATACCACAAACAAATACAGTAACGTACTTGGGACTAATCTTTGACAAAAGATTGACATGGGGCCCACACGTCAAAACAAAACGCAAAACTTCAAACTTTCGACTCAGATTATTATATTCAATACTACATAAACACTCTAAATTACGCATAAGACAGAAGCTTAACGTATATACTTATTTATTAAAACCTATTTGGACTTACGCATGCCAAATTTACGGACCTGCTAAAAAGACACACATTCAAAAAATACAAACCTTTCAATCCAAATTTTTAAGACTGACAACGAACTCACCACCTTATGTTTCAAACGATACTCTTCATACCGACTTACGCATTCCGACTACAACAAACCACATTCGAATGTCGTACAAAAGATTTTACGACCAACTACATGGACACACTAATCAATTTGTTCAAAATATGGCTACAACTGGTATCCCTGACATAACTCGGCGTAGACTGAAAAGGAGTTGGATGAGGGACCTCCTAGCCTGAAATAATAGATCCTGTTTGAATGTCAGGAGGATGCACCACTGGGTGCTGTCTCCCTCATGCCTAACCATGCCATGTCTCCTTGTTTATAAAATCCCATTTGCTTATTGTAAACATTTTACAGGTGCAAATAAAATCATTAATAACAAAAAAAAAAAAAAAAAAAAGTCATCAACATTTATACATCTTTATTAATTAAAACAAATAAATAGATAAGTAGAATAAAATAAAATTCATAAATCAAAGAAAAATAAGTTTAAAAATTAAATAATGGAATAAAAATATAAAAAATAGAATAGCAATGATAATTATTTCTAGTATACTACAGTTATAATAATAATAAAACTTAAAAAATCTGTTGCAGGCAACACACGACTTTCACTTACCTACCTCCATTTTCAAAATCAATGAAGAATTTTCAAATACAGTTAGAGATAAAAATACGTGAAGCTATTAGAGAATTAATTAAATAGAATTTATATAGAAAAATGTGTTTTATTAAAAAATCTATTATAATATTATTTGAAATAAGTGAAAGTAAAAATCAGTTAGTTTTATCTTCTTTTCATCACTCTCTATTAACTTTTAAAAGCTTGAGTATAATATAATATTTTTTCTAAAATCTTTAGCTTTCCAACGGTATATCATACATGTATATTACTATTCTTATATTCAAAAACAAAAAATTCTATTAAAAAAATATTTTTTCAGTTTTCTCCTTTAGTTTCATTTCAAATTCGCTCAACTTGCATATTAAGCTGTTTTTCATCAGAAGTTACAAGATAATATAGTTATTATTATTGAATCAACAAAATTAAAGGTACTTTAGAGAAATAAAATTTAAATATCGGCATTTAAGCCCTGTCGGACCATTTTAATCAGAATGAAACCTGCATGATATTAAAGCCCGTTAAATTTTACATCGATATAGGGAGTTTAATCAAAATCGTCGACACCGTTTTCGAGAAAATCGAAAAAAGGTGCAAAATGTATGGTATAAAGTGGCTCTTCTGGTAAGCTCATTTTGGTGATAAAGATTCTGTAACGTTACTATATATAGTAAGTGAAAGTAATAAAGTAAATTAAATTTCTATAGAAACATGTGTTTCATTAAAAAATCTATTATATTATTATCTAAAACAATCAGTTAGTTTTATCGGCTTTTTATCACTCTCTATTAGCTTTTAAAAGCTTGTGTATGGATGATATTTTTTCTAAAATCTTTAGCTTTCCAACGGTATATCATACATGTATATTACTGCTCTTATGTTCAAAAACGAAAAATTGCATTAAAAAAATATTTTTTCAGTTTAGCATCGAATTTATTCAATTTATATATTTACCGGTTTTTCATCAGCGTTAACAAGATAATCTAGTTATTATTATTGAATCTACAAAATTAAAGGTACTTTAGGGGAAGAAAATTTAAAATATCGGCATTTAAGCCCTATCAGACCATTTTTATCCAAATAAAACATACATGATATTAAAGCCCATTAAATTTTACATCGATATAGCGAGTTTAATCAAAAACGTCGGAACCGTTTTAGAGAAAATTGAAAAAAGGTGCAAAATGCATGGTATAAAGTGCCTCTTCTGGTAAGCTCATTTTGATGAAAAAAGGTTAGTCAAGTCTCGGGCGTATAGTTGTCTTAAATATGAAATTTCAGTATTATAGGAATTACCGTTTCCGCTTGGGAGTTACCACACACACACACACACACACACACAACACACACACACAGACCTTTTTGCGGGGCTTGGTTATTTGGACTCAGGGGACCCTAAAAAGTGTATTTCCGTTGAAAACTGGAATTCGAAAATTTTCACGATCGCAATACTTCCCCTTACTATATAAAGTAAGTGAAAGTAAAAAAAAAATACAAAATAACATAATCATTGTGCATATGATTCCAAATCCATAAATGCATCCTTTTATCAAAAACTATTTAATATTATGATAATATTAATTATAATTATTATATATATTTTTTATTAATCTAAAAGTGTTTTTTTTTTTAATACTAAAATGTAAATTTTAAAATAACAATTGGTAATTTTTTGTGTGGAAATTTGTGTTAAATGTTTAAGATCTTTGAAGATGGGAAAGAACCCCGAAACATTTATAATTAATTTTTATGATAAGGGGTATCATCAACAATGAAATTTTAAAATAAATTCTTTATTCATTATGGCAATAATAGAATTTTATCATTTCTTATACTATAGTGCTCCCAATGGGCAGTTTCTCTACATGTTTTTTCATGCATTTTATCATCTTATTTATTTGTTGTATTATCAAATACAGTTGTGAATTTCATTTTGATATCTATTTATTAACATGTATATATTTTTTTTGTTTTTAGGGAGTGAGCCGATGGCACCATTAGTAACCGAAGACAAAATTGTATTTGGCCTGAACGCCAAAGCAGCATCCCACTTAACCTTAGCCAAAATCAGAAAACTTTACAGCAGGGCTGATAATAAATCCATCGCTAAACAGGTGATTGTCTTCAGAATCAACTTTAATTTTGGTTCCCACACAAAACTGTCAAAATAATATCTCTTTGTACCGTTTCAGCTAGGGATGCCTTCGCATGAGAATGCTACTCCCATCAGGATCTTGCACAATTCAGTCGGCCATCTGAGTGGAGCTGCACGCTCACTTGGTGGCGTAGTCGTCGGATATCTTGGTGTGAGGGTATTTACACCCAGGCCCGTTTCCAAAATGATAGACACTGTTGGAGGCTGCTCGGTGCTTCTCGGTAAGAAAAGGGAATATTTTTTTTTTTTATTTTATGGTAAAAGAAATTTATTATTTTATTACCTATGCTGATGACACTTGTGTGTTATCAGTAAATAATGATCCAATTTCTGCATCCCAAACTCTTCAATTACACATCAGAGAGCTTGAGCAATGATGTCAAAATTGGAGAATCAAACTAAACTCCAACAAATCCCATCAAATAACCTTTACCCTTTGTCATAAACAAATGACTTCCTGCCCTACAGTATCTTTTAATAACTCCTCTCTAGTCCCTGTTAAACAGGTCCGGTACTTAGGACTCCGCCTTGACAAACGCCTTACTTGGGACCCTCATACAAGACTGAAACTACTAGAAACTGCTAGATGTTTTCGGCTACTTCAACACTTACTAGACAAATGTTCTAATCTTCTACTAAACTACAAATGCCTTATTTACATGACTATTACAAGGCCATTCTGGACGTATGGAGTTGAACTTTGGGGCTCTACCAAACCATCAAATTTGTTACGAATAAACTCATCCATGAAGACATTTGGCCTGGACTAGGTATCAATCGTTTCATGACAAACTCTACTCCCACTCTAACCCACTAGTTTCCATCCTTTCTTCCTTTTCACTACCTGATAATTTTCCGAGGCATCCGAAAAGAAGATGGTCCCGAGACCTTCTAATTTAGAATATTTTTAGAATGCTGCCTATGGGTAGTTTCTCTACAAGTGTTTTATTTTATTTTAGCTTATTTAGTAGTTGTGTTATGTTATACATCGTAAATATCAATAAATAATTTTAAGAAATAAATCCAATAAAATAAAGAGAAATGAAGAAAAGCTACTACCTCAAGGAAAGATAGATCCACAGGAAAACAGCATATTGAAGTTTTTAATATTTAATAATGTGATATTAATTTAAGATTTGATTTTTTTTTAAATTATTTTAAACTTTTATAATCAAGTACTCCTTAGCTATAATCTTCTTAGATTGATTAGAAAATTCTTACTCTAATTTTATTTATTTTAATGTGTTTTATTTTATGATATATTTTAAATTTTTTTTTTATTTTAAGATTATTATTAATATTTTAATAATATTAACTCAATAAATAACATGATTCAACAAAGGTTGTGTGTACCCCTTATGATTTTAAATCTCTTTTACTTCTTGCTAATTCAATTGGGTTTTTTTCAGGTCTCATTTCGATGGCGCAAGATGTGGAGAGCCTCTACGCAGGCGTGAAGGCCTTGGTCTGCGTCGTGAAGAGCGACCGAGTGGCGCAGTGCGAAATGGACCGGCGGCGAGCTTACCAGACGCTGGCAATGCTTCTACGCCGCAAAAAGCACATCCTCAACTCCCACATCCTCCACCTCATCTTCAGCCTGGTGGGGACAGTGGACTCAGGGCGGGAGAGCTCCACCATCCCCAACGTCATGGCCTTCCAGGACCTCTTGTGTGACATCGAGGTTTGTTCTTTAATATATTTCTTTATTATTAAAGTTGTTGCCATTATTCAATGAAATTTCAAAAAAAGTTATTGTCACATTTAACTAGCTGTGTTGGAAACTGAAAATTACTTTGGAGGCTGGAGGAAAACACACTGGCGATGCCTTCAGATATTCAAATCTGGAAATTTATCAATCCTAGTACTATGTATCGTCTGTTACTTTTATAAGGCAGCCGTGACTCCGAAACTGTATTGATTAATATACAAATTTTTGGTTATTATTTTATAAACGTATAGGATTTCTTTTCCTATGATATCTTGTTTATCAATTCATTATTGGGATCTAAGTAATTAACTTATAATACACATTTATTTACAAAATATTACATATAATTACACATAAAAACACACAGTGAGGCATTGTTCATTATCGAGAATACTGAGCTTTGTTCATCTTTACCATATAATATAACATGAAATTAGGTAACTCTGTACATAACTGCAGAATTCTTCCCTGGCTTGACCCACGACTTCCTCTGTCCGTGGCTGAACTTCTGCTTCCTCTTTTGTCCGGGCTAAGACTCCTCAAGTAGAGGGCTATCCCTGCTCTTATTAGGCAAACGCACAATGGTTTTTAAAGCTGAACTACTTGCTATCCTCCATTATGCTTCTAATCTCAGTGCTGACAAAGTTAGTGGTAGAAGAATAACCATCTATACTGACAGCCAGGCAGCACTTGGTACACTAAACAATCATATAACAACCTCAAAGGTTGTTAAAGAATGTAATCAAACCCGAAATCATCTTGCTCGTAACAATAGAGTATAGAATGGGTACCTGGACACACTGGATTTAGTGGCAATGAGAAAGCTGACTCACTGGCCAGGAAAGGCTCAGAAGCTATCCCTCTAACACCGGAACCCGTATGTGGTATTAGCTCAAGCTCTGCCTTTAGGACCATTGAACAAATCTAAAAAATGAAAGATATTCAAACAACTTTAGTTAAACAACACTCACTTAGTTTTTTAGATGGTCCCAGTGTTAACAGAAGCAAGTGCCTACTAAATATGAGTAGGACCTCTTTAAAAACAATCTCTGCTATCTAAACGGGACACTGCAAACTCAACTGTCACATGTTTAAGTTTGGACTTTCAAGCACTCCTCTGTGTAGACTATGCAGACAAGAAGATGAAACATCTTTTCATATAATCTGCTGGCATGATAGGCTATCAAGGCTACGGTAACACTTTTTAGTGTTGACCGCCTTGAGCATCCATTAAGAAACGAGTCAATTGATCCCAAAAGCCTCTTGAAGTTGGCAATTTCAACTAAACTCATGTACTAACTATTAAAATTTTAAACTATGGCGCATAATAGAACTGTTTGGTTGCATTGCTTTAAAATGCAATAAAAAAAAAAAAAAAAAGTTGTGTTATCCACTACAGCTTTCTCAATCAAGCATCTTTTCCCAGCATTGATTGATCAGAAGAGGCCAAACTTTCTCCATGATAATGCCTGGGATTCGAACTCACAACCTTAAGCCATGAGAGACTAGTGTGCTAGCCATTCAGCCACGGGCTACCCTTAGATTCATAATATTTTTAAGATTATTATTGATATTTTAATGATATATATAATTCTTTTGTCAATATTTTTGAATTGATTATCGATGTTATATTTTCTGATAGGTGTGGCATGAAGCCCCAGGAGATATCCAGAGAAGCTTGTTTGAACACCTTTACGAATTAGTTGCCGATTCTAGTGAGAAGCGAGTGAACATCAGTTTGATCCGCCAGATGCGCCTGGTCCAGCGCTTACTGTATATCCTCCCGACCGTCAAGAGTGGAACGACTAGAGATCTTATCCTCACCCTTCTTGGGGCGTTGCTCTTAGCGCAGCCTCATCCCAACGACATTCTTTGGTTAGTTATCTTTGTACATTAAAATTAATATTATTTATTTATTTCACAGAGAATTAGTAAAACAGCCTATAATTTACTAATTAATTTTTTTACCTTACGTTTCATTTTGTCTAGCTGTTTCTCTACTTCTAATGTTTATAATTGTTATTTTGTGCATTCATTTTTTAAAATTATTATTTCAGCTTTGGACAATTCATAATTTCTACCCTTCCTTGCACACCCGGTGCCCTCGAAAGGCAGATCTCTCTTCAGGAAGTGGTGCCCGTGAAGAACGATGGGCAGTTGACGTTCGAAGAACTAGCTGATTCGGAGGAGTCTATGAATTCAATATTATTGAGGAACAGGTGCCTCCAGCTCTTCCACAGCCTCCTCTTCACTCCTCGCAACACGGTCAATACCAGGTGAGGCTTTCTGGCTATGCTAACTTTTTCAATGGAGGATGATTTAATTTAATAGATGAGGTAGCAATTAACAGAGGATTAAAAAAATAAATGAAACTATTAAGGTTGATTTTGGGCTGAATAATTCTTTCATTAATACTCATTTTATTATTTCATCATTGTCTGGACTGTGAAAAATGTTACATAGGGGAAACGTCCAAAAAAGTTAGTACTAGAACTAAACAGCACAAAAGTAATTGTAACAACAGTAAAAATATAAATACAACTGCTTTATCACAACATAGCATACATTTGAAACATAAGTTTGATCTTCAATAGACCACAAATTTTGGAAATAGTCAAAAATAAACAAAATAGAAAAACCATAGAGGCTATATATATCAATAAAAATATAGATAAAACCATGAATTTTAAAACTGACTCAAGACATTTAAGTTACCACTATTCTGATTTAATCAAAAAATTAAAAATATAATAAAAATAATTAATAATAAATGTTTTAAAGAATTTCACAATATGAAATAATAATAATCATATACAAGTTAAAAATTGGTCTAATCTTTAATCCAGTTGAGGACAAAGATCTGAGACAATACTCTTGCTCAGATCTGATGTATTTAAATATTGACTTCATTTTACTATTTTACCTGGCTCAATGTGTGATTAGTGAAAATGTTGGGATTACTGAATATATAACAAGGTAACTTTATAATATTTATTTATTTATTTAACTAAGTACTATGTAACATTGTTAAATTTTTGCTTTTAATGCCTCCTTATGATTTTAAAATTTGTTATTTAATAGTTTTAAAGTTTTTTTATCAATTGACACCTAATTTATAAATTTTTTTAAACCATTCACTTCATTATAGTAATTTTTAATGTGATGGTAAATTGTTTAATATAATTTTTGTAGACTTCTGAAGATGGGAGAATATCCCGAAACGTCATACTGATGAAATAAAAAAATAAGTATTAATGGAAGAATTATTCAGCCCAAAATCAACCTTAATAATTAAATGAGCTCTTCCTTGTTTAGAATATATTGATATAATGAATGAAACTATTTAGGTGTTGATAATTAAGAGGTTGATTTCCAAAAGGTACTAAAGGACATTTTTTTCAAAATTGATATTTTGACATATTGTATATTAATGGTTTAGTTTTATCTAAATCCCTCATCAGATTTTATCTAAAAAACATATAAATCCTTTTAAAAAAACATTTGAATGCTTTTGAAAATTGTATTTCATTCCTAAAGGTACTAAATCCACATTTCATTTCATTCCAAAAGGTACTAAATAAAAATATATTTCCTCCAAAACGTACTATTTCCTCTGTAAACAATTAGGTCAACTATTTAATCCTCAATATATTCTAAAGAAGGTGAAAGTGAAGGGTTTGAGAGAAGAGGCCCACCGCCTGAAGTGGGTAGAGGGGCGAATTCGCAATGGTGGGTGAAAATAGGTGGAGAGTTGCCAGAGACCAGGGCTTGTGGAGAAGGGTTGTTAAGGCAGTAATGGTGATATACAAATTTTTAAAATAATAATAAAAGTGATAATAATAATGGTTGTTCCTATATTTCTGTTTGTTTTTTAAATGTTTATTTTATGTTTTGATTTTAAAAATCATCAGACGTTTTATTTTATTTATTGTGAATATTTTGCACCGTGCACTAGACTCCTTATATTACCTCCCATAAGGGAGTGGCTTTTGTCTTTTAAAAATATGTCAATAAAGCTTTATTTATTTATTTTATATTATTTTAAATTAACTACAAAAACTAACTATTTTTGTAACATATTACAAATAGAAACTATTACAAAAAAATAAACTAACAATATTCTGTAACATATTTAGTTTGCTAATTGTTTTAGATAATACTAAATGATTTTTTAGTTTTTGCGAGGACATTGCTCACGTGCTTGGCCTGGATTGGCCACTGTTGTTCCTGCAACAACAACTACATCCAACAACTGTCGTTTGGGGCTTGCGGATCCTCGTCGTCCTCTGCTCTATACCTAGCCTTCTCACCAAGTTCAAAGAGGGTTCTTCAACCGGAGGCTGGCTTCAGGATACGGAGCTTGTTGTTCAGAACAGAATGGGTGTTGTGTTAGGTAATAGATACAACATATCAGCTGTTTTATTTGAAAGTTATATAAGTCCATTTTACTTTACTTGAAAATATTTAAGGGTTTGTAAAAATATTGGCATATTTTAAACTACGCACATTTTATGTTATAGAAATATTAAATTGATTTCTTTTTATAACTTGATCATTTTAAAAGTATTCGTTAAAAGAAATTTATACTTTTGATGATCTCTAATAAGCTTACACTACTTTCAGAGTTGACAAAATATGAAAATCATACATTATAAGGTATTTAATATGGGATCTAAATAGAATCAAACCAATGTTTTAATGAAATTTGTATTAACTATGCAAAAATTGTATTATCTCGATATTTCTTCAGGTAATGCTGTTTAATCTTTTTTTTTATTAATATAAAGCTTTATTATTATTATTATCATCGTATTCTCCCAGAAATGGAAGACGCTAAGCAAATAACTGGATCAATTTTTCTTTCATTTTAAGTTTAAATCCAAATGAAGATACTATAATATATTTATATATTAAGCTGATGATGCTAAACATATGTTCTATATCAGCTGGGTGCCAGCTGGGCGCGGCTATCCCTAAGAAGGAGTCCCGCTGCGAGAACAACGGCCCTCCAGGGTTCCAGCAGCTGTCGTGGCTCCTCCAACACCACGTCGACGTCCCCCAGGTCTACTTCCTCCTTATGGGGCTCATGATGGGGCAGCCTGTCAAGTTACTGCCTCCCGAATCAAAGGTATAATATAGTCATCATTAATAATCTGTTTATCAGCAGGGCTAGTTGATAATTCTTAATTTATCTGAGAGATGGTGTGTCTTGTGGGATTTTTATGCTCCTACTGGTCCTATACAGAAATCGAGGAGTAAGAGGTTTGTTCCAACATTTCATTATTTTAACAAAATGTTTTTGTTATCAAACTTTTATGTAAATTTGAATTAGTAAGTTTATTTAAACTTTAATATTACATTTTTATTAAGTAGAATGTAACAGTGGTAGACTTAAAAAAAAAAAATTAATCCAATACCCCGAGTACACAGTAAAAATTCAAAGTACTGAGGAGAAAAGGTGAGTACTTTTGGTACTTCACTATTAATCCATTAAACCATAAAATCCTCGTATCCAATCATTATCATCCGAAATTTTTAATGCTCCTTACTCATCCGTAATGACCTTAATGTTCACTATGTTGCTGGTTCTCGTCTGAAACAGATACCATTCCTTTCATGACAAACTCCATTCCCACTCTAATCCACCAGTTTCTATCCTCATCAATTCTCCGAGGCTCCCAAAAAGATGAGAGCCAAGAAGCCCTCTGGTTTAGAATATTTTTTGGATTGCTGCCAGTGGCTAGTTTCTCTGAATGTATTATAATACAGTAAACCCTTGTTTTAACGAACTCCAAGGGACCAAAAAATTCTCTGTTTGTTATAAAAGAATTCGTTATATTCTTAAAAATATATAGTACGTATATTATATGTCTTGGTATAAATTCAGGTGGTTAAAAAGAAATGTTTTCAATACAGCATTCGCTTTCTGGCACATGTTTATTTAGAAACTACAAAAAAAGTTAATACTATGCCCTATGAACATATATCCATCTTATTTCACATTTTAAGATTAATTCTTATTTATACTTTAAGATTAAGATAAACCATCATTCAAAATACAAAACTTAAAAAGGAACTTAGAATGCCAAAATGTACAGCAATTCATAAAAAGTTAAAATAATAAAATTTTATTTATTTATTATTATTTTTTTTTCACATCCTGATGAAGACGCAACAGAGGCATCAATTTTATCTTTATAAGCGATAATCGTTGATAGAGGAAATTTTATATCCTGTATTTTTTCTGCAATTTTCGATTTCGACTCAATTTTTTTATCTACTTCTTGAAGAATCACCAACTTTGTATTTAAATTAAGCGGAAGCGCACTTAGAACGAAAAGCAAGACTGACTTGACCTCATAGGAAACTCAAAAGTAACAAAAGCAATAAAAACAGAAAAACTAGCTGAAACTCTAAAAATTAGAAGCTGTCACAGACTGTGAATCACAGAATTGAGCTGAATAGAAGGAAGAGGTAAGGATTTAGACAGAAAGGCGCCGCTCTTTACTGGGAATTAAGACGTATCGTAATTTTTTTCCTCTTTATTTTTCATAATACTGCAGGGGCTGGCTGAAGTGCACAGCTAGTTAGGGATTAACGATTCCGGATGGGGAAGTATGTCAGGGTGCTCTGAGGAGTCAGCCCCTCCACCTGACTCGGGAGCAGCGGGCTGATTACCCGCCCTCCTTAAAGTACAATAATTACGAAACCTCAAGATACAGAAGAAGCCGGACTGTCTCAAAGGGAACGACTTTTGAACCGCCACACTGACTTAAAATTAGCATATTGAAACATTTTATCTCTACACAGATTAGGGGCGCTTAGGGCCCTCCTTATGGAATTGGACAAATATAAAATTGATATAGCAGCAATCCAGGAAATCCGCTGGCTAGGTAAAGGGACTCTTGTAAAGAAATTCCATACTCTGTACTAGAGCTGCCATGAAACTCAACACAGTTTTGGAGTTGGGTTTGTTGTGAGGGGACGCGCTCGGCAACTTGTCATTGATTTTGATCCAGTGACACCCCGATTGTGCAGACTTCGAATTAAGGGTAAGTTTTATAATATTACCATTATTAATTGCCATGCCCCAACGGAAGTGGCTGATGAGCAAGAAAAGGATCAATTCTACGAAGACCTTGGAAGAGTCATGGATGCATGCCCAAAATATGATATGAAAATTGTTGTTTGAGACTTAAATGCAAAGGTTGGCAGAGAACCTGCATACAAGCCAACGATTGGATCCTACAGCCTACACATGGATAGCAACAACAATGGTCATCGGCTTATAAGTTTTGCCACAAACTCTGGACTAACCATAGGCACTACTCTTTTCCCAGGAAAGAAGATCCATAAAGCTACCTGGAGATCACCAAATGGCCTTGTGGCCAATCAAATCGATCATCTCTTAATCGACTCCCGCCATAAATCCAGCTTGATGTAATGTTAGATCTTTCAGAGGAGCAAACATGGACACGGATCATTATTTAAGCATAGCTAAAATCAGAACAAGGATATCCGTTACCAGATGTTCTAAAAATCTATCGGCAAGAAAATATAACATCGATAAACTGAAAGAGCCGGAAGTCTGTGCTAGGTATCAGAACAATTTTAAAGAAGAATTTTGTGAAAGGACGGGTTCATCTGCTGATGGCATTGAAGAACAGTGAAAAAATGCTCTGAAGCTCTGAATGCAGCAGCCGCGAAAACCTTAGGTTATAAAGATAGGCCTACTCGGTCACCATGGTTTGATACAGAATGTCTCCATGCAACAGCTTGTAAGAATGAAGCCTACATGAAAATGTTGCAACGCCACACAAGAAGGTCAGCTCAGATTTATGGTGAGAGGAGAAGAGAGGAAAAACAAATTCATAGAAAAAAGAAGAGAGCTTGGGAAAATAAACAGTTTGAAGAGATGGAAAATTTTAAAAAAGCTAACGAGTCCAGACTATTCTTCCAGAGAGTTAATGATGGAAGAAAAACATTCTCACCAAAAGTCACCTCTTGCAGAGATGAAGATGGGACACTTCTTGTTCATAAGGATCAAGTTCTGCAAAGGTGGGTGAAACACTTTAGGCAGCTTCTTACTAAGGAACAAGATCAGCATCCAGACACGTCCGTCATATCGCACAGAAGAGATGACTTAGAACCACCTGACCGAGATGAAGTTGAAGACGCCATTGGTAAGCTCAAAAACAACAAGGCTTCTGGCATCGATGGCATCCAGGCGGAGCTACTGAAGCACGGAGGTGAGGAGTTGGAAAAAGCACTGTTCGAGCTCATACTGGATATCTGGATGGAAGAAAGGATGCTGCAGGAATGGGACCATGGTGTAATATGTCTCCTGCACAAGAAGGGGGACCGAAATCAATGCGCTAACTATCGGGGAATTGTGTTGCTCTCTTGTGATTATAGAGTGCTATCTAATGTCCTGTTTGAGAAACTAGTCCCATTCGCAGAGAGAGAACTTGGAAATTACCAATCAGGTTTTAGAAGAGGCCGCTCAACTACCGACCAGATTTTTACATTACGGATGATCCTGGAAAAGGGTATGGAATACAAGCTGACCACTCACCATCTCTTCGTCGACTTCAAGTCGGCATATGATAGCATCGGTCGAGAAGAACTATACAAGGCCCTAGAAGAGCTTAAAGTCCCAGATAAACTTATAAGACTTGTAAAGATGACTATGGAAAACTCAAAATGCGTTGTCCGTGTGGGGTCAAATCTTTCTGAGGCATTTAGAACCAATAGCGGAGTAAGACAAGGAGACGCCCTCGCTTGCCTTCTATTTAATTTGGCATTAGAGGTAGCTGTGCGAAAATCAAAAATTCAGACAACAGGTACCGTCTTTAACAGGACTGTACAGCTGTTAGGTTATGCCGATGACATTGACATCATGGCGACTTCAGAAAAGGCATTGAAGGAGGAATTCATTGCTTTTGAAACAGCTGCCGCAGAATTTGGTCTCACAGTTAATGAGCATAAAACTAAATATATGCGAGTAGGGGGTGGTGGTGGAGACCATATTGCATTCCTGAACATTGGCCCCTATAAGTTCCACAGAGTGGAGACTTTTGTATACCTAGGATCCGAAATTAATTCCAGGAACAATGTATCTCAGGATATCAGCAGACGAATAAATAGTGCAAACAGATGCTTCCACGGCCTATCCAAGCATTTTAGGAGCAAAAACCTTTCCTCCAGTACAAAAATTAATCTTTACAAGACCCTGGTACGTCCAGTGCTCACCTATGGATCAGAGGCATGGGCAACTACTAAGGCGGACGAGAACAGGCTATTAATATTCGAAAGACAGGTGCTCAGAAGAATATTTGGAGCAGTAAGAGAAGGAGAAGTCTGGAGGAAAAGAAAAAACAGGGAGCTCTACAACATCTTTAAGGATGCTGATGTAGTTAAGATTATAAAGCTAGGACGACTCCGATGGGCCGGCCATGTGGCTCAAATGAGTGATTCTGAGATTCCAAAGAAGATACTGACAGAAGAGGTGCACCGAGCAAGGAGAGTAGGGCGACCCAAAACAAGATGGCTGGATGGTGTAGGGATGGATGCAAGGAGCCTGCTCAACATCAGGAACTGGACTGCTGCAGCACAAGACAGAGCCGTCTGGCGGAGGCTGCTGGGGGAGGCCTAGACTTGATAACGGGTTGTTGCGCCGAAATGTATGTATGTATGTATGATGTATGTATTTTTCATAATAACCGGATAAATTCAATTCTGAGGTCCACAAAAGTAGTTCATTAATTCGTTATAAGAGAATATTTCGTTATAAACGAGGAGAAAGCATAGTTTTCTATTCATATTTCAAGGGACCGCAATGATGGTTCGTTATAAACGGGTGTTCGTTAAAAAGAGGGTTTACTGTATTCTTATTTTAAAAAATATATACTTTTAAGAAAAATTAATTTATACAATATTTACTTGATGAAAATTCATTCACTCTCAGGGTATGGGTTCTTGACAATCAGGCACAATTTATATTTACTTTTTATTTATAACTATACCTTACAAAAATAATAAAACATGTTCAGGCTAACAATGATTCTTCATATACATGCAGCAGCAGATCCTCCCTCCCCCTTTCAAGTCCAAACCCCAACTCTGACTGACCTTTTTTCTACCTGCCACTTTTTTGTTACCTCCAAGGATTTTACTGTGGCATCCAAAATGGATGCTATGTTTAGTAACAAACATCCAAATTGGAGCTGTAAATTTCAATTTTAATTTTTATCTGATTGTTAGCCTGCCTAAGATAATATTTGAATAATAAATAATTATATAATTTATTAAAAAAAATGGGTATATTTCAGTATATCATGGCATTGTTTTGTGTATATTTCCATGTCTATCTTATATTTAAACTGGTTTTTAAACCTCTTTAATATTATTCTATAGTAATTTTATTTAATTTTTCCCTGTAGTTAGACCTGTTGAACGCTTGGAGCTTGCTGTTCAATGTGCCCGCTAACCAATCAATGTCCAGCGTGATGGGGAGGTTCACGCTCTGTCCGGACGCAGTCACCGTCATGCTATCGATGGTCAGGGTTCTGCTCAACACTCGCAATAAAGCGTAAGTAATATAGTATATAGAATATATGCTTGATATATACTACATATATATGGTATACGGTGGCCTCTAGATGATGCTACAGAAAGGAGCAAAGTATGTCAGGAACTGTTTTTTAAGATTTGTCTTTGGCACCTCAAGGCGGTCTCACGTGCCCTATCTGTACGACAAGTTAAAGTGGCTTTTCCCTCAAACCCGTAGACAATATTTCCTCGGAACATTCCTTTACCAAAACATCAACTCCCTGCAGTTCAAATCATCAATCCATTCACAAGAAATTAGATCCCGACATTCCGACCTTTATATCCCTTCCCACAGAACTAAAACATATGAACGTTCCTTTCTATCACCAGTTTTTGGAATTCTCTCCCAACAAACGTCCGTCGAGCAACTCTCTCTCCCACTTTCAAATACCTTTTGCTCCAGTATCTTCTCACTTCCCATAATGACGCTAGCTGACAATAATAATTGTACTGTTAGATGATAGTCAATACTTTTAGTTTTTATAAGTGTTTAAGTAAGTTGAAACAACTATACTTTTTGTTTTGTTTTTTTTTGTGAATTTTCTTTTAGTTTTATCAAAAGCGTTAAATATTAGTTAATTATCATTATTTTTATTTATTTTGTTAAATCTATTTTCTTTTTTTCCTCATTAATTTTGTATCTTGGCCAGATGTGAATATTTTATTATGTTAAATTTCATGTTATTCTTAGGGGACTTAGTCCCAGAATAAAGTTTTTCTTCTTCTTCTTCTTCCATATTGGTAAAGGTTTTGAGATGCACAAACATCAGTTTTTTTTTTTTTTATTTATTCTTAACAGTATTTTTAATAAAGAAGTTGTTTTCAGTTCGAGCGAAGTGGAGGCTGATCGGGTCCATTACGCGGTGAACATCATCCAGTTCCTGTTCCTGGTGTACCATAGCAACCAGCACTTGATCCCGATCTTCATGAGCCAGGACGTCCTCACCGCTCTCACCAACACCCTCTTTCCTGCCTGTAGCGAGCCTCCGACACCAGCTGACGAGGTGAGTCTTTTTTAACTTTCATTTTTTATTATGATCAAGGATGATGAATGTTTAAATGATGGTTAATGAATTATTACTAAAAATAATGACAACTATTTTTTGCTTAAACTAACAGTTATAGATCCATATTATGAATCTTCATTAGAGTAAAAAAGTTACTAGATATAATATAAAGGTTTGTATAAATATAAGATAAAGAAATAAAAATATTAACAAATACATAACATTAATAGATCCGAAAACAGCTTGATCTTCTCTGGTTAGTTTGCGCTCTCCATGCTTGCCATAAGATAAGAGCTGCTACTTATTATTCCTCTTTTATATCCGTAAAAATAACAAAATAAATCTGATCTTGTGTCTTAAAAGAGCGATCCAATCCTAGGTATGGCTATGTCGAGATCAGAGTGGCCACAATTCATGGATCCATCCAAAGAATGATATTTGGTTTATTATTTTCAATAATGAACCTTTGTAATAAACCAAGAAAAAAAAAAAATTACCCCCTTTAAAATTTGAGGCTCAGGACCACCTTTTTAAGTCCACAAAAGATTAGACAATAACAAAAATAATATCTGCTACCGGCACTCATAGATAAAAATAAAAGTAGATTCATTATGGATTTTATAGTGTTTTGGTTTATGATTTTCAATAATGATCCTTTGTAATCAACTAGGCAAATTTAAAAAAAATCAAATGAAACTTTTAGTTCAAAGTTATTTATTATATTAACTTTGTGAAATGCTGCTTTTTTAAGCAATTAACTTTTATTGTAACATAAACAATATGTTACTTTTCAACAAATGTAATTTAAACATGTGAGTGATTCATTAATAATTCATCACTCAACACTCCCCTTTCTTTATTTATGAATCACTCTTGAGCCCAAGGCCTTTGCTAAGCTTCACCATGCGTGGTCCATATAATGGCTTGGTGAGGATGTCTGCAAGCTGGAGCTCTGTTGGAATGGAACAAATCTTTATATCCCCTCCATTCACCTTCTCTCTGACAAAGAAATGTCTCACTGCAATGTGTTTTGTCCGACGATGAAGTTCTGGATTTTCAGCCAGCCTCACTGCTGCTTCGTTGTCCACAAAAAGTTCTGGAGTCTGTATTTCTCCTACCAAATCCTTCAACAGCATTTGCAGCCAGACCATTTCTCTTGCCGCTTCACTTGCAGCAACCACTTCAGCCTCGGTGGTAGAAATAGCCACAGTTGCTTGTTTCTGACTGTACCAGGTGACTGCAGCTCCTCCAAAGAGACAGACAACACCTGTAGTGGACTTCCCTGTTAATCTATCTCCTCCATGGTCTGAGTCACTGTACCCTAGAAGCTAATGACATTTAGACCCATAAGCATAGTTTAAGCTGTAGTCCATGGTGCCTTTTAAGTATCTAAATATACTTTTCACTGCAGTCCATTCAGTTGGTGTGAAGTTGTCCAGAAACCGTGATACATAGCTCACAGCAAATGTTATGTCTGGTCTTGTTCCACACATCAAGTACATAAGCGCACCTACAGCTTCCCTGTACGGAACCTTCACTCTCCGATTGTTCAGATCTACTATTTCCTGGGAATTAGTAGGTTTGTTATTATTATTTGGCACTTCCCTTATGCATGCAGGTAAAATAGGAGATCTCACAGGTCGGCAGTCACTCATATTAAATCTTTCTAAGATTCTTTTTGTATAAGCCTTCTGACTGAGTTGGATTCCTGATTTACTTCGCTCGATTTGAAGACCTAGCATATAGGATACTTCACTGATGTTAAACTTAAATCGTTCTCTCAGTTCTTGCTCAAAAACATCAATATCAGCCAAACTATTGGCTGCTATCAGGCCATCGTCTACATACAGAGCAATTATAAGCTTGGAACTACCATCCTTACGGATGAACAGACAGGGGTCTGCTGCACTTTCACTGAAGCCTTTAGATGTGAGGAAATCCTTAAATTTCTCATTCCAACACCTTGGAGCCTGCTTTAGGCCATACAGACTCTTTATTAACCTACAAACTCGGCCACTGCCATCATTATGTCCTTCAGGCTGTTTCATGAAAATATCCTCTTTCAGATCTCCATATAAAAATGCTGTGGTTACATCGAATTGCCTAAGGATGAGATTTTCACTCGCAGCGACACTCAATACCGTCCTTATGGTACCCAAAGTAACAACTGGACTAAAGGTCTGGTCGTAATCTACGCCTTTTTTCTGAGTATCCCTTTACTACCAGTCTAGCTTTGTATTTATCAACCGATCCATCTGGAAATGTTTTCACTCTAAAAACCTACCGCGAAGGAAGGGCCTTCCTGCCTTTAGGTAAATCTTCTAGTACCCAAGTGCCGTTCTCCCTCAGGGAAGCAATTTCACAGTCTATAGCTTCTCGCCACTTGTCACCATTGGCACTTGTGATCGCTTCTTGGAATGTTTGAGGTATGACATCATTATACCTCAATGTTTCAGCAGCACAGATGTAATCAGCTAGTCGAGCAGGAGGTCGAAGTGCAGACCTTGGTCGAAGTTCCATCTTCCCTTCTTCGGTTTCAGATATTTCCTCTGCTTCTCCTTCCACCACCTCCTCTTCCTGAATGTCATCACCTTCCACTTTTCTTTCTTCTTGAATACCACTACATTTTTCTCTTTTTTCTTCTTGATAAACATTTTCTTGGTTTATATTTATGGCTTCTATATTAGCCAATTCTCTAAAGAATTCAGGTTCCCCATCCTCTTCATTTTCAGAACCAATTGCTCCACAATCTTTATCACAGGTAAGAAGAGGAATATCCAGGCATTCTTCAGCCGGGTTACAAACGCTTTTTTCAAATTGTTCATTTTTACCATCTCTAATGGGCATTGGTATTAAAATACAGGAGGATTTGTTTACACCTTTCTGTGGTTTTAATACTTCTTTCCCTGTATTATTTTCTTTGATAATTTTCTCATCAAAAATTACATCCCTGGAACGCACTACTTTGCCTTTGGAAAATATTCTATAGCCATAGAAGTCACCCTCATAACCAATTAAAACACCTTCTTGTGCCTTCTGATCCAGTTTATGCCGGTTTTGTTTGGGTATGTGGAAATAACATTTACTTCCAATTACTTTAAAATACTTAATACTCGGTTTTCTTTTGAACCATAGCTCGAATGGAGAAAGATCTTTGATGTTAGTTGGACCAGACCTATTGAGTACATAAGCTGCTGTGTTAGTCAATTCAGCCCAAAGCTGTTGAGGCAAATTATCACAACTGTACATCATAGACCTCACCGCCTCAACCAATGATCTGTTTTCTCTTTCACTTGAGCCATTTTGTTCGGGCGTGTAGGGCATAGTGAACTTCTGCTGGATCCCCTTAGAACTACAGAAGTCTCTTATCTCATTGTTATTGAATTCGCCCCCATTGTCACTCAAGATTGCCTGGATTCTATATCCTATTGCTTCTGCTTCAGCCACCATGCATTTCAATTTATTAGCTACTTCACTCTTTTTCTTTAAGAAATATACAAATCTGTAACGTGAAAAATCATCTTTTATTAAAAGAAAATAACGATAACCAGAAAAAGAAGATGGAAATGGTCCACAAACATCACTGTGCATTAGTTCTCCGGGTTTACTTGCTCTTGGTCGTGTACCAAATTTTAGCCTATGTGTTTTCCCAGCAGCACACCCTTTACAGATCTCTTGATCTAATTTCAAATTAATACCTAATTCCTTTGAGATGAGTTTCTGTACATGTTTCTTGTTTTGATGAGCTAAACGTTCGTGATATAACTGTAAGGAATCAATTGCATTTATCTCAGCTTCTGGAAGAATTGGGTAGATATCAAGCTTGTACAATCCTCCTCTTCTCTCACATTTCCCTCTCAAGAGTGGTTTTCCATTTAGCTTAAATGTACATGTTCTATTATTTGAAGTAAAGAAACTATTTGAAGGGTTATTATCATGTGCTGCTAACACCGAGAAGAGATTTTTATGAATATCAGGGACATATTTAACATTTGACAGGGTCAGCTCCAATTCCTTCCTAAATACTCTGCTACGAAAGTTAATACTACCCATTCCTCGAGCCTCAACTAAGCTCCCATCAGCAGTTACTACCTTGCAAGGGTTATCAAAATTCTGAAATGAAGAAAATATGTCCCTTCTGTTGGAATTGTGACTTGTAGCTCCATTGTCCACATACCAACCTTCTTCATCCCATTCAGCCTTTCTGTCAACCTGAAGAAGAACATTCTGAAGAACATTGTTGGCTTCAGGAGACTTATCTCTCTCGAATCTATTTTTTGATCTAAATTTAACTCTGCTATCTTGTCTCTTCTTGCAATTTTTTGCAATATGCCCCTTTTCATGACAATAGAAACATTCTATATCACTTTTTACATTGTTTGACATTCTTCTATTATTGTAAGTCTTAGTTACCAATGCTTCTTCTTTATCCTCTGTTTTCTGAGAACCAAGCAATGATCTTTCATAGGCACAGATTTGTGTAGTCAGGTTATCAATTGACCTCTCACTTTTGCTCATTAGCATCCAGCTTGAGCGAAATGAAAGAAAAGAATCTGGTAAAGTTCCTAATATTTTGCAAATTAAAAATATTCCAGGAAGTTCTAGATCAGGATGATCCCTATCTTTAATTTCTTGATTTAGTTCCTTCCATAAATTTTTAAGTTTGCAAATATGGGTAGCCATATCATCATTTTGTAATTTCTTATATTCGAAAAATTCCATGCAAAGGTTGTATGCCTTGTCTTCGGTTGAGCAGTCAAATATCCTAATTCCACACTTTCATTTTCGTAGTATTTTTCTTACAGACATATTATTAGTGAGAACTAAAAGCGCAGAACTGTCTGCTTTATTGAACTCAGCTAATTCATATTTGAACTGTTTCAACTTTTCAGCTGATTCTGATGAAGAAATTAGCTCAGGTTTCACCAGTTTCCCTTTATTACATCCAAACATGCTGGGATTGGCCTTAAGCAAATTAAAATCTTGTACCTCCATGTTAGCCAATTTGACTTTCCTTCAAGGCATCCAATTTGAACAACTTTTGTTTCCATTTTGTTAGAATCTTCTTCACAACAATTCTTATATCTGGGCTGGGCCCATAACCAAATGAAACTTTTAGTTCAAAGTTATTTATTATACAATATTAACTTTGTGAAATGCTGCTTTTTTAAGCAATTAACTTTTATTGTAACATTAACAATATGTTACTTTTCAACAAATGTAATTTAAACATGTGAGTGATTCATTAATAATTCATCACTCAACAAAATCTCCCCCTCTCCTCCTTCAAAATTTGAGGTCTTACGTTTAAAGATGCGTAGAACCCGAATAACAAATTTAAAAAATCTGTTTGTCCGCCGTCTGCTGCATTTCTCCAAAACTACTGGACCAATTTTTTTTTTAATTCATCACAAAAAATACTAGGACATGCAATGATGATCCTAACACCTACAGGTTGATATCGGTTATCTTTAAAATGACAGCTGATTAAAAGTGATTTTATTCAATAACTCAGTTATTTTTGAAGATTGTTAAAAAATTTATTTGTGTTTATTAACCAAAAAATGTTATATAATAATTATTATAAAAAAAAAAAAAAAGAAAAATAATTAAATTTTATCCATAAATATTCCTATAATTCAGTTATTTTTGAGTATAGAGAAGTGTTGAGATTTGAGTGTTGAGTATGAGAAATGTGTTAAGAGTTTTAGAGTCAGTAAAGCATGATAAACAAGAAAAAAATTTAAAAAAGAACCATTGAAATTGGTCAAGAACTAGCAGAGATATATCGTTTTGAAATTAGCAGTGGTGATATGCCATTTTCCTTCGAATTATTTATTGCTTTTCATATAACTTAATTGCCTATCTACAGGTTTATAAACGGTTATACCCTAATATTGTTATTTGGAAATAATAAACCATTGTGTAATAATTTGCAGCATTTTTTTCACTACCGTCAGTATTTATTTGACTTTGAATTTATATCACAACGATATATATTAGTTAATATTAGTACTTTAGTTGTAATTAAGAAATACTTTAGACGATTGAAGTTGCACTAGGTCTCCTTAATCTTAAACTTAGTATCATTATCATATAAAATAAGATTTTGAATACCTCTGTTAAATCTTAAACTTAGTATCATTATCATATAAAATAAGATTTTGAATACCTCTGTTATGTACCTTTTACCTCAATATTTATCAAGTCTACTATTCTTTTCCATTCTTTAAGGTTTTCCACATGGACTCGAAAGACATCCCGGACACAGTCGGCCAAGATCCTCCTAACAACCACCCCGCTAATAAGTTCGTAATGGATTTGATAAGATTCATTATTTTCGATTCTCTTTCGTTGCCAGTATCTGCGAAGACAACCCCTCCTCTTGACATTGTACTTGAGGTAAGATATCATAAATTTATTTCTCATTTTATTTTTATTCAAATTTATTTTTTTTAAACGGTATAAGTTAGTTCCGGGTGCTGCCAAATAAACACTCAATTAAGTGGAAAGTTAATTTATTTGTGCCTAAATTTCAGGACTATAAAACAAAATATAACAGTTGTAGAATTCAATATGTAAAGATGATATAGATATAGTGTGAAAAAAGAGTTGCACATATATGACATACAAAATTTCAATAGTCCTAAAATGTTCAACATTGTAAAAATTAAAAATTTACAGTATGGAAAAAGAGTTACATATCTATGACGTACAAAATGTCAATACTTTCATAAAATGTGAAAAATAGTGAATAATTATGTACACATATTTCTTTGTGAAAGAAAGCGGATAAAACAAAACAAAACAATACGTCGGAAAAGTTGAGATGTAAGATTGAGATCAAAAGAATGACTAAATTAAGAAATTATGGCGCCTGTGGTGAGGAAATGATCAACTGAACTTGGTGGCAACAATGCTATCAAAATATAATTATTTGTTGTCCTTTTTTACATTCTAAACAAAGGTGGTTAGAAGATGTTGGAATGCCTTGTCTATGTGAGGTTTGAAGTTAAGTTAATAAACAAATATAATTAATAATTGTGGACATAATTAGTTGGCCGTTAAGAATTATTAAAAGGAATTAGTCTAGGTGGTAGTCAGTGAATGAAACAATTGATTAGTTTCAACCATTTATTTTCTGCCAACGTTTCGACCCCCTTTGTGGGTCATCATCAGGGCTAAAAAGATATAAAAGAGATACATTTAAAATCAGATTAAATATACTATTTTAAAAACTATTGAGCTAGAGAATGTCAATATTATAACATCTTTCATATCAATCAATCAATCAATATTTGCTATAATATTGACATTCTTCAGCTCAATAGTTTTTAAAGCAGTGTATTTAATCTTACTTTAAATGTATCTCTTTTGTATCTTTTTAGCCCAGATGATGACCCATAATGGGGGGAGGGGTCAAAGCATTGGCAGAAAATAAATGGTTGAAACTACTCAAATGTTTCATTCACTGACCGCCACCCGGACTTTCTTTTAATTATTAATTCCTTTTAATAATTAATAATTATATACTAAATTTGCATAACTTTTATTTAATATTTGTTATGTTACTATAATTTGAAATATTTATCATACCAAAAGTCATCTTAATGATTGCTTTATTGTCTTTTCTCAATTGTGATGAAGGCCTAAAATTTAGACCTGAAACATTAGCACATAAATAAAATAAATAAAATAAGATTTCTTATTAATGTGATTTTTTTATGACCATACTCCCCTCTCCCCCCCCCTAAAAAAACTTCTCCAATCATATGCACATATTTACCCTATGATAAACATTGACCCCACCATTAATCTATTATTCCGTTGGTGCTGACCCAGTGCTCCGGAGACGTGGGTAACATCAACGACCAGTCGAGAATCCAGACCGAGGTGCTTAGCTCGCTGATGGACCACCTGGTGGCAGCTGACATCCTCATCGGCGACCAAGCGGCGCTACCGATAGTCCAAGGAGGCAACAGCAGCAACATCGCTCCCAACGTCTCCTATCTCGCCGCTCGCACGGTTGACAAGATGTGGCAAGGTATCAGATATTTTTATTAAACTCACTCCCTTTAATAAATACATAAGAACAATATTTTTTATTTTATTATATCAATAATTATTGTTTTGAACTTTTACTAGCCAATGTTGGGTAGCTTTATGTTCCTGTCATACTCTACATGAACAATTTTTTTCTTTTAATTTGTAATAAGTATATAATAATAATATTTAAATGTTTTGCGGGCCATCTCTATGCAAAACGAGTTGTTTCATATAGCACAAATACAAAGAAAAAACTGAAAACTGTTTACAGACGTCATGAATATAAATTAAATAAATGAAGCAAACGTTCAAAACGATATGAAAAAATTTAAAACAAGATAATACAATTTACAAATAAATGTAAATAAATAAAGCAAAATAAACCGACAAATTTCACTTTATTTTTTGAATAAGTTTGTTTCTTATAAATGATTTGATTTTCTTGATCTGGCCTCATCAGTGGCTCAACAACCCAATCAATGAGTCAAGGCCTCCTCCAAAAATCTTCTCCATCTTTCCCTATTCTGGGCAGCCGCATTCCAATAGCATACTCCAAGAAGAACTGTGGAGTCAGTTGCGACTCCATCTTTTCGCCACAGTTTGGCGATGCCTCTGGGGCCATAGTCAGACATCAGTTTCTTGGGAATGAATGCTCTGTTCTTGCATTCTAGTGATATGCCCATCTATGATTTATTAAAATTAATTAATAATGTTTTTATAAGCCTTTATTAAAAACTAACATAGTTTCCTCTCTCTTCTGCTATTATCTTTTTTTCCTTTTTCCTTACATGGTAACCCCATATAAGGACCGTTTATTATAACATCATGTTCCATACCTTAATGTTATACTACATGAATGATAATATGATTATATTAATTTACATATGAAAGTAGTATTACATTAACAATTATTACAGAATAATGTTTCAAATGAAATAGAACAAAATAAATAAAGTAACTATCATAACAAATTTAAAATACAATTTTAGTCAACAGAAAAGAATTACTTACGCTGCCCATCTTTAGTCAGTGATTCGAAGTCAATGCCTTTAATGAATTTAAGTAAGTCTGTCTTGAATTAAGAGAACAAATTTTGTTCCGTCTCTGGCCAGTTTCCATTTTTAAGTATTATATTTTTAATTAAATGAAATCTTTGTCTGTCAAAAATTTTGCAGTCATAAAGTATATGTTTAAAATTTTGAATTTGTCCGTTATTCCACACTAGTACTTTCAGAACTGAAACCGTTGTCATATAGATTTTGTTTCTCATTTGAAAAATAAATCATTGGTAGAAATAATCGGGAGTCATTCATGTGAAAAATGTTTAAATTTTTGTTATAAAAATATATTATAATTTATAAATAATTAAATATAAATGTGTATTATTTTTTATTGTTTTAATTTTTTCATACGACTGACTCGATTATTTCTACCTATGGTAATTTCAACAGTCGACCATTTTTTTTTTCTGCAACCAAACAGGTGTGCTTTCTATTGCGCGTTATAGAACGGAAGTTGTACGGTCAATACATAAGTTTTGTTGCAATTGCCAACCTCAAAAAGCTGTTGGGATCGATTAGCTCGTTTCTTAATGGATGCTCAAGATGGTCAACACCAAAAAGTTTGTACTATAGCCTTGAGAGCCAATCACACCAGCAGATTATATGAATAGATGTTTCATCTTCTTGTCTGCATAGTCAGTCTACAAAGAGGAGCGCTTGGAAGTGGAAACTTAAACATGAGCCAGTTTAGTTTGCAGTGTCCCCTGTAGATAGCAGTGATTGTTTTTAAGGAAGACCTACTCATACTTAGTACTCTTCCTTCTATTAATATTTGGACCATCTAAAAATCTACCAAAAGGTTATTTTATTTTTTTTGTGCCAAAAGGTATTTTTTTTGTACCATAATAAATATTATATATATATATATATATATATATATATATATATATATATATATATATATATATATATATATATAATATATATATTATTAGATTTTTCTCCTGTTTAATAATAAATTAGGCTATCATACCACTAACCCCACTTGTACATTCTACTAGAGTAACATGTAATTGGTGTAATACCACAACATGTATAAAATCTTGGGCTTATGTATAAAAATCTTAATAAAAAAAAAAAATCTAAGAATCTAAGTGAGTGTTGTTTATTTTTTATAACCAAAGTTGTTTAAATTTCATTTTGTAGGTTTGTTTAATGGTCCTAAAGGCGGGAAAAAAAAAAAAAAAAAAAAAAAAAAAAAAAAAAAAAACTGTCGACCATACATCCTGAATATGAAAAATAAATGTTTCAAATTTATTCTTAATTTAATTTTTTTTTTTTTTTTCTAGGGATGTTGGTTAAAGACCTCATGAAGTGTTTGATTTCATCGTGAAGCTGTTGACCCAAGCTAAGCGGAGGCAGGTCTCGACGTGTACCGAAACGCTCTACCACTGCCTCAATCGGACATACTATATCTACTGTCGCGAGGGACAGACACTATCCCTGATCAAATGCCTGTTCTTGACGCTTTACATAAAATCACTAATAACAGGTAATTAGTGTATATTTTTTTTAATTTATAGGAAGAAATTAGTCTGGGTGGCATTCAGTAAAAGAAACAATTAAATAGTTTGAACTATTTATTGTCTGCCTACGTTTGTAGGTCCAAATTGTGGGTCATCATCAGGGCTGAAAAAATACAAAAGGAATACAATGAATGTATAGTGACATAGAATGGAATAGAAATTTTATTTGCCTTTGGGGCTTCCCGATACAAATAGAGTAGAGCCTAGCTTGGTTGTAAATTACAATTTTATGGTTTTAACAATTTATGTAGGGAGCAGCGTGGTCTAGTGTGTAGAGCGCTAGTCTACTGTGCTCCGGGCCCTGGGTTCGAATCCCGCCTGTGGCGGAATATTATTTATTCTGTTATTTCAGCCTGGGGTACGGAGACCCTCCTGGGGCACACCCAGCCTCAATCATGTGGGTACCCTGAAAAAAAAAAAAACCTGGCGGCTGAGCGTGTTCTCGGCCGAATCACCTCATTGCATGGCCGTTTGCCTAGAAAACAGTACGAACTCTACATGTACTGAGCCCAAAACTCTTCATGGATTGTAGTGGTACAGTTTTTTTTTTTTTGTTTTTTTTTTTAACAATTTATGTACATATAATTTCCAAAAAATAATAATGAAAATTTACTAACACATTCTGATTTTCAAACCATAAGTACTAGATTAAAGAATAAACAATTACTAGTGCTTATTAGAAACATGTATAGTAACATATGTTTATGTTATTATGTGATTACCCAAGAGACTGGTCTACTTTGGTTCAGCTTTATGTATGTTTAGTGTATTTTATTATATGTTGCAATAAAGATTATAAAAAATAAAAATAAAATAATTATTTTACCACTAGCCTGTTTATAATATAAATTTGTAGGGGATTAATCTTCGGAGCTGGAAATCATGAACTGGAATTCATCGGCTGCCTTACCTATTGCCTTTTACAGCTGACATCAGAAATGAAAATAATGTAAGTAAATTATTGGAACCTCCTAATATTGGTTTCAACATTTACCTTTGAAATGATTCTAATCTCTTGATAGCTTTTTAACGATTGATTGAGTATTATCTATTTCAGAATGGATGCAAATACTAAGACGACGTGGCACGTACCTCCACATTCGGACGATACAGATGAACTGACGCTGCGGCAAGGGCAGAACCTGATCGGGGTGGCCGCTCGCAGGGTCTGGGACGAGTTGTACATCTGTAAAAAACCTTTGATAGAAGAGGTAACTAGCTTAATTATTCTTAAGGTCTAATTTTATTGTGATCTGATCAAAGGAAGACATTTTTTTTTTTTTTATGGATGGCATTTTAAAGAACTGCCACCAAATAGGTTTATCATGCCCCATAGTTTAAAATTTGTACATTTAGTGCATGAGTTTTGTTGCAATTGCAAACTTCTTAAGGCTGTTAGGATCAGTTAGCCCGTTTCTTAATTGATACTCAAGGCGGTCAACAACGTTTGTACTGTTTCCTTGAAAGTCCAAGCTTAAACATGCGATAGTTAAGTTTACAGTGTCCTTTATAGATGGCAGTAATTGTCTTTAAAGAGGTCCTACTCATACTAAGTAGGCACTTGCTACTATTAATACTGGAACTGTCTAAACATTAGAGTGAGTGTTCACTTTGCTTTAACCAAAGTTGTTTAAAATTCATTTTGTTGATTTGTTTTATAGTCCTAAAGGCAAAGCTGAAGCTAATACCACACATCGGATCCGGTGTTATAGGAATAGTTTCTGGGCCTTTCCTGGCCAGTGAGTCGGCTTTTCCATTGACGCTGATTCCATTATGTTCGGGTACCTATTGGATGCTCACTCTACAGTAGTTACAAGCAAGATGATTTAGGGTTTGATTACATTCTTAAACAATCTACATTTTTTTTAATTTAATTTTTTCTAAATTTTTGCCCCAAGCATGTGAATTATCTGAGGAAGTAAGTTCATAAATATCCAAAAAAAACTTGGTTATGCCAATTTATTACTCACACCCTATAAGTTAATTCATAATGATGGAGTTTAACTGACCGTTGAGTGCTTAGATGGGAAGATGGGGGTGCGGTCATTAGAGAGAAACTCACATTAAAACATTGTGCTATTTTAATTATGTGCCGATGTTTCGGCCTACATTGTGGGCCTTCATCAGGGTGACTGTGAGACAGTACCTAAAGAAGTAGAAGTAGAATTAGTAGAGTATAAGTTAATTCAATACTTATTTACACTGTCATTCAAAAGTTTGCGATGACCTATGGTTTAAATCAATAATTTTATCTTGTATGTGTGGATATCTGAAATAATCTTTGTGAAACAATTTAATCATCTTTTTAGTCTTATCTCATTTTGCCCATATTACCTTGTTCTGTTTCTGATCTCTTAAAACTGCGGTTTACTTTTATTTCTTGGCAGTCCTATTTTATTTATTGTTTGGTAGATTGTATAATATATCATTATGTTCTACAAGTTAATATTCAATAAATAATAAAATAACATATATGGTGCTACCTTCACCTACTCAATGACTAGGATAAATACCATATTACACTACTTAGCAGTTTCTTAGTATGATGACAATTGCGTCACTGACTTACGATATTCACAAGCAATACATTACAAGTTTCTTTGATACGATGGTGAACAAACTTTTTTTTATTTTTTATTCTGGTCTGTATTCCATGAACCAACCTGAAACAGCCACTGCAACTCAGGTGATAGCTCTTAAGAATCTTATACTGATGGAGTTCAAGACCAGCAGAGGTGTGCCCAGTAGGCAAACGCCTCTCCAAGTAAATGGCTGTCCTACATAATGAATCTCAACCTAGCCACCCTTGTTAGAATGTGTTGTTTACCTACAGGAAAGGGTGTGGAGCCATGAAAAAAAAATATCCCTATGAACTCACTTTCCCTGATGTGCTGCACTTGTTTATTCTTTCTATATTAGCTATTCATTTAATACTTCATTTCTTACTCTCAAACCTATATTAATTTTTTGTTTTTTAGGTTTTCAAAATGACCCTACCTGCCACCAATAACAAAGCACCCGATTTAGCCGACATCAGAGAACAAGTCCATGAACCAGCAACGAAACTTTGGCTCAACTATGTCGATTCCGAACGGAAAGCATCTTATAAAAATCCATGGGAGATCCACAATCAGATACAGTCGGTAAGAAACCTATTTTATAATTACTATCTATAAAATTTTTACTTATTACTTACTTACTTTTGCTTATTCTATAATTTCTAATACATATTGTTATTTATATACGTCGTAGAAAATTCAAAAAGTGACTGGAGGCCTGACGAGACTTGCCAGCCGATCAAAAGTGAAAAAGGAAGAGTCGCTGCGAGTGAAGTCGCAAGTGAGCGGGAGCGGGAGCGAAATAGAAACAACAGCGACCACTCAGCATCAGGTCGCCCTCATCAAGGAGTTGGTATGTATTTTCCTTTATATTTAAAAGTTATTATTTTTTTTTTTTTTATCGTCTACGACTGTGATTTTTGCTTACAGGTGGAGCTGCAATCCAAACAGCACAGCCACAACCAGGACTACATGGAGCGCTATGTCCTCGACGAGTGGCTCCAGATAGAGTCAGAGCTGACGAGGGAGAGGGCTCTATGGGGGCCGCAGCTGCCGTCCAGGTTCAGAACTTTTTTTAATTTTTACTTTCACTTACTATATAGTATGGGAAAGTATTGCTATCATGAAAATTTTAGAATTCAAGTTTTCAAAAGAAATACACGTTTTAGGGTCCCCTGAGTCCAAATGACCTAGTCCCGCAAAAAGGTCTATGTATTATGTTTCCTTTGCCCCTGTGTGTTAATTAAGTTTAGCACGAAAATGAAAAGTTGCAAGAAACTGAAATTTCATATCTAAGACAATTATACGCCCTAGATTTTTCATCAAAATCAGCTAACCAGAATAGCCACTTTATAAGCATTTAGCACCTTTTTACGATTTTCTCAAAAATAGCCCTACCAATTTTTTATTAAACTAGCTATATCAATGAGAAATTGGATGGGCTTTAATGTGATGTTGAGGCTTAAATGCCGATATTTTAAATTTTCTTCCTCTACCTTGAATTTTGTAGATTCTATAAAAATATCTGTACCATCTTTTTAGCTCTGATAAAAAACAGCTAAATATACAAGTTGAGCGAATTTGCTTTACAACTAAAGAAGAGAAGTACAAACATATATTTTTATGCAATTTTTGTGTTTTTAAACATGAAAGTAGTAATATAGATGTAAAATATACCGTTGGAAAGCTAAATATTTTAGAAAAAATATTGTTTTATACATAAGATTGTAAAAGTTTATGGAGAGTGATGAAAAGTCTATAAAACATATTGATTGTCATAATATATTATTTAATAAAACAAATGTTTCTATTAAAACTCAATATAAATAATTCTTTAATTATTTATTTTCGTTTCGAAATGTGTTTAAAAATTCTTAAAATTGCTATAAAAAACAGAGGTAACTGAAAGTCGTGTATTGCGCACACCAGATTTTTTTTCTCTTCCCAGTAAAATACAGGTTTGTGGTCGAATTTGATTTTCCGGTTCTTCTTCTGGTGTCTCTTCGTCTGAATCTTATGCACTCTTTTAGAGGGTTCTGATGAGTGGGTCTGGGATTGAATATTTGACAATTACGTTTTCATACCTTGTGATGGAGTTCACTGGTTGTTTGATTCTGTCCAGTTAGTTTTTCTCAGTCTTGGCCGAAGGTTTGTTCACATACACAGTTCTGCCAGTGTTGTGGTCATCCTGTCGGTGTTATTGTGTTAAATAATGAAGGTTCATTTTATATTGTCTTAGCATTTTAATAATAGTGATTTTACATGAGTCTTGTATATTTTATCCGAGTCATCAAGCATGAAGCAACTGTTTTCAGAACCCTGGATCAAGATTTTTCATATTTTTGATCAATTAATTATAATATTAATTAATGTTCAAACAGTCATTCAACTTATACTGAGAACTGAGACCAGTTCTGCTACTATTTTATGAGGACTTTCTTAAGATCATTAATCAAGAACATATATAAATATTATACAAAATGAAAATACAGAAAAAGATCATGAAAAAAAAAAAAAATGAATACTATAAACATTTTGATACTCTACATTCTTGGAATCTTGCATTTCTATCCTAATTATTATTTTGCATTATTTTTTGAGTTTTCAATTTTATATTTTAATCTCATAAATTTTTTTTCCTCCCAAAAGACTAGACAAGTGGATGCTGGATATGACGGAAGGACCTTGTAGAATGAGAAAGAAGATGATGAGGAACGACCAGTTCTACATCCACTATCCATACAGACCGGAATGGGACTCCATCGAAAATGTAAGTCATAGATCATATAATACACAATCTCTTGTCTTGTAAAATAATTTTATTTATATGTGATATTAAATATTTGACCGTGTGTATATAATGAAGATAACGTCCACATTGCGGGTCTTCATCAGGTCTAAATAGTAAAAAGATACAATGTAAGCATATGTATGGAAGAATATCGTTATATTTTATTTTTAAATGAAAAATGAATTGTAATTTTAGGGTTTTCAAATTAATAACTCTGACTCTTGGCTAAGGTTAAAAACAAACTTATATTCTTAAAGAAATATACTACAATATAAAACATAAATTAAAAACTCAAACATTAAATTTTGAATATTTAAAAATAATTATAAATTATCTGATTAAGCTGTCTTCAGTTGATTCTCCATTCCTATTTTTCAAAATGATGTCTTCAAATTCCTTAATTTGAATGTATTATTAGCGCACTAATCATGGTTTGAAATCAAATAATTTGATGATTGGTGGCATAATCCAATCACATGTCTTCAATGTCTTGCTTCGTCGTCCATGGCTCACAATAGAAGAGAGAGATTGATCCCAATCTATTGCGCATTTTTATTCCTTTTTTCTCATTGGCCGATCACCTCGCGCCTTCTTGATCTTCCTTAATTCAATTTTCTCATTGGCCGATCACCTCATGAGGTACAGTTAGAAAGCTGAATCTTTTAGAAAAAATGTTATATACAAAGCTGTGGAAGGTAAAGTGTGTAAAGACTTGTGGGGCACACCCAGCCTCTATAAAGGAGGCACATAATATTGGAGAACAGTCTGGCGACTGAACACGATCTTGGCGTAATCATCTCCTTGCACGGTTATTGTTCTAGACAAATTAGAAAAACTCACTATATGTACTGAACCCAAGATCTTTCATTATTTGTAAAGGTACAAATTTTTTTTTTTTTTTCGGACATCAGAACAGTAATTATTTTGAATACGTGTCATCTAAAAAAAGCCTTGAATTTTCACTGATAATAATTTCCGCATTATATTAATTATATCTATTGGGATTAAAAAGAAATCTAAATAAGACCAATCTCTTCAATAGCTTGAAATCCAAACTGTGCACTCCAAGTAACCCTCTAGGAACGATGTTTACATCGCTTAATGTTTCATTAGGTTCATCTTTGGAATCCCCAGGCGCTCCAGTGTCTCCGACAGGTATGCCGAGTTGAAGTGGCTTAATCCAGTTTCCCGGCGACAGTATTTCCTGGGAGTATTCCTATATCACACTTTCAATACCAAAAATCCATCCTACATTCTTGACTTACTCATTCCTTGTTCATCAGTTCATTTGTTTAACACGAGATCCCAGCCCACTAACCTCTATTTTCCTTCTCATCGAACATCATCCTTTAAAAAATCCTTTACTTTGCATGCCACATCGTCCTGGAATTCCATACCGACCACTATATCCAAAGCATCTTTTTTAAGCTCATTTAAAAACAAATTATTCCTTCATCTCCTCAGCCACCTATCTTCCGAGTAATTGTAAACAAAAAGTTAGAATAATGGTCATATTCCATTCTAAAATGAAGACTACTACAAATATGTAAACAACATTTTTTTTCCTTTCTTTATTTTATTTTTTTTATAATGAATCAAAAAAAAGGACAAATTGTCTTGTTCATTCCTTTAGAAATCGCTGAAATACAAAGTGGCAACGTGCTGGGACAGCAAAGAGTATTACCAGAAGTTCAAGGCGCACGCTATCAATGACCAGGAGAGGACTGTCCTCCAAGAGCGGGAGCAGAGCCACCACTCGGTAGATTCCAACGAGGACATCTCCAACCACCATCCCAACAGTAAATATTTCATAGCAAATCTATATCCAATTTGTCAACATTCACTCTTTTCTTCTTGAAGTCATTAGAATTGGAGAAGTACAGACTCTCGGCCACGATACTGGGTTGTGTCACATGAAATGTCCGTTTTCAAGGTAAAGGATTTTTATTAAAAATACGATATGAAAACAAGGTAATTTTATTCGAAGTATTTACCTTCTTTTTCTACACATTTTTCCCAATGTGACACAAACTTTTTTATCCCCGAACTGAAAAACTCATATCTTTGAAGTGAAACAAAATCTGAAAATGCACTTCCCCCAACACCTTGCAAATATTTCTAGCGTCCTCAGCCGCTGAATGGCCGAGTTTAAACTCGTATAAAAATATTACTCGAAAATCGCGTGTTTTCATGTTCATATTTGGAGGTATACCAAAAAGTGGGTAATTGATTGGGAAGCTAATGTTTATAATACAAAGGTAGAGGATTAGTAACTGTTTACTTTAAATATTTAAACATTCGGAAGAAAACAACAGAGACCTGCAAAATCCTTTATGTATTTCAGAAACTATAAAAACGGACATTTTATGTGAAACAACCCAATATAATCTCCTCAGAGAGGGAAAATATATATTTAATAATAGTGATAGATAGTTAAACATGTTTTATTCATAAATTTTATATGTTTCTTTTCCATATCTACAGAATACTGGCATGGATATTCCATCTGCCAGGAAGTTGGTTTACTTATATATATTATTTAAAAACAAACGAAAAACTTACAACTATGTAATTATTAAAAATTCTCTATAGTTAACATTTCATAAATCTAAATGTGTTCCAATTCTTTCCATTTAAAATTTCCATTATTTTGTTTTCCTTTAAAATACTCTCTCCAAAATACTTTTTCCTATAACAATTAAATGACATACACTTACCTAATAGATGAGTTTTATTTTTATCTTCCTTACTGTCACAGATTGAACATGTGTAAACTATTTCCCTCATGCATGGCTTAAAGAATTAGCTGGGGTGGGAGAATCTGTTTAAAAATTCATACTTTACTAAGCCTGACATCTTAGAACCCCCATTTGATCTGCAGTGATGCTACAACCTCACTTGTACTGTAGGGGAACAAGCTCTTTAATTGAGTGATGTGTAACCTTTTTAATTCTTCATTTCACATCCTTATAAGAATGTCGGGAGTTTAATAGTTTTGTAAATATTAACCTTTAAGTATATTGACATAAAAAAACAAGCTAAGTAATTTCCTCCTAAATTTTGTTTTTTCTAGTTATCATATTATGTAAATTCTTTAATTTATCTACATGTTCAAATGTACATTCTCCTTGCTACTTCTATTTCCATACTTGTCATTACTCTTTTTTATCAAATAGTGATATTATGGTTGATATTGCAGCCGGATTGGACAATTTAGAAAGCGGGGTCTTGCGAAGAGCCGTGAAGAGGTCGGTGTCCGAGCCAGACGAGGGTGGCGACGATTGCGAAGCTGACGTCGGAGGTGGCGAGGAAGAGAGTCCTACCGACAACCAGACCATCCTAAGGCTTCTTGAACCCAACGAAAAGGTTTTTATTAGATAGTTTTTTATATTTTTTTTTAAATTTAATAAATTATTTTTTATAATTTTTCTTGATATATAATTTGATTTATAGCAACAAACCACTAAAAATCCAATTCAAATAGGTCAACTATGTATCTTGTCATTTTATTAACCCTCGTTAAACTTTTTTTTTTTTTGGTCTATTGGCCTTGGAGATTAGATCCTAGGCTGCACAATACGGTTTCAAAAGATTCCACACCATGCTTCTCGATGATACTTTATAAAAATGACACTAGTCATTATTCCCTAGGCCTATAAGACACCTAATAGGTCTCACATACCCGGGGAGAGGTTCTGAGTTAATCCCCATTTAATTATATGCTTGAAAAGTCCTCCCGGGACTGGGATTCAAACTCAAAACAAAACTAACATGCTAAGCCACACAGCCCATTGATCATTAGCTTTTTATATTTGGTACTAACAAGGTTCTATGTGGCTGGTTCCAGTAAATCCAGTTAATATGTGATTTTAAAAATTTCAGGAATGTAAGAATAACATGTTTGTTAGAAATTATCAATATTAATAAGTGATATATAACTTTAGATGCCGATTGCTCTGGTATGGATTCTGTCTACTGAACCTTAGACCAAATAGATTTAACCTTAAAGATTTTGGGCCAGTTGCACCAACCCAAGTCAAAGTGCGGTAAGGGTAACCTCCACTGAAGTCAGCCATTGCCTGTAGCACCATCTAGGGTAGGGATGCTAAATCCACGGTAAACTTTACTGTGCAAGGCTCACCATTTAACCTCCAGTAAAGTGGTAACCATCCTGGGTCTTTTGAAATAATATCACTTTTGTTTTATGTAATTGTTTTATCTGTTACTATTTCAAAGAAATGGATTTGATTAACATTGAACACTTGATAGATGACGAAGAATATATTGTTAATTTTTTATTAATTAATTAATTTGTAGTTATTATTTACTAAAGGTATTTTAATTTTTTTTTTTTTTTCATAAAATTTTAATAAACATTTCATTTTATAATTACAGTTTTATTATTTAATCCATTAAAATAGATCCACTCTAAATAATTGACAATGTTTGGTTTTGCAAATATAAGATATTTAAGTTGTTATCATTATTAATAGTTCTTTAGTGATTCCTAGGCCTATAACTTTTTTAAAAATCCCACTATATTCCTGTTAAAAATAAGTTGTCTACATTCTGTATGTGGAGGATGATTTTCAGTAGGTTCCATATCTGTTTGAACATGAAAATTTTGAAAACAAATGATTGATTTTTCATTAATCAATTAATTTTATTATTAATGCATTTAAATGTAGACTAGAGACAAATATCTCCTAATTTTGTACAAAATGTTCTACAGTATGTTTTATATAATTAGGGTTTTTATTTTCAATGAACAAGAGAGGGTATGTTGTTAATTTCATTCTTAGGACTCCATATGAAAATACAAAAGTGACTAAAAACCAAAATAGATGATATTTTGTTGACTTATAAACTGATTGCTATGGAGTGAAAGTAAAAAAAATCACAAACAATCCAAACACATTTATTTACATTCAGGAAACAAATAATAAATTAACTATATTATTTTAATAACTACGATAAATAAATATATAATAATAAATTAACATTATTCTTTTAATAACAAACTTTATAAATAGAATAATGCATTTTTTAAAAAGAAGTTCCAAAGTAACTAAGCTGATAAGGTTAAGAATTGAAATCAGGAAGTAAAATGGCCGACCTACCTTTCATCTCCCGCGAGATAGTAGAATAAGTAAACGCCGAACCAACAACGCTCCCTGCTGAAATCGGCGGTAAACTATCTACCGTAGTTTTACCTGAGATAAGCTTACCTTAGGTTGAACCGAGGCTGGTGCAACTGGCCCTTAGTATTATTTAAAATTAATTTGTTTTATCCTGAATAATAATATTGATAAGATGAAGAAATTATTTGAACGTTTCAGATCAGCCACATGTTCCGCTGCGCCCGTATCCAGGGCCTGGACACGATGGAGGGCTTGCTGCTCTTCGGGAAGGAGCACCTCTACATCGTCGACGGGTTCACCCTCCTCAAGTCGCGGGAGATCAGGGACATTGAGTGCCTCCCCCCAGACACCTACGACCCCATCCTCCCTCCTCAGGGCACAGTGTCCTCTTCCAAGCGACAGTGCTCAAAGTTCAACTATGAAGATATAAGGTATTTTTAATTATTTTATTTATAATTATTATAATTCTTTAAATTTTTTTTTTACTGATTTTGAATTCTACATTTCATGAAAAACTATAATTATATTATTCTAAATTTCAGGGAGGTACATAAGAGAAGGTATTTGTTACAACCGATGGCTCTCGAAGTGTTTTCCGGGGACGGAAGGAATTACCTCCTCGCTTTTCCAAGGAAAATCAGGAATAAAGTTTATCAAAGGTAAATAAGAAATTAAGATTATCATATACTCCACTGTTTCATTGAAACATTTTAAAACACTATGTTTCGACTATTTGCCATCATCATTGTCATCCTCAGTTTTTATAAAAGGATATCCCAAAATGTTTTGTATAAGCGATTCGTTTTCTAAACATCTGTATAAAACTTCTTTCAAAATATTATTAAAACTGGTTAATGTTAAATAAAATTAAATATATATGTACAAGTCATAAATTTATTAGGTGTCACCTGTGGTGTAGTGAATAGCATAACAGTCTTAAGTCGTGGGCTTAAACCTGGTGGATGGCCCCAGTAAAGGCTTAATTTAACACATTCAGAGCGGTACGGTGTCAATTGAACCTGTATCTAACTTCCCGCTAGTGCTGAGCGTCTAAGAGGTAAACTTTGAAAAATGCATCTTTGGACCTTTCCAAGAGTTGAAACCAATAATGTCTCTGTGTTTCAAACTTCAACAATCTCTTATATTCTTATAAAAATTAGATCCGGGTCGAATGACCCCATGCCGCAATGAGGTTTAAATTCCGACCTCTAGTGTGGGATGGGGTCAAAAGACGGGGTTATTCTTCCTGAGAAATGATGGAAAATGATGAGTCACTCGATGATGAGGAGAGGGGAGCCTCTTTTTTAATTTGTTTTGTAATACCCTGAAGTATGAAAAAATATTATGTTTAGGGGGAGGGAGAGAGATTGAACCAAACAAAAAAAATATCAAATCCATTTCCTGTTCTTAAAATTTAAATTGATGAAGTGAAAAGTGTTTTGATTTAAAAAAGAAAAAATATTAATGATTACTACTTCGATGAGGTTAATGAACTTTTGAATGACTCAATTAACGTCCCGCTGGCGTGGTATACTCACCTAAACCTATGGAGTGGGAAAAAAAAATGATTTTGCCTAAATTAATCAATTTTCAGGAGGCTGAATACATTTAAACAAAAGAAAGAATATGGGGCCGATTGACCCTGTGACGCACTTATGGATAATTACGAATTTCTGCACTGAACGTGTTAAAGAGAATAAAAAATCATTTGTTGTGCCATACTTTAAAAGGTATATAAAATGGTGGTCTTGAATCTGTGAGATGTGAGGTACTCGTTAAAGATCCCTAGCCTCATTAAACCTGGATAGGAAAAATTTAGGATTCCTGCATTGTCTGATTAGCTACCGTAGTGTAAAGTGACATTTAATGAATAAACAAACAGTGAAAATTTATTAAATATTTTAATCTAAATTTTCTTCCCGTACAAAGTCAACTTTAAGATAATAATGCAATTGCTTGTTACTAATATTCCAACCAACGTCTATAATTCAAATTAATTTATTTTGAAATCTCTGGATTATTTCTATATTACTATTTAAAAAAATAAGCATTGTGAAGTAAATTATCCCAATCTTGTCAAAGATGTATGATTGCTACCATGCATAGTTAGTTACATGCATCATTTATTTAAAAATATTCTGTGAAATAAATATTGTGGCTGTTTTTTTCAACTCCTCAATCTTTGTCGATTCCATTTTACAGGTTTTTGTCATTTGCTACGGGATTAGCAGATAGCGCTCAGCAGTCTGTGGCCGGCCAGAAGCGAACCGCAAATGTCGAACAAACTGCAAGTCTTCTATCCAGCCTCATCGGTGAGACCTCTGTCACTCAGCGATGGGTGGTAAGTGTTTTTCCCTTGTTTAGTTATTTACAGTGGAATTAAAGTTGTTAGAACTGGATTTTAAAAATAAAGGAGATAATTCAATGCGCGAATTGAAGAAGGTCTTAAAATGATAGTCATAGGTGCTTTAAATGACTAAAACAGAAAAATCTGTTGCCACCATTGCACAACTTTTACTTACGTCTTTGCTTTAAATAGTTTAAACTTTTCAGCCAAACTTATTGTTTCCACTGAGCTATCTGGGGAAGATCCTTACTTCCAAGTGATATCTAAAATTCAGGATGGTTTGACTAAATTGACTAAGTGGACTGTATAGATTTAAAAATAATTACAGTAAATAAAGAATTACAATACATTTATTAAACTAACTAAATATATATAGAAGATATAAGAAACAAAATTAATGGTATTTGTCAATGAAGATAGAAATAAATTATTTTAATAATAACTGTTATATATGGGCTATATTTATGAAAATGAAGTTCAGTTTAGGTTTGTGAATTGATGAAACCAACAAGGGCAAGCCCTTCCTAGTTCCAAGGGGAACAAAGAAAAGACAGAGAATGCAGAGTTTGTAATAAATATATTTGGAGTTTTGGGTTCATTTAAATGAGATTTAGGTCTGTATATGGTATAGTCTCACTGCTCACTATGTATTGTGGATATATATATTATACTATGCTTATTTTAAAAAATATTCTTTTAAGAAAAAATCAATTCACTTCATTAAAATTCATTTTACTCTCAGGGTGTGGTATGGGTTCTTGACAATCAGGCACATTTTTATTATTTAACTTTTTTAATTATAATTATAACTTACAATAATAATACAAACAATATATAACCAGGCTAACCAAGATCCCTCTTCATATTCATACAGCAGCTCCTTCCCCTATCAGCTCATAACTCCCACTGAGCCCTTTTTATCTGTATTATTACCTGATCGGTACCTGCCAGGGACCTTTTTTTGCAACATTCAAAATGGATGCTATGTTTGGAAACAAATAACCAAATAGGAGCTGTTATTTAAATTTCTCTTTTTATCCTATTGTTAGCCTGCCATCATAATATTGAAATAATAAATACTTCAATTGACAACAAAAAATGGGTATATTACAATATATATATATATATATATATATATATATATATATATATATATATATATATATATATTTATATATATATATATATTATTTATTTATTTATTATATATTGACCTATTGTTTTCCTCAAATTTAATAAAGTTATTTTATGAATTGGTATGCATGATATTAAAATAACCTTAAACAAGATATTTTAAGCTAATTAATAATATTTGACCATGTTATACAGCGTGGAGAGATAACCAACTTCCAGTACCTGATGCACCTGAACACCCTCGCCGGTCGCAGTTACAACGACCTCATGCAGTACCCGGTCTTTCCCTGGATCTTGGCAGATTACGACTCGGAGCAATTGGACCTGACCGACTCTGCCACCTTCAGGGACTTCACCAAACCCATGGGAGCTCAAAGTCCAGAGCGCCTTGAACAGTTCAAGAAAAGGTATTTTTTTGGTTTATTATTTTTAATAATGAATCTTTGTAATCAACAAAAAAAAAATTCCCCCCTCTCAAAATTTGAGGACTTACGTTTCAAGATTTGTAAAATGCAAATGATGAATAAAAAAAAAAAGTCCATTTATCTGAAACTAATGTTGTTAGTGTTATTTGATAGAACAGTGATTGCCAACTGGTAGTCCGCAGATGATGTCCAGAGGGTCTGCAATAGGTCTTGAGAAATAATTTCAAATGAACTTAACATATAATATTTGAGAAGCCGTGGCTTTTAATAAGAACCACACGCTCTACACAAACAAATTTAAGATTTTGAGTGATAAAATTGCTAGTGATCACTGACAAGTGACTGCTACTGTACAATCACAACCTTAAAATTGGTCATTTTATAACTTTTCGAAAATAATGAGCTTAAAGAAGAAATATATCAGAGAAGATAATGAAAAATATTTGATTTCTTTATGAAATTTGAATAACCACCTATCTTATATAAGTTTAAAATTTTAGTTTATTTTCGTTCACTTACGTCATTTTATGTTACTGTGGCTAATTGATGATAATATGCTGGAAGTCCTAAATTTTATCTATCCATATTTTATTAGGAAGGGGATCTTTATTGTAAGGGAGTACCTGATTTAGCAAAGCCTCTGGACCACCATTTTACGTTCCTTATGAAGGATGCCATAAGATTTTTCACTCGCTTTAAAAAATCCTAGAGCCATTTGCCAGGTCCAACATTAATTTTAGTTATTCAATGTTTCGTGGATAGAAGTTAATCCCTAGAGCCTGGTTCTTTTTTTTTTCATATTTATTTCCCCAACCAGGCCATTACTAGAATACAGAGTTTCAGGAGAGGTAGTTCACATGACATAACTGGATGAAGGAGTCCTCGAAAATCATTTGTTGGGAACCACTGTGATAGATAATTAAATTTCCTCCTAAACAAAATAAGAATCATTGAAATCGGTTCAGAAATAGTAGAGATATAGGGTTTTGAAATTAGCAGTGATGATTTGATAGTTGAAAGTGATAGTTTAATTTTCTGTAAACAGTTATACCCTAATATATGCACAATGTTGAAATAATAAACAATGTGTAATAATTTGCAGCATTTTTTTTTTTAATATATATGTATTTAAAAAATCTATATTGTTACTTTTTGGACACTTTATTTTAAATCTGCTTTCCCATGCCTATAGCCTCTCCTATCAGCATATTTGCATTATCTAATTTCTTAGAACCGATAACAGTTTACTTTGAAACTATCTGCTAGCATAACAGCTTTTAATGTTCAAGGTTTAAATTCTGGCCTTAAGAATTTTTAAAAGGAGTAAAAAAGTCTTGTTTATGCTGTCCTGCTGAGGGGACATAAAAAGGTGGTCCCAAGCCTGTGCGATGTCAGGTACTCATTAATTATCCCTATCCTAATTAAACCTGGATAGGCGAAATTTATGATTCCCACTGTAGCATCGTCCGATTAGCCACTGTAGCATAAAATGACATTAAATTAATAAACAAACTATTAAATAATATTTCTTTTTCTTTTGCAGATACACAGAGTGGGACGATCCACACGGAGAGACCCCGCCTTACCATTACGGGACCCATTACTCCTCCGCGATGATCGTCTGTTCCTACTTAGTCAGGATGGAGCCTTTTACTCAGCACTTTTTGAGGCTTCAGGTCAGTCATCTGTTATAGCCTTACAGGCGTTTTATTTCCTTAGAAAATTAAAAGGGTATACAACAGTATAAAAAAACAAAAACAAATATTGTGAGTAAAACTTTAGGACAATATCAAGACTTACTCGACAAACACTAAAAAAGGCTCATCTACATGACTATCATAAGGCAAATATAGACTTAAGGAGTAGAGCTTTGGGGCTCTACTAAACCATCAAATTTTTATTTTTACTCAACTAGTATTGCTTAAGATTAGAGTTTATAAAATGAATATATGTTTATTTATATTAAAAATGAAATATTTTATTGGTAAATGTTGCAGGGAGGCCATTTTGACCTCGCTGATAGGATGTTCCACAGCATCCGAGAGGCATGGCTGTCGGCATCCAAGCACAATATGGCTGACGTAAAAGAACTCATTCCTGAGTTTTTCTACCTACCACAATTTCTGACTAACGCTAATAACTTCGATTTAGGTATGATAATGTCGAGAATTTTTATTTATTTAACTTTACATGAGCAGACTTGATATGAAACTTTTATCATTGTCCATTTTTCTATTTTGAATATAAGGACTATACAAAAGGGTCTATATTTAATGATTTTTGTCTTTCTTTTTATTGTTGTGTTATGTAAATAAATGAGGTTTTCCTTTATAATTTTTTTAATTAATAATATTTAAGAACCGGTATAACCATTTAAGAAATGCAGAAAATGGCTTTCTATGGTAGAGGGAACTCTGAGCCGCGGTGAAGGCAATCCCTTTAGGGGTAGGAGACCCCGAATTCAAACTCCCCGGTCCTCCAGGTTGGGGGTTGGTGCAGCGGGCTAGCTCCTCGTTCTCAAATAAAAACTGCACTAAAAACTAAAAAACCAAACAAAAATAAGCCTCGGATATATACTTGCTGGGGCAGGAGTTTGGTTGAGGAAACCTTCAAATTGTAGAAATTCCTGACGAAAAAAAAAATATTTAAGAATTTCCTTAAAAAGTTAAAGAGGAAGATATTCAGTGCTTCATCTGCTGCACAGACAGTTAACAAAATTTGCAGTGTGTATGCATGGTGATGATGCCTTTGGAGAAATATAAATGGTTTGCTCGGTTCAGAATAGGAAATTTTGACTCGGAAGACGTCTTTCAACTTTTGATGATAACAAATTCAAGCATTGGTCACAAACAACCTTCACTCTAGGGATATCGCATAATATAATTGATTTAAGATATTTACAAAAATCTGAAGTTTTTATTAAAATCGCCAGAAAAAAAAATCTATGAACTTTATTTTACAACCCAATATTTTATTTTTATTAAAAAGATTATAGATGAACATTTGATTCCGTGCAGGCTGCAAACAGAATGGGATCCAGCTTGGAGACGTTGTCCTGCCGCCATGGGCCAAAGGCGACCCTCGGGAGTTCATCAGGGTCCATCGCCAGGCCCTCGAGTGTGACTATGTCTCCCAGAACCTCCATCACTGGATAGACCTCATCTTCGGCTGCAAGCAGCAAGGCTCTGCTGCGGTCGACGCTGTCAACGTCTTCCATCATCTCTTCTACGAGGGAAATGTCGATATTTACAAGTAATATAATGTATTTTGTAATGTCTAAATTGTTTTTATCCTATAATATTTAAAATTAATTATCATTCTTCTTGTTTTTAAAATAAATTAAAACATATGACACCTACAAACTATATTTACAAGGTTATTCCCAGTGTGTATAATGGATAAAGAGGTGAATTTTATTGATTTAATTTTGCTTTTGTATTAAAGAAGAAAATGTCTTACATTTTTCAAGACCCAGGTGTCTTGAGCTAAAAGGAGAAATAGAAAAGAGTTTGATATAAGGAGAGATCTCTTTGATTCTTTTTGTGTGAGTTTTTATGGAGACAAAGGAACAGTAGCAAACATTTATTTCAACAAATGTTTGAAGATGTAGCTGTTTTTTTGTTTTTTTCCCAGCTTAAATTCATATTCTGTTGTTTTGATTTTGTCATTGTCTTTATATTAAATTAAAATAAATAGTTCATTAAACTGTATTATTATTTACCTAATCATATGTTAATTAAAGCGATTACTTTTACAGTAATCACTTGGTGATGAAAAGTAACTGGCAGCATTAATTTAAAAAGGACTCATAGTGTTGTATTAATTGTTTTGTTTATTTATTATATTATAGCATTGATGACCCCCTGAAGAAGAACGCTACGATAGGCTTCATCAACAACTTCGGACAGATCCCCAAACAGCTGTTCAAGAAGGCTCACCCCGCCAAGAAGCTGGGCCAGCGGGTGTCGGTCCTCGATCCCACCCCGATCAGTACGGCGCCCTGCTTCCTCGTTGAACGCCTCTTCTATCATAATCTCGACAATCTCAGGCCATCACTACATCCGATCAAAGGTATCATGTTTTGATTAAATTAGAAAAGAGGTATGTTTTATAGGTTTTTTGGGGGGTTTTCTTTTTAAGATGGCATAATAAGAGCACTGTGACCAAACTATTGTGGACCATAGTTCAGAAGTTGTACGGTTAGTACATGAATTTTGTTGCAATTGTAAACTTTAAGAGGCTGTTTGGATTGACTAACTTGTTTTTAATGGATGCTCAAAGCAGTCAACACCAAAAAGTGTGTACCATAACCTTAAGAGCTTATCACACCAGCAAGATTATGTGAAAAGATGTTTTGCTTGTCCAAGTCCAATTCCAAGTTTAAACATGCGATAGTCGAGTTAGCAGTGTCCCGAATATATAAGTAGGCACTTGCTTCTATTAATACTGGAACCATCTAAAAATGTTAGTGTGTGTTGCTATTCTTTTGTTAAACTAATTAAGTTTTTTTTAATTTAGTTATGTAGGATTGTTTAATAGTTCTAAAGGCAGAGCTTGAGCTAATACCGCATATGGGTTCCGGTGTTAGAGGGATGGCTTCTGAGCCTTTGCTGGCCAGTGATCTGGCTTTTTCTTTGCCATTGATTTCGGTGTGTCCAGGAACCCATTTGATGCTCATACTATTGTTACGAGCAAGATGATTTAGGGTTTGATTGCATTCTTCAAGAACCTTTGAGGTTTTTGTATGATTATTTAGTGTACCAAGTGCTATGTCTTACGTTTAGATCATTCATTTTTCTGAATATAGGTCTATGTTTTTAAACTGGAATTTTATTGCTTATAATAAATTAGTTTAGTGATTTTATAATTTTAGTGGTGTATGGTTTTGTAATTTCTCCTATTTGTAAAAATTCATAAAGTATATTATGGGTTATATCTATCAGTTAATATTACATCATAGTTAGTAAAATGCATTAAATTATATGATGACTATTTACTTTGCCAATAGATAAGTGAGATATACCTTATAATTAAGCAAATATGGTATTTGTACACTTTGTACTACTTTTATTGATAACATATACTTCTAATACTACTATTCATATTTAGTTTGAACCAGTTAACAGTTTTCTTAGTGTTGTTTTAAGAAAATAATTGTTTGTTTTTTTGTTTTCAGAACTGAAAGGATCCGTGGGCCAGATCATCCAGTGGGAGAAGTCTGTCCTGGCGACGGAACAGAACAAGGTCCTGGTCCCCCCGAACTACAGCCGCTACGTAGCCTGGGGCTTCGCAGACCACACCCTCAGGATGGGCAACTATGACAGCGATCGGGCCATCTTCACCTGCGAGACTGTAATGCATACGGTCGGGGAGATTGTAGCCTGCGTCTGTCCCAACGCCAAGACTATCATCACTGCGGGAACTGGATCGGTAATCAAATTTTGGATAATAATATAGTATAACTTGTTTTGTTTTTTTAATGAAGTTATCCTGAGAGGTTAACAATGTTCAAATTAAATTTTTGGTAAAATTTAATGAAATTATACTAAGTTTATATTACCTTTCTCAGTTTGGATTACCAGACAATCAGGCACTTATATCCAATACTTAACTTAAAACAATTACTTCAAATCCAGGAGAAAAATAGTCTGGATGGTGGTATACAAAAGATAAACAATGAAATTGTCTAAAATATTTATTGTCTTTCCAACCTTTGTAGGTCCATATTGTAGGGGGTTAGGTCATCAGGGCTAAAAAAGATAAGATAAGGGAATACAATAAGCGTGTAGCTACATATGTGAGAAATAACTAGAATATAGAAAAATAGAGATAATAAAAAGTTATAATAAAAGTATATACAACATTTGATAAACTACTAAGTTAGAGAAAGTTAAAATGTTGGAAAGAGGGGTAAAAGCGCATTTGCTCACAGCCTCAACTTGGTCCTTGGTATTAGTCACTGAATTTTCTATCGATTCATGTAATAATGCTAAGTGTAAATAGTGACTTTTAGTGATTTCCTTACATCTCTGTATTTGATGCCATTTCCTCCATTTATTGCAAATGGGATTTCAGTCCCTGCGACAGAAACCCATCCACACTCATGAGCGATTTAATTACATATATGCACACTGGCCAGTGGTCACTAAGCTGCTGATCGTCTCTTAATGAAACAAACATGTGTTGCTCTTGTACATGCTGAATCCAAAATAAAACAAATAAATATACTAAATTAAATTAAAATGATGTAAGAATGGTTGACTGTATTTAGGTATTGAGGAGGAATTAATTTTGGCTGCAGTCATCAAAACATTATATTAATTAGCACCCCCAACCAGATTAACTTCTCAAAATAAAATTACATATTGTGAAATATAAAAATATGACTATTTCAATTCTTAACATGTATTCATTTCTATAAGAATAGAAATTAATGGGTAAAAGAAAACTGAGTTACTAAATTACAATGATTTTCAGTATACTAATAAAAAATATTCTATTGAAAAGGTAAACAAACAGTTGTTAAGTTGATGTAAAATAAAAAATAATGTTAAATTGGAAATTTTTATTTTGGTAAGATTATTAGATGCAAAAAATAAGTATATTAAACATAACCCAACTCCTTAACCCTTTAGTGTCCAACTACTGCTGAGCTAGAGGAGGCTTGCTGGACTGGGTGTTATTGAAGACAACTGTGCCTGCTGGACCGACACATTTTTGGCTCCGCTATTATGTTTTTTTTTTGTTAATACCTTACTGTCTCCTAACATCTTTTTAATAAAAAATAAATAAATTTAAAAGTTTTTAATTTAATAAATTTATGCAAAATTCTTCAAATATGCAATATAAAGTTTAACCAGTAGTATCCTAGATACATGATTCGGATAGGAAATTGATTTCCGGGGCGCTCAGTGGCTCTAAACGAAATACACAATTGAATAGAAATCTGCATCTAACGGACTTGAAATGCTAGAGAAACAAAATTACTATAGTAGTTCATGGTCTGTGAGACCCACCTTTCACCGGACTACAATAGTAGTCCAAGGTCCACAGGGAACGGCGGGCTGAGACAACTATAGTAGTAGTCCACGGACGCTAAAGGGTTAAGGAAAGGCACCTTGGATTAGGCTGGATTATTTAACCCATTATGTTAAGACTGAAGTTATTTTATATATTTTTAATATATTTATTTGTTACTTCCAATTCTTTTATCAAACATAATTCTTTTTAAACAGAAAAATTATATTATTTCTCTTCTATTTCTGCTGCAGGTGGTCACTATCTGGGAGTACAACAAGAAGCAGATCAGTGTCGTTCAAACGCTAACGGGACACAGCGAAGCAGTGATCTGCCTGGCAGCCAGCCCAGCCTACAACGTCCTGGTCTCAGGGTCGAGGGACGCGACTGCCATCATCTGGGACCTCTCTCACAGGATCTTCGTGAGGCAGCTGGTGGGGCACAACGCTCCCGTTGCTGCTGTAGCCATCAACGACCTCACTGTGAGTATTCAGGGTGTCAGGGCACCACTTTTCAATTTCACAGTAGTCCCATAGCATGAATTTCATGTTTTTCATAGCGACTAAAATAGAATATATGTTCTTAATGCTTATTAGTATGTACAGTTTTTGGAGGTAACTGAATATTCAGCAATTTTTCTTAAATCTGTTATAATTTTTTAGGCTTTAGTTATAACTATTTTGTATTGAAAATAATGATGTTTCAATCTAAATGTAGGGCTCATCATTAAAGCTAGAATTAGATATCCAATTAAGTATTATATACTTCCGTTCACTTTTTATTCTTATTAAAACCTTTTAGGCCATTTATTTAACCTTTCGGTGTCTTTTCCTCATTTTCAAGATTTCTATATTATGTTGATACGATATGCTATCCATTTTTTCCTTTAGATGCGACGAATTCTTCACCATATTACAATATAGTTTCTTTATATTTATTCAGTTTGAGAAAGTTCTATTCATGTTTATCAATTTAATTAAACATTATATACTTCAATTTACTTTTTATTCTTTTAAAAGCTTATTACATCATTTATTCAACATTTTGGGGTGTTTACTCCAGTTCCAAGATTTCTATATTGTGTAATTATTGTTAGTATTAACATACATGGTTTCTATGTATCAGGGAAATAGCATAGAGTATGTATGTATTAATACTTTACTTTTTATTATCTCTTTTTCAGGGAGATATAGGAACATGCGCAGGAACTTGGCTGCACGTTTGGACCATCAATGGAGAACAGCTGTGCAGCGTGAACACCAGCGTTGGGAGGGCCGATCGGATGCAACAGATATTGTGCGTAGCCTTCTCCGAATGCAGGGAATGGGACTCCCAGAACGTATTGTTGACGGGATCCACTGATGGAGTTGTTAGGGTATACTTTATATAATTCCATATCACTAGATTTTAATGCTTGTATTTAATGCTATGGATAATATATAGTCTTGTTTGATTAATTGGTAATGATTAATTATTAGGTGAAGTTGGTTGAGGTTGTGGCCATCAAACACTCCAAACAAGCAAACTTATTTATTATGCCCATGTTTTAGCCTAAATGTTTGGCCATCTTCAGGGAAAATAATTACCAGAGGTCACCCGTGGTGTAGTGTCTAGCATAACAATTTTCTGTGCCTCAGGTCATGGTAGTAGCATTTTTTTAAGGGGGTAAAAAATTTTAGGTCTTATATTCTAAAAACCCAATAAAAATGTTGTCAGTCCACTGTGACTGGCTTTTCTTTGGATACTGCCAGATTGGGATTTCTTTTAGCTTTAGTGTAATGATTTTAGCACAACACGCAATTCACTCCAGGATGATTCTTGGAACTCTACATAGGTTTCAGCTTAAATTTCAAGACTCATCAGGGCTTTTTTAATTGTTTTTTTCATATATATGGTTTTTATATTTATCGATTTAATTTTATTGGTTGTTATCTTATATTTTATCAACACCGATGAAGGCTGTAAAAAATAACATTTCTTTTTTATGGGTCAATCCAATTTAAATCGTCCAATTTTAATTAATTTGTCCATTCAAAAGTTTTTTTTTAATTATATTTTTACCAGTTATTCTCTATATTTTCCTTAATTTGAAACCATTAAAAAAAAAAAAAAATTAATAATACTTTTACTTTGGCAGCCATTTTTAATCAGCTTCGCTGCTGAAAACATATGTTGGGAAAACCACATTAACTCATGTAATTTTGAATATATAAATAATATATAAAAACAAAAACTAACAATACGACAAGTGTGTGCTTAATGTGTTTTTTCTGCAGAATACTGAAGAAGGTGGTTTAAACAATTCAAAAAACATATTAAAAAATGAGACATTTAGCATGTTAAAAGTTTGAATAGAAAAAGAGACTCAGCTTTGATTATTTTTTCTTATGTAGCTTAGTCATTATTCTTCTTGTAAAAATTTTGATCTTGAGAACATGGCTTTTTTTTTATATGAATTTTCAAACATGACAAAACTCAGTTTTTGCGATATTTAAGTTTTGTTGCAAGGAACACATCTGAAAAGGGACTGAGACTTTTTTGATACCTGCCTTTGCTCAGGGGTTTTTTCCTTTGTCATCTATCACCCAAAATAGAGACTCCATGTTTTGTTTTTTTTGGATGGCATTTATTACAGTACAGTATACTGTACATAAGTACAGCGAGCAAACAGGTCTATTGTGCATTGTTAAAAGTTGTACGTTTAATTCATGAGTTTTGTTACAATTGCAATTTTCAGAAGGCTGTTGGGAACAATTAGCTCGTTTCTTAATGGATGCTAAGAAGGTAAACACCAAAAAGTGTGTACCATAACCTTGAGAGCCTATCGCACCAGCAGATTTTATGAAAAGATGTTTCATCTTCTTGTCTGCATAGTCTACACAGAGGAGTCCTTTGAAAGTCCAACCTTAAACTTGTGATAGTTCAGTTTTCAATTCCTGTATAAATAGCAGTTATGGTTTTTAAGGAATACCTACTCATACTAAGTAGGCACTTGCTTCTATTGATACTGGGACCATCTAAAAATCTAAGTGAGTGTTGCTGTCTTTTTTTTTAACCAAAGTTGTTTAAATTTTAGTTATGTAGGTTTGTTTAATGGTCCTAAAGGCAGAGCTTAAGCTAATACCGTGTATAGATTTTGGTGTTATAGGGATAATTTCTGAGCCTTTCCTGGCCGGTGATTGGCTTTTTAATTGCCGCTGATTCTGGTGTGTCCGGGTACCAATTTAGACTCCATGTTTATAAACAAACATTCAAATTTTGATTTTAATCAGATTGTTTGCCTGCCTAATGTTATATTTTAATAATTATATATTTCTTTTTTAAATATAAGCTGGTGTATTACAAAATATATAATCTAAAACTGTTTAATTTGTTCGTTTTCCATATATATTTACTATTTGATCTTCTGGTTGTAGATGTGGTCTATAGATTACGTGCAGACGCCGAAGGACCGCCCGCTGTCCGGAGACAGTATGATAGACGATCCCCCGCTGACCCCAGATCCCTCCCCAGCCCGCTCCCTAGCCCCCTTGTCAAGAGCAAGTCCAAGAGCGTTGTTGAGGAGAGCAAGTCGGTCCTCCATCGCCGGCTCGGGAAGCAGATGCACGTCTCTAGCCTATCAGCCGACTATCCCAACGACGACAGAGGTAAGTTATGTTATAATATGCTTATCTGATTTCTATATGTATATGTATTTTTGATTATTTAAATATTATTAGAAACACATATTTCTTTCACTGACCTATGTATGAAATATATATTATTATAATATTATAATTTTTTATTAATAATGAATGATTAAGGGTTTTTTAAATTAATAATTATGTAGTCTTGGCTAAGGTTAAAAACTTATATTCTTAATTTGAAACATATATGATAACAAGTTATAAAATAAACTTAAAATTAAACTAAAACTAATAAAAAATTGAAAATATAAAAATTTATAGTTTATCTTGTTCCATTCTTTTCAGTTGGTTCGTAATTCTTGTTCTTCAATAGATGTTTTCAATTTTCTAATGTAGTGAGGCTCTATTTCCACGATGACTTGAAAAACCTGCTTGATGGAATGAGATCATTTCCCAGGAACACGTGTGCTCTGATCCACTATCCACGACTTAAGAGCGCCATTGCCCGAAAACACGTGTTATTCTCGATCTGCTGCGCATTTCGATTCTCTTTTCTGATTGGTTGATCAGTTCGTGCCGTCTTGATCTTCTTTTTTTTTTTTGCCTCTTTAATATATCACAACAATAGTTAGGGAAAGTATTGAGATCATGAAAATATTCAATGGAAATACACATTTTAAGATCTCTTGAGTCCAAATGACCAAGTCCCGGAAAAGATCTGTTTGTTTCTCCCCCGGTATCGCATAAAAAAAATCAGAAATTTTGCATGGGAAAAACATATTTTATTTAATATCTTTGGTTCTAGCAAAGATAGAAAAATCAGTCATTAACATATTTAAGTTTTATGTTAGGTATTATTATTGCCAAGTATAAAACTTAAATATTTTAATCGCTATTTTTTAAATTATTCTGCTTTGAAATATGGTAATTTTGACACTAAACATATTTTTCTACCTTCACTAGAACCAGAGATATTAAATAAAATGTGTTTTTCGTGCACAAACTTTCCAATTTTGTTTTTTTACGGGAAGCGTTGGCTCCTAATATTTTGCAGATTCTAATGGTCAAATGCATAGTGTTACCTAAAAATATTTCATCAAAATCGGTGAGACACATTTGGGATCCTCTCCTTTAAGATTTATTATTATTTTGCTTTTTAATGAAATTATTGTAACTTTTTTGTTTACTTGAAAATTTAAAACAAATTAATTTTAAGAAGAATAACTGGGAGTAAGTCTTAATTGTTTGTAAAATTTTATATTTTACTACAATTAATATCCTGATAATTATTATTTATGTCTCGCTACCTTAATATCTATTATCAAAAATTCTACTGTATATTATAATTTTGTGATATATTAAGTAGGCATAAATAATAAAGATAGAAGATCAAGAAGGCGCGAAGTGATCGGTCAATAAGAAAAGAGAATCGAAATCCGCTGTAGAGCGGGAATACTGGCTTAAGTCCTGGATAGTCAGTGGGAACAGACACGTGTTCACGGGAATGGATCTTATATTACCAGTCATCAGTCATCCATAAATTCAAGCCGTCGTGGAAAATAGAGCCTTACTACATTAGAAAATTAAAGACATGTATTGAAGAACAAGAATTATAAACGAACTAAAAAGATTGGAACCAGATAAACTATAAATTTTTATATTTTCAAATTTGTTTAATATTTTTAAGTTAATTTCTATATCTTTTTATCATATATGTTTCAAATTAAATATATAAAAATAACCTTAGCCTAGACTACAAAATTATTAATTAAAAAACCCTAATCTATCATTTATTACTTCTAAAAAATAAAATCTATAATAATAAATATTACAATTAGTTCATTTTGTTTGCAATACAGTCGCCAGCCTTGCGGCTAAGAGTGGGTCTGAGAGCAGCCTGTCGGAGGAATGTGAAAAGCAGCTCATCGAAAACGAAAAGAAAAAGGCTGCGGAGAGCGACGCTCAAGCCCAGAAGAAGAAACCTGACATCCAAGAAGAAGAGAAGGAGAAGTGCAGTGACGAAGAAGACGCGAACAGGAAGAAAGAAGAGGAGCAGCCGCAGCCAGTAGTCAGGCGGAGGAGGTCGTCCGTCAGGAATAATGCTCAGGTGAGTGCTATGTTGGTGTCTTGGAAAGGTACTATATCCACTTTAGACAATTTTACAAGAAACGCAAAAATCTGTTATTTATTTATCATTGGACCAATTAACTAATAATAATAAATGCTTTATTTATTCTGGAACAATTCTCTTCAAAATAATATTACAAGAAAATTAAAATTAAAACTTTAGTGTCTAGCAGAATAAATAAAGACACAAAAAAAAAAAAAAAAAAAAAAATTACCAATAATAATAAATTAAGAGCCACCTCAAAATAATAACATTGAAAATTAAATTAGTTAATAAACAAAATAAGAGATATATACATATTTATTTATTTATCAATATTTATGTTGTCCCCTTCAAAGTAATCCCCCTCAGATACAATGCACTTATGCAAACGGTTTTTCCAATCCTCAAAGCATTTCTCATAAGCACTTTTCGGTATAGCCTTGAGCTCTTCCAGCAATGCAGTCTTTATCTCCTCAATCCTTGCAAATCTCCGTCCTTTCATAGGTCTCTTTAGTTTTGGGAACAAGAAAAAGTCACATGGGGCCAAATCCGATGAATATGGTGGCTGAGGCATGATTGTGGTGTTGTTTTGGGGCAAAAAAATCTCCAAAAATTTGGTAAAAATTTAGCAATTTTGGAACAAACTTCGCTGACACACGTCTCGTGCCCAAAACGTTAGAAAAATTTTCATGGCACAAGCCAAGTGATATACCGACATCCTCAGCAACTTCTCTGATAGTGAGTGATTCAACGATTTTCCAAAACATTTTTCTTCACTGCTTGAATGTTTTCATCAGTTGTTGACATGCTTGGGTGTCTAGAGAAAGGCTCGTCATTGGCATCTTCCCGGCCATCTTGGAAGAGTTTGTACCACTTGTAAACATTTTTTTTACTCAAAACAGTTTCACCGTATGCCACTGTCAACATTTCAAGTGTTTCGGAGCACTTTATTTTATTTTTTACATAAAATTTTGTTCAAATCCTTTGATCCATATTTTTCTATTGCAAAAAATCGCCGAGCACGCTAAACACTTATAGCCTTTACGCCTCTCACAACCAAACAAAAAATTCTATACACTTGAAACTTAGTACATATGTTCAGGAAGAGTGTACCAACATAACAAAACAAAAAAATCGATAATCGAAAGTACGTTGCCCGCGAAATTTGAAAAGTCACCTTACTTTTTTAACACACCTCGTATATATAATTTTGATAAAAGAGAAATTTAGTGGTTTTTTTTTAAAAATAATATAACATGTGCAAAATATAACAGAACATAAAATACAATAAATAAACATTTCTATCTGTTTTATTACTAATTTTGATTGAAATTAGTAAACTAATTAGGATTATTTAGAAATTAAAAGGACAGAAAGTGATTGAACAGACTAGATTTGAAGGTCGGAAGAGTATTGGAATTACAGATATAAGAGGGGATAGAGTTCCATACGGATGAGGAATTAGGAATGATCTGTTGAAAGCTGCGGTTCGTTGAAACGTTATATACAGGTCTGAATGCCATGAACGAGTGTTGCGAGAGTGGACTGAGGATTTGAAAAGAAAAATATCTGAAATGTATGATGGATGGCAGGATTGAAGAACTTGGAAGAGGAAGGATGCCAGAAAGTACTTACATCGGTAGGAAAGGTAAAGCCACTTCAACTCTTCATAGAATTGGATGACTGAGGTTTCCCTGGATATCCCGAAGGTGAAGTGGATAAAGCAGTTAAATAATCGTTTTAGTTTTAATTTACTTGATTCTTTTTTACCAAAATCTAAAGTTGATTTTTACCGTGTTACCAACTTATTTTTCCAAATGATTGCACTTTTCGGATAACTTTTTTACAATATAATATGGATATAGTATTTTTTGGAAGAATATAGCTCCCTATAAGTTGGTAACAGTCACAATAACCTTCCTCATACAGCATTACCGATAACTAACATCTTTATAATGCTGATTACTAAGTATATTTCCATGTATATCAGGTATCAGTTTCAAAACATGGCGGAGACTATAATCCTGGACTCACTGGGCATCTTGCACGACCGCATATTTTAAGCCTAGCCTGGATTTGTAAATTTCTTTGACCAATTTGAATATAAGTAATACGGGCTATATACTTTATTTATACACAGTAGCCCCATTTTTTTTTTTTTTTTTGTTTATTTAGAATTGTCTTCAGGATTGATTCAGTAGGCTGTGTATTCTTAGCAACTCAGCAAAGTTGAGCAGCTGATCCAATTGAGATATTATTATTTATTTTTCTAATGTAATAATTATTAGAGACAAATATAACAAAGGAAGTGATAAGTAACATTTTTTTTGTATTAAGGTTGTTAATTTTATTACTGTTTCCTTTCAGTTGAGGAAGTCTGAGTGTATTCCCGATCGGGTGGTCGAGACAGAGAGCGGCTCGGGAGACGAGAGCCTCAAGATAAGGCCAAGCAAGAGCGACACCTCGCTCACTGAGAGCTTTGTCATCGTCGGCGGCAACGGGGAGGAGGTTGGGGAAGTACCAGTCCCACCTCCCCGCAGCAGGGTCAAGCAGTCCCCTCATCTTCTCAGGGAGGGTCAGTCATTAATACTCGTTCGTTTTGTTTTCAGTTAGAATTGTTAGCTACATGAACTTCATTCATTTGATTTCCTTATTCATTGAACAAAGATTTACTTAGCTATTCATTTCATGTGCCTTAGGTTTCATGTGGCAGAAGCAGCTAGTCTTCCGAAGTAAGCTGACGATGCACACCGCCTATGATCGTAAGGACAACACTGAGCCTGCTTCCATTACCTCCCTGGCCGTGTCTAAGTAAGTTATGGCTTATAGTTCTCAGATTATGGCCATTCAAGGTTTGCAGGCGATCAAGGACCTATATTTCACATCCCTATAATAAAAAATAACATATTGTGATCATTATAGTATTTATTTCTCATTTTTTTCTATACTATAATGGCCTCCAGAATGGATTATCCTATAAGAGATTATGATCAGGAATCTAGAACTTAAAAACACTCAGCAGTTGAGCATGATCTCAGACTTTCCAGACCACTGTAAGAGCCTTTGCACAAGTTGCCGTCTGCTGGCTAAACCCTATATCAACGACCAGTTGACCGGCTGGTAAGCCTAGGACTATACACCGTTTGGCCGGCAACCGGGTATGTGTGCAACGGCCCTAACCCCTAGTTACAGTATCAATATCTATATTTACTGAGCTCAAAGCCCTTCATGGGTTGTTGAGCTACAGGTTTTTTCTGTAGTTTCCTGTTATATCAAGCTGTATTCCAAACTAAATCAATTATAGTTTAATTTGAATATCTATAACCTAATCTATGAATCGCTGGAGTTTAAAAGCTATTAAACCATAAATTTTCTCTCCCAGAGACCACAGGACAGTGTACGTCGGAGATGCTCGGGGACGAGTGTTCTCTTGGAGCGTCGGAGAGGCAGCTGGTAGGGCTGACCACTGGCTGAAGGACGATGGGGCTGAAGCCTGCGCCTCCTGTAGGGTTCGCTTCACCATCTACGAGAGGAGGCACCACTGCAGGAACTGCGGTCAGCTTTTCTGTTCAAAGTTAGTTCTAAATAACATCACGAGTATATATATATATATCTGTACATATTTAGATTTGGTTTCAAAATTTAATAAGTTGCTTTGACTCATAATTTTTTACTTTATTAAATATTTACTATTCAATTACTTTTAACCTGGCAACACTGAGAGACTTGAAACCATAGTGTAACCTCTCTCTAATTTACAATTGGTGTGAAGTGCCTTTACAGTATAATTAAATGTATGTAAAATGGCCAATTGAAAATAAATGTATAATTTAAAGGAACGAATTATTAATGTTAAAATAGAGAGTATATATTTTATTATAAAATTAAAATTAGAACATATCTCTTCCACAGAACCTTTTTTATTTATTCTCACTATAATACATTCATATCAGTATAACATTTCGAAGTCAACTGCTTCATTTTCAAAATTGTGTAGACTTCCATATTTAAACATTAGTACAGATCTAAAATTATTCAAATCATTTCTTCTTGTTTTTAAAAACGTCATTAAATGGTTCTATCTTTTTATTATCACATATTTCATAGCTATTGTACTGTTGGAGTCCAACAGAACTATAATGCAATGAGTTATAAAAATAAAAAATACAGTAACTACTTTTATTTAATGGCATTTTTGAAAACAAAAGATGAAATGATTTGAAAAATTTTGGATCTGTATTAATCTTTAAATATTGAAGTTTGTTACACCATTTTGAAAATGAAGCAGTTGACTTTAAAATGTTAAACTGATATGAATGTATTATTGTGGGAATAAATAAAAAGGTTCTGTGGAAAATAAATGTTCTAAGTTTAATTTTATAAAAAAAACGTATACTCTTTATTTTAATATTAATAATTTGTTCCTTTAAATTATACATTTATTTTTAATTGGCCATATTACATTAAATTATACTGTAAATGCACTTCAGGGTAACTGTTAATTGAGACGTTGATTTCCAAAAAGTACTAAAGGACATTTTTTACAAAATTGATTTTTTTACATATTTGTATTTTTATCAATTAGTTATATCTAAATCTCCTATTTGATTTTATCTAATGAACACCCAAGTCCTTTATAAACACAATTTAGAAATATAATTATTTTCTAAAGGAAATAATTACACATTTAATTTGGTTCTAAATTATACCAAAACATCTCATTTCATATCTTTAATATGATGTTTTTAATATACTAAAAAAACAATTCTGGATTTTAATGCAAAAATAATCAAATTAGCTAATTTAATAATATAATAATTAGTGATTTTCCTGCCCCCTGTAAAATTTCCTGGAATGGATATAGTACCTTTTGGAAATCAACATCTCAATTATTGATAGAGGTTACACTTACACTACGATTTCAGGTCCTTCAGTGTTGCCAGGTTGAAAATAATTGAATAATCAGTATTTAATTTTTACCAGCAACACTGGGATAGCCAACCAATTACCTGAGTATATAGTCAGTGTTGCCAGGTTGACTCTTGTAAAAAAGTTGCTTAAATTATTGGTTTTATCAACTATATCAAATGCATGTGGGTTTAAGTAAAACTTAAATTTATTCAGTGAACAAAATTATTAAATATATCTATTTAGTAACCTTATAAAATAAATAAGATCTCCTCTACTATGAAGTTAGCTTTTCTCGTTTTATTTTATCTTTGATCACAATGTTACTTTTCCTAGTATAGTGCCACCATAAATTTAAAAAAAAATAGGATTTAAAAGTTAAATTGCAAAAAATCTATGTAAACTTTTAAGATTGCTTTCTGCCTAGAAAACTATAAAGCTGGTTGAGTTTTTAAATATGTTTAAAAACTTGTTATTCACATGTCACACCTTTCATTAAATAATATTTAAATAAGGATATAACCTACATGTCATAAAACACCATTTAATTGTGTAATAAAGCCATATTATAAAATATGTTTATATTTTCATTTGCTTTAATTTACTTTATTAGAATGGAATAAGTTGAAAGGCATGCTGAATAGCGATATTTAATTTTAAAAAGTTGAATACATGAAATCGAGTATAAATACCTGAAAATGGGTACTGTAGACCATTGGTGGATATTTCCTCATTGAGTTATGAGCAAGACTATTTTGTTGACAGTTTGTTGCATTGTTGTTTTAGTGTAGATTGCGTGTAGACTTAAAAACCTTTATTTTTGTTTTTTATCCAAAGTAGAATGTTTATTTTAATTTCATTATTTTCTTTTTTACTTCTTATATTTTATAATGTATATTTATTCATTATGTTTTTTGTTTGTTAGATGCAGTAGATTTGAAGCCGAAATATCTCGCCTGCGCATTTTCAAGCCAGTTCGCGTCTGCCAAGGTTGTCACACGTCACTGCGTAACCAACAGAACCATTGAGGTTGAGGTAGAAACCATACCACGGTATAGCTATACCTTGGTCATTGCTGATAACCTTAATATGGTAGAACGTGCCTCTCTGCGACCAGCTCAATAATAACCGTTTGTATTAATTGTATCTGCAAGTCGACGTATTAATCAAACAGTATTCTCTTACGTTTAGGTTTCTTTTTTTTTTTATTTCTCGAATTTTTCTTGAATGAAATAACTGTATAAAGAATAACTGGATTATTCGTAATCTAATAAGAAAAATGAAAGAATTAGAAATTTTTATTTTATTTTTTCTTAGAATTTTCCGTCCCATTTAATGGATATTACCAATCTATTCCCATAACTGTCCAGTCATCCTAGAAATCTTTCACTTTATTTCTTTTTTTTTTTTTCTTAAATATTAATCTAGTCTCATTCAAAGTAAATTAATTAAGTATACATATTATCTCATTATGTAGTTGAAGAGTTTAATTGAAATATTTGTGATATATATATTTTCTGTAGCTAGGGAGAGTGATATATATTTTACGAAATAAATTAACAAAGTTTAATCGAATCGGATTAAGCGCGTTGAATATTTGTAAATTAAGATATAAATACATTGGCATTTTTTGTAGATTAAAGATGGGCAAATACTCAAATTAAAAGTGTAGAATATCAAACTATCAGACCCCTGAAGTATTGGGACAGTATAGGCCTGTAGCCCTGCTGCTGACTGTGAAGTACAAAAAATTATGAAGCTTGTCTTAATTGTTCTACTTCGCGTATTTGATTAGTTTATTTTTTAAGGCTACCACAGTATATTTCATTACCTACATACATAAAATAGTTAAGATTTTATCCATTTTTAGGTTTACTTATAAATTCAATATCGGATATATTTACAGATTTAAAAAATAACTGATACTAAAGTTCGTGATCCCAAATCAATAGTGCCGTGTTATTGTACGACTAAATACAAAATTAATGAAAGACACCAATTTTTTTTTTTTTTTTTTTTTTTTTTAAATCTTCATAACTTTCTATTCTAACCTGTCAGAAGTTATCTAAAAATAAGCAAATCTGCTATATAAAACTTCAGCAGCGGTCATGATAAGGCATGGGAAAGGAAAGTACCCAACAGCATCCCTTTCTAGGCTTTGATTTAGCAGAGGAGGTCTCTCATCTAGCTTCTTTTCAGCCTTCTTGTCGTTTATAAACCTATTGTCCGTGCTGTTTGCTATGAAAACGGGAATAGAAAGTTTTTCTGTGTTGTCAGCTGTTGATTGTTGTAAGTCCGTATTTAGTGTTTTGTCAAGTGTCAAGGAGCTGTCATTGTGAGTCTTAAATTTTTTTATTGAAATGATTTCAATTTTTGCATACGATTCTTTTCTCTTCAAAAACAAAAACTAAAAGCATTAATGATTACTTTAAATTATACAAAGAGAGAGAGAGAGAGAGAGGAAAGTACCTTAATATCTTAATATAATATAAAATTAACAAAACAATAGAATGAATAAAAATCTGTGTGTTAAAAATATGGCTTAAATAACGTTCTTTCTAATGGACCGCTAAATGAACGGAATCTGAAATATATAATATATTAGATAATGAATTTCATCCTAATAGTCTTATAAAATAAACTCTTCGAATAATGAAAGTAAAATAATTCTGAGTCCGCAGGAAAAATATTAAGTATCGAGGAGACATGCTTAGTACTTCACCGGTCTAAGTACTTGAGTAAATTACTACTTACTTTTAATTTGAGTCTTCATCAATCTTTATCGTAGTTCAATTAGAAACATATTGGCAGCCAATTAGAGGAAATCCTTTAATACTTCTCGGAAACATCGTGGAAACTCAAACTCAAATTTGTCAGCACAATTTAAGTTTAATTATTTATGCAATTGATAAGAAATGTCTTATGCTCATTCGAGATTAATCGACAGTCCAAGAGCAAAGTCAGACAATATTAAGTTGAAATAAACATTTTTGGTTTTCTATTGAGGAATTGTTGACTGTCAAATAAAAAATTATAGAAGTTCGTTGGGGTGCCGTCATCAGATGTGTAAATGACACTTAATAAGTAAAGTTATTATTAAATTTGGTGTACTTAACGGAGAAATATAAGTGGAAATAGCATATTTAAAATAAATAGGTATGAAATTAATAAGCGAGATGAAAGATTTGTTAAATAAAAATTTTTAACTAACATAATATCAAATTGACAATCATATGGAAAGAGGTTTGAGAAGAAAAAACACTTAATCATTTGTAAAATTGTGTTGCATTGCTTTAATTTCGCCTACAACATACATGTTTTTATTATTATTTATTGGAATTTACAACTGTATTGGATATTACATCAAGTAAATAAGCTTTATGATAAAATACATGAAAAAAAAAAACATGTAGAGAAACTTCCCATTGGCAGCACTGCAGTATGTAATCTAAAGGCTGCCCTGCACGGTAAGAAAATAGGTTGGTAAAATATCGTGAGATTTGGTGAGAATGAATTATCACACACTCTCACATACTTTCAACGAATTATAATAAATATTCAATGACTGAATTTTCTATAAAATTTCATCATTTATTTTTTTTAACTTTTATGATAAATAATGTATAATTTCTTAAAATAGAGCTTCTACATTTAAAAAAACTTGTTTTCATGATGTGTATATTACACTTGTTTGTTTTTATATAACTTTATCATTTGAGATTTGAGTTTTTTATTTATTTGATTGTTTTTAAAAGTAATATTTAGTGTTATTATCCAAATTTACTATAAAAAATCATGCAACACTCTCATGATATTTTACCTACCTCTTTTCTCATTGTGTAGCGTAGCCTTAAACCAGATATTCTCGAGTCCATCTCCTTTTCAGACGATTGTCTGAAATGAAAGAGGAAGCAAGGAATGAAACTAGCGGGTTAGAGCGGGAATGGAGTTTTTCATGGAAGGAGTAAGACCAGGTTCGGGCCAAATCAGCAACATATGGAGTATCAAGTTCATTATGGATGAGTTTATTCATGACAAAGCAGGGAGCATTGACAATTTTACAAAGGATCTTGGATTATAATGATTAAATACGGGAAAAATTATTGTATTATATATTATCTTTTTAGAATAATATATACAGTAAATCCTCGTTTTAACAAATTCCAAAGGAACAAAAAATTCTCTGTTCGTTTTAAAAGATTTTGTTATATCCGAAAAATATATTGTATGTATGTTATATGTCTTGGTGGTTAAAAAGAAATATTTTCAATATAGGCACATGTTTATTTAGAAACTACAAAAGCAGTTAAAACTATGCACTATGTACATATATTCACATTACATATCTTATTTCACATTTTATATAATACTTTTAGATTAACATAAACCATCATTAAAAATACAAAACTTAAAAAGTAACTTACAGTGTCAAAATCACAGCAATTCATATAAAGTTGAAATGATTAAAAAAAAATATACATCCCGATGAAGACGCAACGGAGGCATCGATTTTATCTTTATTAGCGATAATTGTTGATAGGGGAGATTTTGATATCCCGTATTTTTCAGCAATTGTCGATTTCGACTCAATTTTTTTATCCACTTCTTGGAGAATTGCCAACCTTGTATTTAAATCAATGGATTTTCTCTTGACCTCATAGGAAACTCGAATTAAAGCAAGTAATAAAAGCAATAAAAACAGAAAAACTAGCTGAAACACTAGAAACCAGAAGCTGTCACAGACTGTGAATCACAGAATTGAGCTGAATAGAGGGAAGAGGTAGGTAAGGATTTGGAGAGAAAGGCGCCGCTCTTTACTGGGAATTAAGACGTTTCCTAATTTTTTTCTTCTTTATTTTTCGTAATAACCGAACAAATTCAATTCTGAGGTCCAAAAAAGTAGTTCGTTAATTCGTTATAAGAGAATATTTCGTTATAAACTAGGAGAAAGTATAGTTTTCTATTCATTTTTCAAGGGACCGCAACGATAGTTCGTTATAAACGGGTGTTCGTTATAACCCTGTTCGTTAAAAAGAGGTTTTACTGTGCTACATTATTTTTTTTATCTTTAATTTTTTTTTAATATTGTTTTTTTTCTTCTTCTTTTCATGTGAGTTGTTCTAGTATAGGGAGAAAAAAACCACAAATATTTTGCTCAGAATCATATTCAAAAAGTAAAAAAAAAAAAAAATAGATAAGGGTAGAAAGAGAAGGTAAATAAAATAAGTGAAGTGAGATTACAGTTTAATATTATATACATTTAAAATTGTTTATCTTAAAAACTCTTCATCTTACTTCTTAATTTCATTGTCATTCATTTTTTATATTTTATTTTCACTTATATTTCTCCACCAAAGCACCATTATATACTTCACTAATTATATACCTAATTTTCATGACTTTTATTTATTATTTTTTTGTTTACATTAATCTTGAAATATTCTCATCTCATATTACTGTTTATTTCCATAATGTATTACTGTTATCTTATTTTTTTACCCATTTTTATTGTGTTTTTTTTTTAATCTTGTTTTTTTTCTTAGCTCTGCGGGAAGTCTAAAATGTTGGCCAAAACGTTAGTATACTAATATAATTTTTAGTGATAACTTAATAGGTCTAATTTCTTTTATGAACACACCCCAACTAAGTTCTCCAATGAATATATTTATTTCAGAATATTATCTCATATATGTTTTATTATACTCACGATCAGGAGATATAGAAAATATCAACTTGGCAGTTTTCTATTTTTCCTTCAAGCTGCTATACAACGAGGACAACTATAGTTAAATTAACTTTATCAGTTGATTATTTAGACAATTATGTGGGATTCAGAAATTACATAAATAAAAATAAAAAAATAACAATTATTAATTGAATGAATCATTCGTGATTGATCAATCAAATTTAATGGATGACATACCCTGTTCTGTCAAACATTGGAATAAATGACCTATAACAGAAAAAAAAGTCTGTTAAAGTTTAGATTTTCTTCTTGAAAGTATTATATTTTAGTTTGTACTATTTCTTTTTCTCAGTTTTCAATGGCCAATTATTTTATAAGTGTAATCAATAGAGAGGTATAATGATTCCTTTTTAAAAGCTCTCCATTTTAGATATATTTCTCTAAGATTAGTATATTCTTATAGTTTTAACTCGATATTTTTTATAATTCTGGGAATTTTTTATTCATTTTTATTAACAAATATATTTTTCTTTTTAGACTGATTTTGAATTAAAGCACTTATTTTTTTCTGTATTATTTCCTCGTCATTCATTGAGTATACTCGGACGATACCATAGATATGACTGTAATATTTTGATGGATATAATTTTGATTATTTGTATAGTAAATGGCTTGGAGATAAAAAGTGCTGTTGAAGAATTCGCAAATTACCATTTTCTATTATATGAAGGTTATTAGCTTTTGCGATTTGTGCGTTCTAAATGTCACAAATGTTGACTGCATTTAATTTTTTTATTTTGTTAAAACACAAAAAAAAAAATTGTAAATAGTCCGATTGGATTTGAATTTAAGCTGCTGTGATAAAATAATTGAAAATAAAACAGAGAATGAAAAAATAATTGTTAATTTTATTTATAAATGAGAAAATATTATACACTCTATATAAAGGGTGTTTTGTCAGTATTTAGCTATGTTTTTGTTATGTTAATTTTAGTATTAATAATTACTTAGATCGATAATTGAGACGTTGATTTCCAATTGGTACTACAGTGAGAACAAAAATTTATTTCTAGACCAGCTTAATTATCGAAGATAAAAGTAAGTTGGCCTTGTACAATATTTTGTTTGAGAAAATAAATCTGCTTGATAAATATCGCAGGCAGTGGCCTGGTCAACATCCAAAATGGCTGCCATATTTGCAAACAAATTTCCAAAATGGCTGCCATTTTGTAAACAAATTTCCAAAATGGCTGCCATTTTTGTAAACAAATTTCCAAAATGGCTGCCATATTTGCAAACAAACTTACAAATTATAGCTGTCATTACTTAAATATCGTTGCTAGCCTGCCAAATAAAATTATATTGGTTTTTAGCCCACCTAAAAAAATAACAATAATTCAATAATTAACAATTTTTTCGTGTGTTCAAGTGAGTATATTACAATATGAAAAAGCAATTTTGCATTAGGTGAATACCTAGATCTCATATTGAGCCGATTAGTTATTTTTACAACTGCTATCATACTTAGCTTTATTGAATCAATGTACTTTTTATTTGTGTTACCGAATCATTCAGTTAAGTTATATTCAATAAATTAATAAGCAGGGATTTTTCCCGAAAATCATCCTTGCCCACTTTTTATCCATTTTAGTAAATTTATCTAAAAACACAAAAAATCTCTCACTTATTTGTTATTTAACAGATTTATTTTATTATTTTTATATTAAAATATTGAAATGTTTTGTAAAAAAAGATTTTAGTATGATTCGTAATGAAATTGAATGTGGAATTAGAACTTTTAGAAAAGAACTGTAGTTTTCAAATGCTCTATTAAGGGATTTGTGTCTTGTTTGACAATTTATTATTGATTGAATTAAATGACAGCTTTCGATAAAATTAAATAATAAAAATATAAATTTATCGAAATATTGATTTTATAAAAAATTTCCTATTGTACCTTTTGAAAGTCATTGTCTCGATTGAAGACATGAGTGAATATAGGAGCTTAAGCTTATCTTAGACTTTTAACTATTACGATCTAAGATTGTTTGTTAATGGCATGATTTTTCTATGGATTTGATCGATCATGTCTCTAAAAATAAACCTTTATTCACTTGTTTCTTGAATTAAATACATTTTATTTTTCCTTGTAGTTAGAAATTTTCTCATGATATATTTATCAATAAGCTTATCGAATTCTTTTTAGTATTTTCTGTGATTTTTTTTTTTTTTAATATTTTTTTTTTCCGTGATGATTTAGTTATAATATTGTTTAATAAAAACATTCCTAAAGTATTAAATTATTGATCTGTTTATAAAAATTGTTTTTATTAATGTAATATTACTTAAGTTGTTTTAAATTGATCCATAATAGGAAGATGTATGTAATATTTGGTGTTTATGATGTTCTCTGAAGCGTCTAATAATTATTTGTGAAACTCCTTTCTTGTTTAATCTATGTGCATTCCAAAATGTTAAAATTTCATTATTGTTATTATTAATATATAAATCGGGTGAAATGTTTTTTTTTAATCACAATTATATTAAGATTTAAGATACTGTATATTTGTTGTTGCGACATTTATTCTCAAAGACTTTTTGTTACCGTAGTTATTATCTCAAGATAAAGTCTGTTTATAAATAGATCCTGACTGTTATTGGTAATCACTATTTTTTCATACTAGTCATTAAATGTGCAACGTTTTTTTATTATTATGAAATGAGGAAAAGGGATCTTTCATTTTTTTTTTTTTGTTTTTAGAATCTTGCAAATCTTTTGTTGTTTCATGCAGTCAAACCTTGTATATGTATGTATTGGATTTAAGATTTGAAGTTCATTGAAAAAAACAAATTTATTGGATTCTTCTATCATTGACATATACACTAATATGAGTCACAACAGTTATGTTTTGGTTTTTTTTTTTAATTAAATAATTACAATAAAGTTGTTGTTTTAAAAGTACAGTTCACACTTTCAGCTTTCACTTTTATCTATCATTGTGTAACAGTGTCCTTTAATTTTTATTAAGGTTAGGCTCCCAAAAATTATCCCAATTAGCTTAAACTAAAAAGTGTCCTTTTTAGTGTGGTAATCCTAGTTACCAGTGAATTATTTCGATTCGTATCCTTTTAAAAGGAGAATCGAGTCAAAAATGGAGGTTCTCTTCCATTTTGAACCGTATCCTGGTTACAATAAATGTCAATTGTTAAGAATCCTTTCAACGAGAATGGCGACTTTAACTTAGAATGTAAAAAACAAAAATTAAAACAGTCCTTAAAATACGAAAATCGGGCATATCCTTTGAAATAGTAAATTAGTCCTTTTCGGGCGTTTGAAAGTTAAACGTAAACAGCAATAGTTACTCAGATTTTTAACAGAACAATTGAATCAAAATTAATAAATACAACCAAACATATTTGTAAAATCTGAAAGGCAAATGGGTCGAAGAGAAAGAGAAAGATTTGTAAAATAAACAAAAAGGATTTCTTAAATTTAAGATTAACAAATTTAACAATAAACATATAATTAACTTACAATAAGCTCATACTATAAAAAAAATGTCAATGAGGCAGGATTGCTTTCTTATACAGTTGCTGGACTCACTCTGTTATTTAATATGTTTATTATCTTAGTAACAATACAATTTAATTTAAAGAATAAAAAAAATAATACATTTATACGCTGTTTCAATAGGAGCGGTGTGGTATAGTGGGGTAGAGCGCTAGTCTACTGTACTCCAGGTCCTGGGTTCGAATCCCAGCTGTGGCGGAATGTTATTTATTCTGTTATTTCAGCCGGGGGGCGATCCTGGGGTATGGGACCCTCCTGGGGCAGACCCAGCCTCTATAAAGTGGGTACCCAAAAATGGGGAAAAACCTGGCGGCTGAGCGTGATCTCGGCCAAATCACCTCATTGCACCACCGTTCGCCTAGAAACAGTACAAATCTCTACATGTACTGAACCCAAAACTCTTCATGGGTTGTAGTGGTACAGGTTTTTTTTTTTTTTAATACCCTGTTTCAATGTACAGAAAGTGTTTTTTTCAATATAACTTCAAAATCAGTACAAGAAGAGATCTTCAGTTCTTGTAAGTTCAATACATATGGTTTGACTGTATTAAAAAAATCGAATAAAACAGAAATATATTACACGAATCTGTATTATTTATATATATAATATAATTGTTATAAACGAAAGACAGAGAAAAATCTATTGTATTTTGATGTAAAGTAGAATTGTGTATTAAAACAAATATTAATTACAAAATTAGAGTGTTAGTACTATATGATTTTAGGAGCCTGTTGTGTTGTCATGTTCTATGTGTTTCATTGTATGTATATATTTATATATATGAAAATAATGGTGCATATCGTATTGTCAGTAGATGATATATCCAAAATTGATGACAATATGTAATTTCATATAATCGAACGAATGCATTATAGTGTAAATTAAAAAAAAAAAAAGATTAAATAGCAGAAAAAAAAATTGTTAAACTATTTTTATCTACTTGTTTTTCCGTACATTATAGCAGTTGATGTAAAACTATTTCAAAATTATCTTTTAAAATTTAGTTATTATTGTTCAATTTGCTACATGTGATAGTGTACATACCCAATTATTGTATTTTATTTTATTTTTACATTTACAAGAATTTTGTAAATTTTCATTATTTTTGTTATGTTTAAGATATTTATTTTTCATATTAATTTATAATTTATTGATTTGTAGTGTTTGTATTATTTGACATGATTACAATGTAAGGCATTTGTAAATATGTTACTTTACGCTTAATTAGTTCTAAAAATTTCCCTTTTGTTAAATTTTTTTTATTTATTTGTATCAGAATTGATTGTATATAAATTGTTCTACTCTTCTGTTCTCAAATTTAATTAAAAAATTTGAGAAAAGAAAAAAATTACAGCAAATTTATAAATCATGTTGCTTTAATATTTTTCTGATTTTTTTTACAATTTTGTTAAATTTTATCTTGAAAATTGTTAACGAATTGTTTCATTTGATACAAATATTATTTAATTGCTTTGGTCATTTAGTTTAAGATATGTTTGCCTAGAAATATGTACAGTATTGTTTGCCATTGTGGATTGGAAGTGTAAACATTATATAATACACATAACTTACTGTAACCCGAGACAATATATTGTAAACAATTTGTAGTAAAGGCAGGAGAAAAAAAAAATGTTAATGTCTTCTCCGAGTGCTTAATATTTGTTATTGTAGATATTCAAGTTAATAAAGAAATCAATTCACAAATTTTGAACCTTATTTTTTTAAACAAGTGCTTGCTATCAATAGATAATGATCCAGTTATTGCCTCTAACACTCTTCATTCCCACGCCAGATACCTTGAAATATGGTGTCAGAATTAGAGAATAAAAATGAATTCCAACAAATCCCACCAAATAACCTTTACCCTTCGTCATAAACCTATGACTTCCTGCCCTACAGTGTCCTTCAATAACACTCAACTAGTTCCTGATGAACAGATCAGATATCTAGGATCCCATCTCGACAAACGTCTAACTTGGAATCCCCATACAAGACTAAAACGACAAGAAACTGCCTGGCGTTTTCGACTACTTCAACACTTACTGAACAAACGCTCCAACCTTCCACTTAATCACAAAAGGCTCATTTATATGACCATCATAAGACCGATATAGACATATGGAGTAGAGCTGTGGGGCTCTACTAAACCATCGAACTTTTCTAGTATCCAATCCAAATTCCTTCAGAAAATCCTCAACGCTCCTAACTTTGTCGCGAATAAACTCATCCATAAAGACCTTAATCTTACCTATGTTGTTGACCTAGCGCGAACTAGATACCATTCTTATTCTTCCATAACAAACTCCATTCCCACTTTAACCCTCTAGTTTCAATCCTTGCTTCCTCTTCGATTCCTGATAATCCTCCCAGGTATCTGAAAAGAAGTTGGCCCCAAAACCTTCTTGGTTAGAATCTTTAGAATATCTCCCTCACCCTTAAGCAAAAGGAAATCATGAATAAAATGCTGCAAATTAATACACAATGGTTTATTAATCCCAAATAACATTATTATGGTACAGCTGTTTATATTTTTAGTATTTATTTATCAATTAATTAGGGGAAACTCATTTTTTTATTACATGCATCTTAAAACGTAAAACTTTTTCTCTTTTTTTTTTTTTTTTTTCAATTACAAAGGTTCATTATTGAAAAACATAAACCAAAAGCATTTATACAGGACTGCGTTACTATTTCCTTTTCTTTTCTTTCGATTTTCATTCAAATAATTCAAATAAAATTTCCTGATTCCAGAACACCTTACTTTTTTTTTTTTTTATGTTAGGGTATAACTGTTTAAAGGCAATTAATTAATGTAAAAAGCAATAAGTGAATTAATAAATAAATAAAGCACTGACTCAAATAGATATAAGCCTACATAATATAAAATCTGTCCCTGAACATAAAATTCCTAGCAGATACAAAGAAAGACCACGCATAGACAGATCAATGGCCAGAGTGAAAAACATGCTTCCAATAGAAAATACAGAACTCGTTTTTGGAAATATTGGAAAAGTACCATAACTCTGAAGTTCTGTTCACTGATGCTTCCAAAATGGAAGATAGTTGGCTGTGCTGTCTACAATAAAGATAAACAACTCACGTACAAGCTGCCCAAAGGGAGCTCTGTCTTCACAGGGGAAGCCACTGCTATAATAAAGGCTCTGAAATGTATAGGCAATTCTAAAAAAAATTCTTGGATTATTGCGACAGACTCTTGGAGTGTGCTGGCTGCCATCGACAGCCAAGCACCAACCAACGTGATAATCCGGGAAATAATTAACGAGAGTTGGATTAAAACTCAGACATATACATACTATGGGTACCAGCTCATCGAGGAATTCGGGGCAATGAAAAAGCTGACCAAGCAGCCAACACTGCCAGAATAAGAGAAGAGAGTGGAATAGACCAAATTAATGAAGTAACCATAGAAGATTGGATGCTCCAATCGAAAAAAAGGTTGCTAGCGGATTGTACGGAAAAGTGGAAAAGAGGGCAGAAAAAGTTAGGAGCGGTGAAATCTGATTGCAGTAAATGGGGAACTAGCTCCAGAAAGTCTAGGAGGGAAGGAATAATACTGTGCAGATTGAGAATTGGTCATTGCCAATTTACCCATGGGTACCTACTAAAACGGCTGGAAGCTGGAAGCACCCACTTGTACAAAATGTGACATCATACAGAGTGTGAACCATTTGTTATTAGAATGCAAAATATTCAAGAACTTGAGAAAGGATATTGGAATGCCACTCACACTGAACCAAATACTCGGCGACGAAGAAAAACATATATCCAAACTTTTTGAATTACTGGAAGGAATTAATCCGGGTTGGCGGTCATTAAATGAAACATCTAAATAGTTTCAACTATGATACTTATGGATACATAAAATAGATTTTATGTATCCATATAATTCTATATATGTATTTATTTTGTTTTGTTTATGTATTTAAAATTTTCTAAATGTCTTCACTATTCAATTTATTCCAACTTGTATTTATGTTTATTTAACTTTTTTATCAACCTGTAAGATTTGTCAATTAGTGTATTTTACAATGTTCCATTATCATTTTTTCCACCCTGTTATCTTTGGATACCTTAAACAGAATTAGGGATAATTAAGTTGGGAGGTACCGTCAGTTTTTCTCCATATACATCTTCCATCACTGTTCTTACTATTATATAGGTGATATTTCAAGAATTAAATTAGATTTTTTTATCCTGTATCATTATTATAATCATAAGTTAAATTTCATTGATTCTTTGTATGGTAGTATTAAGAATTTTAGTCATTGTTGTCAGACCCTGTCCATAAATCAGTACGTATTTTCCATTCTACCTTTTCCTACGTATTTTCCATCCTACCTACCCCCCATCTACCAAAACAGTACCTAGTTTCCATTCTCCCACCATGCGGTACGTATCTCCACTCTACTTCATATTTTTATATTTCATATTTCATGTAAATTATTGATACCAGTGTAAATTTTGTTTAGTGAACAATTTAATTTTTTCTGTATAACACTTTCATTATTGTACTATGGTCATTGTATTTTAATTAAGTTTTTTTTTTTACATATACAGTTCTTCTGTTATTTTTTAATACCGACGTTCTCTAGCTAAATAGGTTATATAATATTGTATGTAATGTCATTGAAATTATATTCTTTTGTATCTTTTTAGCCCTGATGATGACCCACAAAGGGGCTCGAAACGTTGGCAAACAATAAAATAGTTGAAACTATTTAGTTGTTTCATTTAATGACCGCCACCCGGACTAATTCCTTCCAGTAATTCTCAACGGTCAACTAATTACATCCACAAACTTTTTGAATATTTAAAGAATGTAGGGTACTACAACAGAGTATAATTTAATAAGATGGCGCCAATGACCCTGTAGGTTAGAGGCGGACAACAACAACAAAAAATAATAATAATAATAATAAATAAATGAATTCAAAGGAAAATGGCAGATCACCACTGCTAATTTCAAAGCGCTAATTCCCTGCTAGTTCTGAACCTATTCCAATCATTCCTTCTTTATTCTGTTTATCGCGTTTTACTGCTTTTATAACTCACTAGCTGTTGCTCGCGACTTCGTCTGCGTCAATTTCTGTTATTATGGTCGCCATTAAGAAGTTTTTAAAAGAGCGTACTTTAAAGTACTTCTGCGTAAATGGTATTTTTAGTTTTATTTTCTTCTGGCAGAAGAACATACTGATTTTCTCCGCAACCCGATCTTGACAATGCGACAAATAGTTGGCCGTGTGAAAAACAGTCTTGACGTAAATCGATTTCTACGTGCTTAAATGTTACCCCTGTGATTTATTAATTGTTACGGCAAAAGATAAATTTACGGAAAATTGAATTATTTTAAAATTAAAAGGTAAATCATATGGAATCATTGGGATGCCAGGTTAATATCTCCATTTTCCACTAATGCTTCAGATTTGCAGGGTGATGCTATGTAACTTAAAGCCTTCCTTGATAAATGGACTATCCAACTCCAAAATGACTTTTCAATTCGAGCCATTAGTTTCTGAGATTAGCGCGTTCTAACAAACAAACTCTTCAGCTTTATAATATTAGTATAGACCATCTGTTGCCCGCGACGTCGTCTGTGTCCATTTCTGTTATTACGATCGCTAGTAAGAAATTTTTAAAAGGATATATTTTAAAGTACTTCTGCGTGAATGATATTTTTGGTTTTATTTTCTTGTGGCAGAAGAACATGCTGATTTTCTCCGCAACTCGATTTTGACGTAAATCGATTCCTAGGTGTTTAAATGTTGGCCCCTATAATTTATTAATTGTTACGACAAAAAAATTTTAACGGGAAATTGAATTATTTTAAAATTTAAATGTGAATCATTTGGAATTATTGGGATGCGAGGTTAATTTCATCCGTTTTTTCCATATTTTCAACTGATTCTTCGCTCCTATTGGTCGCAGCGTGATGTTATATAGCCTATAACCTTCCTCGATAAATGGAGTATCCAACGCAAAAAGAATTTTTCAATTGGAACCAGTAGCTTCTGAGATTAGCTCGTTCAAACAAACAAACTCTTCAGCTTTATAATATTAGTATAGATTACGTATTTTTCTCTATCTTCTAAAGTAACAGAGTTATGGCCGTATTTATGGATACAATTTTAATTTTTTTCTTTTTCATTTTCTCTTTTTTACTTTCACTTACCTATAAATGAAATATATAATATATATATATATATATATATATATATATATATATATATATATATATATATATATATATATATATAGTTAGGGAAAGTATTGCGATCGTGAAAATTTTTGAATTCCAGTTTTCCAAGGTCTCGGGTTCAAACCCACAGGTGGACCTAGGATTTTTTAAGGGGAGTAAAAAATTCCTTAGTTATGCCGTCCTTCGGAGGGGACGTTAAAAGGTGGTCCCTAGCCTGTGCGATGTCAGTTACTCGTTAAAGATCCCTATCCTAATTAAACCTGGATAGGCAAAATTTAGGACTCCCACTATAGCATCGTCCGATTAGCCATAGTAGCATAAAGTGATGTTAAATAAATAAACAATAATCTACATATTACATATTGAAATATTTTTGAATTTAATATTATTGATTCATTTGAATATTAACTGTGTAAAGCACATCTAACCCTTTGCACTATGCACAGTTTCGCACGATACCTACCAGAAGCTCGACGCTACTTTTTGCGAAAACTTACACATTGGAATCGTGATTATATGCCGATTAAAAGTTATTTAATTCAATTACTCAGTTATTTTTGAAGATAGAGAAAAATATTATTGTTTTTTTAACGAAAAAAACGCGAAAGTAAGTATGTAAAAGAAAAAAATTGAAATTTTACACATGAACACTCTCATAAATCAGTTATTTTTGACGATAGAGAAAAGTATGTATAGAGTTTTAGAATCAGTAAAGCGCGAAAAAATGTAAGCCCTGTCAGACTATTTTAATCAGAACGAAAACTACATGATATTAAAGCCCATTAAATTCTACATCGATATAGCGAGTTTAATCAAAATCGTCGGAACCGTTTTCGAGAAAATCTAAAAAAGGTGCAAAATGCATGGTATAAAGTGGATCTTCATCAAAGCTCATTTTGATGAAAAAAGTTTTGTCACGTATCAGGCGTATAGTTGACTTAAATATGAAATTTCAGTTTCGTACGACTTTTAGTCATTCAGACTCAGAGGACCCTTAAAACGTGTATTTCCATTGAAAACTGGAATTCGAATATTTTCACGATCGCAATACTTTCCCTTACTATATATAGTAAGTGAGAGTAAAAAGATTTAATGGAAGGAATTAGTCCGGGTGGCGGTCATTAAATGAAACAACTAAGTAGTTTCAACTATTTTATTGTTTGCCAACGTTTCGACCCCCTTTGTGGGTCATCATCAGGGCGCATGGTGGGAGAATGGAAACGCAGTTTTTCCATTCTCCCACCATGCGCCCTGATGATGACCCACAAAGGGGGTCGAAACGTTGGCAAACAATAAAATAGTTGAAACTATTTAGTTGTTTCATTTAATGACCGCCACCCGGACTAATTCCTTCCAGTAATTCTCAACGGTCAACTAATTACATCCACAATGATAAAAAGATTTAAGGTCATAGAAATGTCTCGGACCTCTTTGGAAAGAGGTTATAGTAAGGTTACTGCCCATGTGATTCACGCGTAAACACGGAGTTCGAATGTCAGTAGCCACTTGTTGTAGATATGAGCGTAAAACAGGGTAATCTTTCCTCTCTCCTCGTCCTGGAGCACTTCGGGGAGCAGCACAGGAAGATACACGACGAACTGTTGTGGGGGCCGAGGACTCTGAAGTTAATCATTTCAAACACCGGCATTCCTATTACCATTGTCAGTATTTACTTTATTTCTCTTCTTAATATACATTGTTATACAAAATACATGCTATGAATAGTATTGTTAATATTGTAGGTAAAGAAAATATTGAGTGTATTCATTCACTATGGATTTGTCACATTTGAATCCAATAAAATTGGTATTGCGGAATATGTACTTCAACCTCAGAAAATTGTGTTATTGCTTCGTTATCCCAAGTATGTACCTAAATACTTTTATCATTATTGTATACTTTTATAATTTATTATAGGTGGAATAATCAGGAATCAGACATTTTTGAAAAAAAAAAATTAATTTTGCCAACGTTTCGGCTCAAGCTTGTGAGCCATCATCAGGGCATTACTGAGCCATGTTCAAGCATAAACTCAATTTATTTTATGCTTGGACATGGCTCAGTAATGCCCTGATGATGGCTAAAAGCTTGAGCCGAAACGTTGGCAAAATTAATTTTTTTTTTCAAAAATGACTGATTCCTGATTATTCCACCTATAATAGTTTCTACAGTCGACTATACATCCTCTTTATAATGTTTTCAATGAGCATATTCTTCACAAATCTTCATAACAAATTAATAAAATAGCATTTCCCTTCATGCATTATTATTATTTTTTTCTTTTTTTTTTTATTTGTAAGATATATAATAATCAAGCTGGTAGAGTATTATATATATTATTAGGGCCAAATCAAACATTTGTACATATTACTATTCACAAACTCCTAGTCATGTTGAAGTAACAATTACAGAGATTGTGTCGACTGATAACTATATATTTCCTTCAAATATATATATATATTTTTTTTTTCAATTTGGAAAGGAGGGAAGGGCTGAGTAATATATTATCAGCTCCCCAAAAAATAAATGAGCAAATTTTGACACCAATTCTTCTTTCATTAATTTGGGATTGCCTTTGAAATTATTTAAACAGCTAAATTAATACAAGATTTCTAACTATCTAAATTAATGTTTTAATACAATTGTCGTATATTCATAAAGTTTTGTAGCAAAAGTTTATCTTGCTGAAAAAACTAATATTATTTTAAATGTGGTAGATGGTTGGGGGTGGGGTCATAGAATAGAAACACACATTTAAAACAAGTGCTATTTTAATTATGTGCTGACGTTTCCGCCTACATTGTGGGCCTTCATCCGGGTTGACTCTGAGACGGTGTCTAAAGAAGTCTTCTTAGGACTTCTTTAGACACCGTCTCAGAGTCAACCCTGATGAAGGCCCACATTGTGTGCCGAAACATCGGCACATAATTAAAATAGCACTTGTTTTAAATGTGTGTTTCTATTCTGTGACCGCACCCCCAACCATCTACCTCATCTAATTTCTCAACGGTCAACAAAAACTCCATCATTAATATTATTTTAAAACCATTTTTTTTTTTTTTTTAGATTTTTCTTTGCTAAAAAAAATTATTTATAATTTCAGGTATTTGTCTTTGATAAATGAAAAATATGGTGACGCATCGAGACATTTGGTTGAGGTTATTCTTAAATTTGGTCGACTTACTGCTGCGAAAACAATCCTTCAGGCATGGAATAAATTAAAAATTGGTGAGTATAAATGAAATGTTTGTCCATATTTAATGATAACTTATTACTTTTTAGGGGGTCACCTGCAGTGTAGTGACTAGCATAAGCCTTCTATGCACAAGGGTTCAAACCTTGCAGATGGTCCTAGGATTTTTGCAAGGGAGTAAAAGATCCTTGGTTATGCTGCCCTTCAGAGGAAATGTGAAAAGGTGGTCTCGAGCCTGTGCGATTTTGGGTACTCGTTAAATATCCCTCTCCTAATTAAACCTAGATAGGCCAAATTTAGCACTGTAGCATAGATAAGCCATAGTAGCATGAAAGTGGTTTTAAATGAATAAATAATCAAACAATTTATCACTTTTGATTTACCATATTTCCTTGAATTTAGTATTTTCCATTTCCTATTTTGAGTATGATTTTCAAGGAAAAAATTTGTGAGAAAAAACTTGTCTCCAAATTTAATATCCATATCTCAAAAAGATAAAAACATGTTTAAATTAGGCTATTGAAACCTTGTTTTCTTAAAAGTTTTATCTTAAAATTTAGTTATCAAAAGATGGGGATCTACTAAACTATCAAACTCCTCCCGCATTCAATCCTTGCTATCCAAAATCCAACGAAAAATCCTCAATGCTCCTCATTTTGTGACTAATAAACTCATCCATAGAGACCTAAATATCCCATTAGTTGCAGACTTGGCCCGCGATAGATACACCTCCTTTAATTCCAAACTACCAGCCCACTCAAACCCGCTTGTCCTCAACCTCTCATTTCAATCTCTTTCTGATAATCCTCCGAGGCGCCTGAACTGGGGCCTCGAGACATGTTTTAAAAAAAAAAAACTACTGGGTGGCTTCTTCACATGTCCATTCATGTCTATTTTTGTAATTCAGCCATTTTACTTATTGTATTTGTATTTACAGTTGTAAAAACCAATAAAATTATCGACCAAGTAAATACTATTTTATAAACACAGAGAGGATTATATTGAAAACGCTACAAGTTTATTTTACAACACAATAAAAATAGAATATTTCAATTCAAAACAGATTTATTTTGAATATTTCAGGAAATTCTGCTAAATTCAACAACAAGGTCGCCGGATTGAGGGATTCGTTCAACGAGCTGGTGACTAAGCAGTATTTGGTGAAGTGCCCTGCGCCGGAGAACGATCTGGAGCGAGTCCCAGTTCTTGTCGTGAAGGACGAGGACATGCACAAACCCGTCGCCATCGACATCCAGAACTTGATTCGGCTTGAAAAGGGCGAGATCAAGGAAGAGGCCATCGAGAACGACAAGGATCTGTGGAGGTGCAATTTCGACAGGTTTCATCAAGACATAAGGTAAGTTATAGTAATAGGTAGAAAGAATCAGGAGTCAGTCGTAAGAAAAATATTTTAATTTTGCAGATGTTTCAGCTCTGACATGGGACCATTCAACAGTGTGCCATGTCAAGCGTAAACTGATCAGTGTATGCTCGACTACCCTAATTATTATTTCTAATTATTATCAGATGTGAAATGGTGGTCCCTAGCATGTGCAATGTTAGATACTCGTTAAATATCTGTATCCTAACTAGGTAAAATTAAGGACTCTCTCTGTAGCATCATCCGATTACATAAAGTGAGGCTAAATGAAAAAATTAATATTATTTTTACTTTATGGAAGGAAATGATTTAGTATGATGTTTGTTTTTGACTTGAGTATTGTTCGGATGATAATGGTCAACGGGTTTAGATAAAACTTAACTATTAGAATAGAAATATGTGAAAGTATCAATTTCATGATATTGAAATGTCATTTTGGAATCGACATCTCATTAATGAAGAAAAAAATACATATTTCACTTATACACTTGCAATTGTTTTTATGTATTTTTTTGTGATTATTGAAGTGAAAACTTCTTTAGGCGCGTTATGCGATTTTTGGCAGGGGTAAAAGCTTTGATTTTGTTACCAACATGCTCTAGACTGGTGTATGTACTCTGTGTGTACCTGTCTATTAGAGATAAGATAACGATATCAATTCGTTTATATCAGTTGCAAAAGAATAAGTAAAGACATGCTAGATAAACTATGTCTTAGAACTTACCTCTTACTGTATATAAAGTTAATATAATGAATATCTTAATTATCTAGACTATAAAATATCGATATTTGTAAATATTACTAAAACATCACTTTGCATGAAAACATTCTAACATATGAAGCAAAATCATGATGATCTTACTGTCAATATTTAAATCGTAGTAAAGCGAAATGGAAAAGAATATCTTGATCATATAAGTATAGGAAGATGACATTTAAAAATTAAATTCATTTTAATAATATATATTTCAATTAAGTATAATGTAAATTTCATAACTATTTTAAACATATGTGTTTTGTTTACTCGGGAGAGAAACTGAGGTTATCTCTGTGAAACAACTATAGCGCTTATTCCTAAATGTCTGAATTCCCTCGATACAAATGGCAGGTCTATCAAAAAAATGTGCTATGTGTGCCACCAACTCATACAGTCTACAGTCACATTCAGATTACGATGGCATAATTCAAGATGATATATCTCTACGGGGTGATGATGTTTTACAATTAAATGAAGCAATAATAAAAAAAAAAAAACTTGCATTCTCAACATAATATATTTTAACGAACGTACTCTTCTTTCCAGCAAATTCCAGCACAAATCGAGAATTAAAAAAAAAGTTTTCACTTTTATCAACAGTCCCTATGACTGCCTGAAGTTTAATGTTTTATTTTGTTTAGAGATGAAATCATGATCAATGCTATAAAGAGGAGATTCGACAGCTATGCCGGTAAGTTGATGGAAGTGCTCTTGAAGCTGATCTACATCCGCACCGACCCGTGGGCCACCCAGAGCAACCCGGTCCCCCTCGCGGAGCTCAGGGACGCCTTGGAGAAGGAGAAGTGTAACCCCTACCTCATCCAATATCTGGAGCAGTACATCAAGATCATAGGTATCTGTAGTAATCGTATGCGTAACTAATCAATGGGTGGAGAAGATGGTTTGGGTGGCAGTGGATGTAGGATTGCAATAAGTAGCGTAAACCAGTGCTTGTCAACAAGTGGTCCATGGACCCCTGAGGGTCTGTAGGCGATGTATAGGTGTTCTGCGATGGGCTCTTAGAAAATTATTTTCAATTAAATTATTGCCGTTTTAGGCTACTTCAACACTTCTTAGACAAACGGTTAAACCTTCCTCTTAACAACAACAGGCTCATCTGCATGACTATTATAAGATCAGTGTGGTCAATAATAGAACCTCAACGCCTGGCTTTGGCTCAACTTAGCCACTTGCAATATATATATATATATATCACAATATTTGAATAGTGAAATATATATCTCAATATTTAGGATTTAGGGATCCTCGTCATTAAAGTGAAGTGATGAAAAGATCAGTAAAATGTTCTTGTTGAGAATCGCTAGTGTAAACTATTTTTTGTGAAACCTACATTTGTGGGTATTCATCAGTTCTAAAAAAATTAACTAGATACGAAGGTGAGGGTTTTTATAAAGAAACTAGCCTAAAATAACCTTTAGCTTTGTTCACAAATAATTTAATTTCTGTTGATTTATATTGCTTTATGAGAAGAGTAACTATAATACAGAATTAGCTTATAGTCAAGCAGTTACTCTTTCAATTATTTTTATGTGTAGCAAATAAAGTTATTATTTATTTCCGGATGTTAATTTTATTCTGTCAAATTGACAATAGCACACTAGTAAAAGTAGGCACCCTAAATATTTTTTAATTTTTAAACATAATTGTTGATATAGTCACAGATCACTAGCATCGTAAATGTCAATTAATCCCATTTGTGGATGAAGCTGTCACCTGAAAAAAAGTGTGTTTTTGGTTTTAAAAATATTTGTTTCTCTTTTATAATGTTTTTTAGCCTCTTAAAGTAATTTTTAAAAAATTCTGTAAATTATTACACAATGTTTTATTGTTTCCGAATAACAATATTAGGGTATAACTGTTTATATAGCTATTGATAGGCAATGAAGTAATATGAAAAGCAATCTGCTAATTCTGAACCAATTTCAATGATCCTTTTTTCATTTTGTAGAAAATTTTTTTTGTTTATTTATTTATTAATTAAGAGAAAAAGATTTTTTTTTTTTAATTTGTTCTTCGCGTTCTACGCATATTGAAATGTAAGCCCTCAAATTTTGAAGGGGGATAATTTTTTTGGTCAATTACAAAGGTTCATTATTGAAAATAATAAACCAAAAGCAATAACAATTTACTGTGTTTCCATGAAAGGCTGCCCAAGAAACATGGATACAAAGTAAATTATGCTAAAATATAGTTCCTATATTTGCTTTGATCGACCTACATACTTTGGTCTCACAATAAATATTTTGCACTACCTTTTTTAATCATTCATGGACACACCCATTTAAAATCATTATTATTCTGTGATCAACGTGTGGAAAAACATTCAGTTCTAGATAAAGTGACTTTATCTACCATTTAGCCATCTGAGCCCAAATCTAATACATTATATAAGATCCTGATTATTCCTTATTTTAACTTTGTGAAGTTAAAACCAATTCTAGGTATTAAATTTTCCTTTTTAAATTTTAGAAGACGATTCTTGCCAGTTCATCAGAAGGATATCGGAAGGTTCCAGCGGATCGGTCTATATCAACTTTGTCTCCGCATTCAGAAGCTTGGCTTCATCGACTGTTGATAGCATCGTAGAGCACAGGTTCGGCTCCAAAGCAGCAAGAATTTTCAGGTAAATTTGGTATTTATTTTATCTAAGACTATCTCATCTGCAATGTATGAGCTCTAAACAATTCTGATTGTTACCTTTTTTTTTTTTTTTTTTTTTTTTTTTTTTTTTTTTTTTTTTTTTTTTTTTTAATCCCCTAGTTTAACTATGATAGGCTGTCTGAAAAGTTGTTGACATGAGACTTAATAGATTAATGAACTGTTTCATTAGATTTATTTGTATAATCCCAGAACACTCTCTTGTCTCTAATATGTATTGTAATATTCTTATTTTTATTTTTTTTTAATATTCCTGTTAAATTTTAAATTAAAATTTATTTTCTCAGAAGATGGGTCTCTGCCAATCAGGCACAATTGTTATATTTAATTTCTAATTATAATAAAACAAAAATAATGGAGTCTTTTTCATTTTAGGCAACCTGTTACTAAGTTATGATAATAGTTATTTAAATAATAGCAAAGGTTACATCATTATTGGAAAACACACGATTTATTTACTATCAAAGTTATTAACAAGAAATATTGCAAAAAAAGAAAAAATTAAAATAGCAGTTATTTTAAATGTGTGTTTCTAATTTATGACCGCACCCTCAAGCATCTTCCTCATCAAAAAAAGAAAATGTTATTGTTCTGGAGGCCAATATTCTTTCATTGCCTTAAAAATTTCTTTGAATTAATCCTTGCCTTCGTTATGACGCCTCCATACATGCACAAGTAGGAGTCAAGCATGCTTCTTCAAGTTCCATTTTCTTTTTTGTCGCAGCGTTTAACTGATGACCACAATGACTCAACTTATTGAGTATGTACACCAGATTCTTTGTAAAAACTTCATAGCTATTTTATTTGACTTCAAAACTGAATAATTCTAACAGATTCATTTTTAAAATCCAGTTCACAGATTAACTTTATACACCAACTCACACAGCGATAATAACCTTTAGAGAATTACAAATATAAAATCATATGATTTTATCTGATATAGATAAATCACTGTTTAAATTCATAAAATAGCCGTCACCATAACTTAGTTATTGGTTGCCTAAAATGAAAAAGTCCCAAGTAATGTAGAGGCCAACCATCTTTCTTGATCAACAGTTCTTCATTTTGTCCTTTCTCTTCAACAGTCCAAACCCAACTAACTATTTTTGCTGCCTACTTTTTCTCAAGGGTTTTTCCTATGTCATCTGGCATCCAAAATGGAGACTCCTTGTTTGAAAACAAACCTTCAAATTGGAGCTGTCAATTTCAATTTGTTTTAATATGATTATTAGCCTGTCTATTTTAATATTTCATTAATTGATAAATATTTTTATATATGTGGGTATATTACAGTGTGCTGAGTTAATCTGACTCTACCCTTATTTTCGTCTGCATAATTATCTTGTTATCTATCTCTTCCAATTCTTTAAAATTTATAAGCCTCCTTACATAATTATTATGCTCACCACATGTTTCTTTGTCTACTCAGTAAACATTAAGTCCCAAACTATAATCTTGTTTATACCTTCCGTCATGCGGAATTGCGGAACTTGTATCCTGTGAATATAATTGAGCTGATTGCATCGCTGAGACTCAAATGGGCGAGTAAAGTTGTTGGGCTCGATGACGAGCGGATTCCGAGAATGTTGGTATTTGCTGATCCGACTGGTAGGCGTCCGAAAGGTAGGCCGAAGCTTAGATGGGAGGATTGCGTTAAGGCTGATCTCGGGAGCTTGGGCTTGATTGGTGAACATTGGACGAGTCTGTGTAGGCAGAATTTGGTGGTATCGGCATCGAACCTTCGGGTTCGCTAAGCCTATTATTATTATTATTATTATACCTTCCGTTATGTTCAGATCCATCTCCTTCAAAAAATCTGTTGTCCTTTGTGCTACACATTTTTGTAATACCTTACTCGTCTCCATCCGTAAAGCCTTATCACTAAACTCTTTCAAACATCAATTATTTCTCCAACTTCTAAACCATATATTTTCCCAATATATGTAAACTTTAAAATTATAGATAAAACCTAGCCATTGCTACCAAGTCTGTTTTGTTTCAATCCGGAAGTCTTAAAAAGTCTCAATAAATTCAATAAAATCTCATTAAATTTGTATCTTTATTTTGTTATTCTTCTTTTTCTCTTCGACTCATTATCCTTTCAGCGTAGGGGTACTCCCAGCCATTGGTACCATCTATCTCTGTCCCTGACAAGGTTTCTGATCTCACCGAGAGTCTTTTCTTTATGTTCTTGGGTGTCCTTACCTAGAGGTCTTACCTCCATCATTTTTATCAGGTTCCGGTGGTGGTCCATTCGGTAGACATGCCCATACCATCCCAATCGCCTTTTGTCTAGGACTTCCAGAACAGAGCATATATTAAGCTCTTCCCTGACCCTTTCATTCCCCTAAGAAACTTCATTTCCCAGGCAGTGATACAACTTTGTAGTCTTTCATTCCTGCTCCAGCTCTCTGCTCCCTAGAGGAGCATCTATAGAAAGACGGACTTGAACAGGTATAGTTTAGTTACTTCTCTTTCACCGAGTGACAGATCTGGTTATAGGCTGAATTAGCCTTGGAAATTCTACTACAGATTTCTGAATCCAATTTCCCAAATCTACTGATCACCGTGCCTAAATACGTGAAATCACCATCTATCGCCTATCACCACCACCATCAATTCTCCGCCACAGGAGATCTGTACATCTTCTTGAGCTCTACCAACTTGAAGAACCTTACTTTTTCTGGGATTGATAGTAATTCCCTTTCTCTTCAGTTCCTCATTCCAATCTGTCACTGCCTGCCGAAGCTGCTCTTCGGGGATTCCGTTATAAGCACTATATTGTCAGCAAACAAGAGGAACTGTATTACAACAGGATAGAGTTTCCATTGGCTCACGTGCATTCTAGCTGTACGTCTTTAGCTAATTGAGGCAACCTCATCAATATATATGATTAAAAGAAGAGGACTTAGGGAATGGCCCTGTTTTACTCCCTTTGCCATTCTTAACCCTTTAGATTCTTTCCCATTTAAACGCAATACATCCTTTGGCTCCTAGTATGTCGAGTTAATAGTGCCTAACAACTTTTGAGGAATGTTCTTTGCCCTTAAAGAATCCCAAATTTATTTCCTAGGTCCCGGATCGAATGCCGCCTTCAAGTCTAACAATACCAGATAGACGTTTTGGTCATTGTCTCTGGGCATTTTGTTATTCTCAGAGGATTAATTTCTCAGAATAAAAATTATTTTTATTTCAATTCATTATTATTCATGTGATTATATCAAGAGTTGACGGTACACATTCAATATTTTATCTTTTTTTTTTTTTTTTCACATTACAACTGTACAATTGATTTCTGGAGTTGGGCTATTAGGAACTGATTTATGTTTATTATTATTATTTTCAGGCTCGTGAGGAGCAAAATTTACATAGATCAGGATCAATTGCAGAAGATTGTTATGATTCCTGATAAAGAAGCTAAGCAACTCACCTACCGCCTTCTTCAGGAGAGTTTTCTTCAAATGCACGAATTGAAGAAAGCTGCTAACGCAGGAGGGCCAGTGAAAAATTTCTATTTATTTCATATTAAATTTAATCAGGTAAGTTAATGAAGTTTTTTTTTTTTTTTGTATGAGTACCAATATAATTGTTGTTTTGCTCCCTTTTTACTCTATTTATAGCAAACTAATGTCAATTTCTTTTTTTATAGGTTTGCCAAGTTGTATTGGATATGTGCTTTATAACCGTCTCAAATACGTTGTCGCGAGCGACTCACGAAAAGAATGAAAATATAAGGCTCATTGAGAAGTACGAGAAATTATCGCTGCTTACTCAGAGTTTGCGGGAACAGGGAAATGATGAAACCTACATAAAGCAAGTGGTAAGTATTGTCAATTTTGGTTTATTATTTTCAATAATGAACTTTGTAAGTCGACCAAAAAAAAAATTAATAACTAATATACCCCCCTTTGAAATTTGAGAACCTGCATGTTGTGGGGCATTTCTCAGAAACTACCGGAACAATTTTTTTTTAATCCCACTAAAAAACTAGGAGCATACAATGATGATCTAGTCACCTAGACTTATATCAGCTGGTTATTTTTAAAATGGTGGCAGATTAAGAATTGATTTAATCAATAACTAAATTATTTTTGGAGATAGAGAAAAATTTATTAGTGTATTTTAACCAAAAAAACAATATTTACAAAAGAGAAAAAAGAAGAAAATATTGAATTTTACCCACCAGTGTGTCACACTTGACTGTTCCGTGGGGCCAGGGGGACCTACTGGTGGGTCACATTTAATAATCCTGTGGGGCGATGTGCATCTCAGGTGAGTCACTTGTATTTATAAAATAAGTTTATTTTATTTTTCCTTAACTTTATATATTGTAGGAATTAACATGCATACGCGTTTATTTATTAAATATTTTATAACTTTCAACATCCCCCCTCAAAGGACTATTATCGGTAAATTTCACTTGATTTACTCTTCTTTAAGAATTTATTTCGCTGTGTATGATTTCTTTTCATATTTTTATTCCTCTAATATGATACGAGTATATAATAATAATAATCTAAGAATCGTTTTTTAATTATTTATAATAATAATAGGCTTAGCGAACCCGAAGGTTCGATGCCGATACCACCAAATTCCGCCTACAAAGACTTGTCCAATGTTCACCATTCAAGCCCAAGCCCCCAAAATCAGCCTTAGCGCAATCCTCCCATCTACGCTTTCGGCCTACCTTTCGGATCAGCAAATACCAACTTTCTCGGAATCCGCTCGTCATCGAGCCCAACAACTTTACTCGCCCATTTGAGTCTCCGCGATGCAATCAGCTCAATTATATTCACAGGATACAAGTTCCGCAATTCCACGTTGTGCAACCTTATAAATAATAATATAAGAATCTTTTTTTGAAATATTTCAATAATTACCCCTTCAAGTTAGACGTGTATGTCAAAAATGTTACTATCTCGCATTTAGCGCATTGGAAACCTGGAACTGTTGTGATCTCGCATTAAAGACGTTGGAACTTGCTACAGCGTCACCCCGCCCCCACGAACGTAAACAGCTAACACAGTCCTGCCTCACGCAGAAAAACGTAGATAGGTGTGAACGTGTTAACCAAAAAACCATGAATAATTATAAACAAGAGGAAAAAAATAAAATAAAAATATTGAAATTTTACCTATGAATACCCCATATCTCATTATTTTTGAAGATAGAGAAAAATGTAAGAGTTTTATAGTGAATATCAGGAATCAGTCATTTTTGACATTTTTATTTTGCCAACGTTCGGCTAGTTGTGAGCCATCATCAGGCATTACTGAGCAGTCAAGCAAAAGAGTTATGCTTGGACATGCTCATAATGCCTGCGTTATGATGAAAGTTGGCAAAATAAAAATTTTGCAAAAATACTGATTTTGATTTTCCACTATAATATTCTACAGTCGACTATACATCTAGTAAGAGTTTTAGAACATAAGGGATAAATATAAAGAAAGAAAGAAATAAATTTGAACATGCTATATATAGGTTGTAACTTGTTATTTTCGAATATTAGAAAAACATTATGATTGGTTTGTTCATTCAAAAACGTGAATAATTATTTAAAACAATTTAATTGGATGCAAAAGTAAAAAAAATTATATATTTTACACACAACTAATTTATCATTATTAGTCATTGAAGCGATTCACTTATTTTTATTTTATTATTATTTATGTTTATTATAAACATTTGTTTCGCCTGCTGTGGACCACGTTATTTCAACCGCTTTCAGTCCTTCAGCTGTTTCATACGATATTATGTAAACAGGGTGATAACGTAGTTATTTTCCTGACTGTTCTAGATGGATGAACTTATGTCTCCTCCTGAAAAATCGTTGCTGGACTCTGTCGAGGGCATGATCCAAAAGCTGAGGTTCGCGGAACTGAATTTAGACGAAACTATGTTCATCCTTCATCTTTACGGATATTACGATTCTTGTGATAATCAAGAAAAAAAATAATTTACATCAAAATGTATATTTGTAGATAATTTTTGTATGTATATTTATGTAAATTTTATTTGTTCAATAAAAGTTTTAATTTTCTTTTATATTTTAAACTACAAAAAAAAAAAAAAAAAACCTGTTCCTCTACAACTCATGAAGGTTCTTGTATATAAATAGACTTAAATAGATCTGTAATTTTTCTTGGCTAACAGTGGTTGAATGATTGGACAGAGGTCATGTTCAGCCAATAAGATTTTTCCATTTTCTTGAAAATCGTAAGGAGTTGCTAAATACCGATCTATTCTGTTTCCAGGCCGCCAGTTATATATCGGTAAGTGTTACTATCTGATGAAACTGTTAGTTTGAGTAACTTTTATAAACAAATCAAAATATATTTGTAGTTTATTTTTTTTAACATCACTTTATTCTACTGTGGCTCATCGGATGATGTTACAGTGGGAGTCCTAAATTTTGCCTATCCGGTTTAATTAGGACAGGAATCTTTAACAAGTACCTGACATCACACAGGCTCAGGACCACCTTTTTAGTCCCCTCCAAAGGACAGCATAAATAAGGATTTTTTTTCTCCCATTCAAAAATTCTAGGACCAATTCGGATTTGAACCCATGACCCTAGGCATAGAAGACTATTATGCTAGCACCACTACAGGTTACCCCTCACAATATATTTTGTTAAAAAAATAAAATAATAACATATAAGTTGCGAATTTCGAAATCTGCAGCCTTGATGTTTAAAACAAAACCAGGGGATTTTACAAAACAAAGGGAAAGCTACAATGGTCGAGTCGCAAGAAGAAAACATCCTTACTGCAATTTCCCAGGGAGTTTGTAAATAAACTCAACAATTTCTAGAGAAAGGGCCATATTATGTGACCAATGTAATGCTACTATGGCTATCAGTACGATGCTACAGTGGGAGTCCTAAATTTTGCCTATCCAGGTTTTATTAGGATAGGGATCTTTAACGAGTACCTGACATCGCACAGGCTCGGGACCACCTTTTAAGTCCCCTCCGAAGGACGGCGTAACTAAGGATTTTTTACTCACCATTATAAAAAATCTGTATGGACCACCTGTGGTTTGAACCACAGTGCGTACCTTTACCATGATGAGGGCCGTTACGCTTAGCCACCCAGCTACAAGTGATCCCTCTAAAATACATTAGAGGTATGTGTATTTTTTGGATTAATCAAAACACATATTTTTATATATTTACACAAAGACTTAGACATGCCAACTGTCCTAGAACAAATACAGATTGTATCATATCATCACATCACTGTAAGGTGACTCTCGCAGTAAGTCATATTTTAGAGGACTGTCCACGGTACAGGAGAGAAATTGAAAAATGTGGCGTACAACGCTAGGTCTCTGAGGCCTTGGGCGATAATGAAGCAACTATCAACAGTATCATTAAATTATAAAGAATATTCGTTTGTTTCAACAAATATAACTTATCTAATTGTTTCTTTTTTTTATATTATAATATATATGTGTGTTGTGTATGCATTTTTTAAATTTTATTATTATTCATTAATTATTGTATTATTAATTTTCTTTGTTATATTCATATTTTATTTACATTAATATTGTTATTTATTCATTATTATTTTTTTTTTTTTTATTGAATTATTTATATATTGTTCGAGTATTTTGTTCATTGTTTCCTCTCTTAATTCTTTTCTTCTATTCTCATATTAGTAAATCGCTTTTCCTTTTGTTTTGTTTTTTGTAAATATGTGAGGGCGATAATAACCATCAGTAGTTTTTTACCCTAAAAATTAAAACAACAGCAACAAATACAGACTCACTTCAAAAAATTTCACAGCAAGCTTCAAGAACATCTTAATAAACTCATACAAGACATGGCTACAGAAAGCATGCCTAAGAACATCCGCAGAAGGCTGAGGAGTTGGATGAGAGACCTCACTGAAGAATAGCCACTGGGTAGGTCACTTCCTTATGCCTGACATGCTCTTTTATTATTTTACCAGATTATTTCAGATCTCATTCGCTATTTGTCTATAATTTATTGACAGTTGTGAATTTAAAAATAAAGAGAAAAAATCTGGTGCGGGCAACACACGACTTTCACTTAACTCCGTTATTTATATCAATTAAATAATAATTAAACAAATTTAGAAACGAAAATAAATAGTCAAAGAATTATTTACATTGGATTTTAAAAGAAGCATGTGAGAGATTACAATGAAATAATTAGTTTCTGATAAAGGCCGACAGGTGGAGTTGAAAAATAGTTCTTACTAACGCCAATAGATGGGGTTACTAGAGCTGATATTACCTGATCTCTGGCTGTTATTTAGATTTATCATTTTCAATAATAAACTATTGTAACCAAGATAACTAGAATCCAAATATTGAATCAAAAAGAAATCTTGCAAATGAAGAATACCAAAAATCATCGGGGGCTTCTGGCCTTTGTTTTTCGATAGATTGTTCAATATTCAATTTCAAAAACTTTTTTCACCCTCAAAAATGCCACAGTTTTGACCCTCTCTTGCTCAGTTGGTGTTGCTAGGATCGAAAATTTACCGACTGTTTCCGGATTCCTAATTTAATAGAGAATATTTTTTGTTATATAACATTTGTCTCAAGGACCAAGCTTTAAGAAGATGTACTGGTTTGAATGAAAAAGGGTACCAATGTACCAGTATATAAATGTACACAGATGATTAAAAATCCCAACACACGACTTTCACTAACCTCTGTTATTAATATCAATTTAAGAATTTTTAAAGAAATTTAGAAATGAAAATAAATTGTTAAAGAATTGTTTACATTGGATTTTTATAGAAAGATGTTATTAAATAATATGTTATAATATTATCTACGAAATTCAGTAAGATTTTTTCGGCTTTTCATCACTCCGTGTTAGAATAAGGTGACCAGATTTTTAGATGGGCAAAGCGGAACAACTCTGAAGGGGGGTATCAACAAAATAATTTCATACGGAATAAAAATAATGTCTTAATATTTTTTTTTTATTTTTAACATAAGTACAATTTATAAAAAATGTATTCCTTGTCATATTACTTTCACTTACTATATATAGTAAGGGAAAGTATTGCGATCGTGAAAATTTTCGAATTCCAGTTTTCAACTGAAATACACATTTTAGGGTCCCCTGAGCCCAAATAATCAAGTCCCGCAAAAAAGTCTGTGTGTGGTAACTCCCGAGGGGAAACGGTAAGTCCTATGAATCTGAAATTTCATATTTAAGACAAATATACGTCCGAGGTGTTACTAAAACTTTTTCATCAAAATGTGCTTACCAGAAGAGCCACTTTATACCATCCATTTTGCACCTTTTTTCGATTTTCTTAAAAACCGTTCCGACGATTTTGATTAAACTCGCTATATCGATGTAAACTTTAATAGGCTTTAATATCATGTAGGTTTCATTCTGATTAAAATGGTCTGACAGGGCTTAAATGCCGATAAGTTAAATTTTCTTCTTCTAAAGTACCTTTAATTTTGTAGATTATATAAAAATAACCATATCGTTTCGTTAGCATTGATAAATAACAGGAAAATATATAAATTGAATGAATCCGATACCCAACTAAAGGAGAAAACAGAAAAAATATGTTTTTAATGCATTTTTTTGTTTTTGAATATAAGAGCAGTAATATACATGTATGATATACCGTTGGAAAGCTAAAGATTTTAGAAAAAATATTATCTTATACTCAAGCTTTTAAAAGCTAATAGAGAGTGATGAAAAGGCGATAAAACTAAGTGATTATTTTAGATAATAATATAATAGATTTTTTAAGGAAACACATGTTTATATCGAAATTCAATTTCATTAATTGAGACGTTGATTTCCAAAAAGTTCTAAAGGACATTTTTTACAAAATTGATTTTCTTTCACATTTGTATTCTCATCAATTAGTTATATCAAAATCTCTTATTTGATTTTATCTAATGAACACCCAAGCCCTTTATAAACTCAATTTAGAAATATAATTATTTTCTAAAGGAAACAATTACACATTTAATTTCGTTCCAAATTATACTAAAACATCTCATTTCATATCTTTAATATGATGTTATTAATATACTAGAAAAAACAATTCTGGATTTTAATGCGAAAAGAATCAAATTAGCTAATTTAATGATATAATAATTAGTGATTTTCGAGCCTCCTGTAAAATTTCCTAGAATGGATATAGTACCTTTTGGAAATCAACGTCTCAATTCCTTAATAGTTTCACGTATTTTTATCTCTAACTGTATTTGAAAATTCTTTCATTGATTTTAAAAATGCAGGTAAGTGAAAGTCGTGTGTTGCCCGCACCAGATTTATTTTTATTTTATTGAATTTGTCTCATTAAATTGTTGTCATTTTTTAAAATATTGTAAAAAACCTTCACAAGAATTTGTCAAATTATATTTGACACATAAAATGAAACACTTAATTTTGATTTTTCTGATGTCCACATTTCATTTACTGTAGAAAAACTTATAATTATCTGTTTTGATTCTTAAAGATAAATTCAAATTTTAAATTAATCTGTGATTATCTAACTGTTCACTAGTAAATTACAATATTATATGTATATGAGAATTAAAAACATTACTAAAATTTTATAAACACATACAGTAATAATATACGTTTCACATCGGCAAAATTTCGCCGAATTAATTTGTCTTAAACATAATTTACATGAACATATTTTGTTGTTGTTTATAACGAAATTAGTTTGATTGACTTTAAATGTTGGCAACATTTTATTTGTATATTTCTTTCTAAAATTTCTTTTAAGGTTAAGGTCCGTGATATAATTTTGGTCATCAATATAAAATATGAAGACCACGAGTATTTTAAGCTGAGTTTAAGTCAATTTATGTATTTATGAAATATATAAATAAATTATTTACCTTAATTCCCTATGGTAAGTAGCAGATTTGTAATATTTATTTGTTTAATTAGCTTGCTAGCATGCAGTACCAACACGATGTGTATTATCTGAGAGACAAATACAATTCTTAGAACGAAAAACAAATTGAAGGATTCTTAGAACGCAAAACAATTATTTTCATTTATATAGAATTTAATTAAATTGTAAAAGTCGGGACTTTGAAAAACGTCGCGGTGCGCGAAAATTTTCGAATTCCAGTTTTCAACGGAAATACACGTTTTAGGGTCCCCCGAGTCCAAATAACCAAGTCCCGCAAAAAGGTCCGTGTGTGTGTGTGGTAACTTAAGCGCAAAAACGAAAATTCGTACGGAACTGAAATTTCATATTTAAGACTACTATACGCCCGGGATGTTACAGCAACTTTTTCACTAAAAACTGCTGACCGGAAGTCCTACTTTATCCTACGCAATTAGCATCTTTTTACGATTTTCTCAAAAACGGCTCAAACGATTTTGATTAAACTCGCTATATCGATGTAAAATTTAATGGGCTTTATATCATGTAGGTTTCATTCTGATTGAAATAGTCTGATGGGGCTTAAATGCAGATATTTTAAATTTTCTTCCTCTAGAGAACCTTTTATTTTTTATATTATATAAAAATAACCATATAATCTTATTAGCATTGATAAAAAATAGGTAAATATAAAAATTGAACGAATTCGATATTCAGCTAAAGGAGAAAAGTGAAAAAATATTTTTTTAAATGCAATTGTTTCACCGCTTGGCCACTAGATGGCGTTGTCATCGCCGAACGCTTCAATTAGTTCTAACAAGGATTGATGAAAAGCCGAAAAAACTTACTGAAATTAGTAGATAATATTATAACGTATTATTTAATAAAACACATCTTTCTATAAAAATCAAATGTAAATAATTCTTTAACAATTTATTTTCGTTAAAGAATTTGATATTGATACAGAGGTAAGTGAAAGTCGTGTGTTGCGCCTACCAGATTTTTTTATTTGTTTTTCGGGTTCTACTTATCTTGAAACGTAATCCCTCAAATTTTGAGAGGGCTTAATTTTGTTTTTTTGGTCGATTATTGAAAATAATATACCAAAAAGGTGACGGTTACTGTTTAGCAGGCTTCATTTGTTTTGATTTATTGAAGCTTCTTGAATCCTAGCGACACCATCGCTGAATTCTTTTGTTAACAAATTAGCTTAATGAATCAGGAATCGGCAATATTGATATTGAATTGTCAAAATTTCACGTTATTCTACGCCGGACGAAAAAATTGCGAGGCAAAATGCTTCATTTCCTGGGCTAAATGTCTAGAGATTCAGTGTAAAATACTCCCTCCTTTTAATTTGAGTATTTGTCCATCTCTGCCATCTTAATCTTCAGTACAAACACCCATTAAACAATTGAATATTCAATAGTGTATTTTATATAAGTTATAATTATTGTTTCTCGATTCACAGCTCTGTCACTTCCTGTTTATTTTAAGTTCCATCTTCCAAAAGTAAAAGTTCATCAAGAGGCATAAGACTCTTTTTATTTTAATATTAATGAGGCATTATGCCCACGACCTTCTAGATATTTGGACGGTAATTTGGTATGGTGCTAAGGAAGGAGCAGGTGGTTTCAATACGTTCACGAGCGCATAATCATCATTTAATGAGTTATTTTTACTTAAATTAACATATTATATCGAGTTTTTTTACGAGCATATATCTTATTCATAATCTAGTAAGATGTTATGTCTTTGACGAAACTTATAATCCAGATGCTCAGGATTAAAGTGGATCAAGTAAAGAAATTAAATATACAGAATAAATTTAAATATTGTTTAATACTTTCACCATTTATTTTAGGGTCCAACGAATAGAAATTATCAAGTCCCACACACTGGTCTGAGTGTGTTTGTGAAAGGGAATCTGTCTAGCAAGAAAACGAAAAGCCGTATGGAACTGACATTTCATATGAAAGAAAAGTTTATTATCTAAATTTCATGAAGATGAATGTATCAATAACATGCCAAGATTAAAATCCGGTAGTCGTAGATTTAGACTATATCCATTCAAGGAAATTTTACATATTATTTGATTCTTTATGCATTAAATCTAGATTTAAAAAAAAAAAATGTTAATAACACTATATTAAAGTTGTGGAATGACATTTTTTTGTCCTAATTAAATGTGTAATTAGTACTTTTAGAAAATAATTTAATTTCTAAACAAAAAATTTTGTAATGATGGAGTTTTGTTGACCGTTGAGAAATTAGATGAGGAAGATGGTTAGTGGTGCGGTCATAAATTAGGTACACACATTTAAAATAAGTGCTATTTTAATTATGTGCCGACGTTTCGGCCTACAATGTGAGCAATCATCAGGGCTAAAAGAAACAAGATAACAACCAATGTAATTATAGACTTAATAATGCGTTAGGTATATAATAATAATATGACAGCAATAAAATATGGGAACATAAATAAAATTAAATGTAAAATGATAATAAGATGACAGTTATGAAGTATGGAAATAAGGTGACAGTTATAAAGTATGAAAATAAACAAAATTAAGATGATAGTTATAAAGTATGGAAGTAAACAGAATTGAGATGATAATATTGTAATGAGAATATATAAAGAGAGACTAAGCAAATGAAAAAATGTCAAAGGAAAAATATGTGAACAATTAAAATTTTAAATATTAACAATTTTGAAGTGATCTATGATGGTAATATATTAAAAACATAGTTAAGAGTATAGGTAATATATAAAAAGAACATAGTCATTAAAAAAGAGAAACAGTATGAATAAAAAATAATTTTAAATTTTAAAGTTTAATCAAAACACGTAACGTTTACACTACGACAAAACACTTGCCCACCAATTTTTATCGACAACAACCAAATTCCTCAGACAAACTCTGTACATTACCTAGGATTGACGCTCGATCGAAGGATGACTTGGGGCCCACATGTCAAGATGAAAAGACAGACTCTCAACCACCGACTGAAAACAGAAATAAACAACAGATCCCTACATACGGACTTACAGCAACCAACAGTTGACCAACATATACGAACACTCTATTCTCGATTTCACATTAAACTTAACGGACACGACAATAGACTGATTAACGACATGTCAGTTGCTGAAATGCCGGTCAGAAGAAGGCTAAAACGAAGCTGGATGAGGGACCTCCTCAGGTAGATTAAAGCCTTGGAAGGGGTGCTGCTGGGCACTTAACTTCACCATGCCTATCATGTCTGATCTAATTTTGTCCAGCACATTTGCTGATTGTCAGACATCTTCTGACAGGTGTAAATAAAGATATAAAGAAAAAGATAAAAAAAAAAAAAAAATTAAAATAATGTAATATTAAACTAATAATTATATGTCAGGATATGTAACAGAGAAAGATATGAGTATGGAAAGAGGGAGAAATCAAATTAGAAAAAGGAGAAATTAGGATATCTTTTCATCACCCATTTCTTTCGCTCTAAGACGCAACATGTCGAGCCCTGAGTTTTAGGTTACCCATTACATAAAGATATACACATTTAAAGTCCATTAACAGCGGTTCCGCCAGAATTTCATAACAGTAACAAATCCTTAGTTATTCCGTCCTTCCAAGGAGACGTTAAAAGGTGGTCCCGAGCTTGTGCGATATCAGGTACTCCTTAAAGATCCCTATCCTAATAAAACCTTGATAGGCAAAATTTAGGACTACCACATCGTTCGATTAGCTATAGTAGCATAAAGTGACGTTAAATAAATAAACAAACAAACACCTCAGAATAATTGATTTTGTTGTTCTCTCGGCCAGACATATTTAATTTTCTGTTAATTAATGTTGGTATATACAGTCCCAAAATAAAGTCAGATTAATAGTTTATTATTTATAGTTGTTAGGATATTTTATCAACTATAACCTTAATAAAATATAACATCATTTTTTATCAATTAAAATCTGTCATACTGAATATAATTACTTATATATGTATTTATTTAGGCATTTAAAAGTTTAAGGTATTATAAGTTGAGTTTATAAACTTAAATTTAACTTAAAAAAATAAATAATGTATATAGTTTTGAAATATAAAAAGCTATTAGCTAATTTAGACAGAAAAGATTTTATATACCAACATAACAATTTTTAAGTATAAAACAGGTTGTAAATACTTAATTTATTTCATTGTTTTTAATTTATGCGAATTTAATATATACTATAAATAAATAAAGTATATTATTCGCTGTTATTCGTAATAAAATAAATATAATTACCGTATTTACAAAGGTAATTAGAGTGAATAATCAACCCCAGAGTTAGGGTGGCCAGCCTGGGAGATCTGGAAGGCAGCTGGTAACTGAAGGAGAGCCAGTGTGTGCCGGGCTCTGAGAGGGGAAGTGTCGCTATGATGGTGCTCGGGGGCTGTCGTGTCGTCTCCGCAGAGACCAAGAGTCTATCTCATCGTCAATCTCAGAGGAGTACTATATCAGGTCAGCCATATTTAGAAATATATCTATTCATATCGTACATTAATTATTATTCAATATTTAAATTAATATCAATAGTGGACCGTTAAAAGATTAAGAAAAAAGATATGCGGGCGGTATTCAAGAAAAAACAATGTAACTTCAAGATATATTTTTTTAAATGAATGATTGTTCATGAACGAATATTTTTAACTTTTTGAACTTGTCTTATTTGATTACAATTCAAATCTTGCATGGATTCAATTTGAATGACAGCTTTATATTTATTATATTTTCTTACTTTCTTTTATTTATATGTGAAGTATTTAGTTAGAGAAAGTATTGCGACAGTGTAAATTTTAAAATTTAACTTTTCAACGAAAATCTACGTTTTAAAATATCCTGACCCTATATGACACTAGTCCCACGTATAGGTTTTTGTGTACATATGGGTCGTTGAGTTCTAAAAGTTACTGTTTCCATTCTAGTAAATTTTACAGGAAGCACATAAATCACTTTTTACTATATTATTAAACCAAATTCTTTTCGCATCTGAATCAAGATTTTTTTTTTCATTATAATAATAACATAATATTAAATTTATGGAATGAAACGTTTTAGTATGATTTGGAAAGAAACTAAATGTGTAATTATTATCTTTAAAAAATAACAGCATTTATAATTCGCGTTTTTAAAGGACTTTAGTGTTCATTAGATAAAATCAAATAAAAGATGATAAAACTAAATTATTAGAATACAAATATACCAAAATATCAATTTCGTCAAAACTGTACTTAATGTAAGTAGCTTTTGGAAATCAAGGTCTCATATGTTTGTATAGCTCGGAATGGGATAAGTAAAAAACAAAATGTTGACATTTAAGACAGTTATTTGTTAGGGATCTTAAAGCAACATCTTCATCTGAAGTGACAAACCAGAAAATTCACTTTATACCTAGCATTTTGCTATTTCCTACGATTTTATCTAAAACGGCTTTTGATTTGAACTAATTTTATTAATCTAGCTATACCGATGTAAACCTTAATTTTATCTTGGTTTTATTGGGTCTGAAATATTGGGAGTAAAATATTTAAAATTTTTTCCACTAAAGTAACATTGGTTTTGTCAATTTAGAAATATTATAAGATTGAACTTATTATTTCTTTTTGTTATCATTGATATGGAAAATAAATAAATATGAAATACAAAAGAATTCGATAACTGAAAGATAAAATAACTGTACATATATTTCCAAATTAATTTTTTTTCTTTGCAAATAATAGTAGTAAACGAGAGATATATTTTTCATAAGGAATAAAGTAATAAAGAAAAAATAAACGAAGATAAAGTTTTATTAAACATTTCAGTTAAATTACTAACTTTGAGAAGTTATTACAGACAAAATTAAGTGTATTGTTGCTTGTCTAACCAATTCGTTTTTATTTATTGTTTCAAATACTACCTTCGGGATCACTTGTAGCTGGGTGGCTAGCATAACAGTCTCCTATGTCAAAGGTCACGTGTTCAAACGCGCTGGTGGTCCTAGAATTTTTTAATTGGAGTAATAAATCCTTAGTTATGCCGTCCTTTAGAGGGGACGTTAAAAGGTGGTCCCGAGCCTGTGCGATACTCTTTAAAGATCCCTATCCTAATAAAACCTGGATTGGCAAAATTTAGGACTCCCACTGTAGCATCGTCCGATTAGCCATAGTAGCATAAAGTGACGTTAAATAAATGAACAAACAAATACTTTCTTCATTTAAATGTAAAATTGAATTTTCATGGAAGGCATGTGTTATTCGTGTGTTGCTCGTACCTGGGTTTTTCACTTGATAACATTTCACTAGATCAAAATATTTAAACATGCTAAATTAAAAATGTCAAGTAATGTGTTTTCTAAGTAATAACCTGATTTATGTACGGAAATGCATCAAATTACGGATGTATAGCTTTAATATCTGTATGATTATTCAATTTAACAAAGCATTGTTTATGCTTAATCTAGTTTTATTACAGTAAATATCGTGTGATTTAAGTCGCTTTTCACTATTCCCTTCTTGGAATTGAATTTAATACGTATTACTAACAATAAGTGAGTGAACAATAAAAACAATGCGTGCCCTTTTTTTTTTTTTTTTTTGTCAATAACTATGTCAGCATGTGTTAATATTAACAGGTTTGATTATATGAAGTTCTATTTTATTTGTCAAAATATTTCTATTTATTGTTTATTTTTATTTAACGTCACTTTGACTAATCGGATGATGCTACAGTAGGAGTCCTAAATTTTGCCTATCCAGGTTTAATTAGGATAGAGATCTTTAACGAGTACCTGACATTGCACAGGCTCGGTCCACCTTTTTACGTTTCCTCCGTAGGGGACGGCATAACTAAGGATTTTTTACTCTTAATAAAAAATTTTAGAATCACCTGCGGGTTTGAACCCGTGAACTTGGGCATGTAAGGCTGTTATGCTAGCCACTATTCTAGAGGTGACCCTCTGCTGTTGATAGTTTCCCTCGCTTTAAAATAAAAAAATCTGGTGCGTGCAACACACGGCTTTCACTTACCTCCATTTTTAAAACCAATGAAAGAATTTTCAAATACAGTTAGAGCTAAAAATACGTGAAACTATTAAAGAATTAATTAAATCGAATTTATATAGAAACATGTGTTTTATTAAAAAATCTATTATATTATTATCTAAAATAATCAGTTAGTTTTATCTCCTTTTCATCACTCTCTATTAACTAAGCTTGAGTATAAGATAATATTTTTTCTAAAATCTTTAGTTTTCCAACGATATATCATACATGTATATTACTGCTCTTGTGTTCGAAAACGAAAAATTGCATTAAAAAAATATTTTTTGTTTTTCCTTCTTAAGTTGGGTATCGAATTCATTCAATTTTTATATTTACCTGTTTTTCATCAGTGGTAACAGGATAATATAGTTATTTTTAAAGAATTAACAAAATTAAAGGTACATTAGCGAAAGAAAATTTAAAATATCGGCATTTAAGCCCTGTCAGACCATTTTAATCCGAATGAAACCTATATTTTATTAAAGCCTATTAAATATTACATTGATATAGCGAGTTTAATCAAAATCGTCGGAACCGTTTTCGATAAAATCGAAAAAAGGTACAAAATGCATGGTATAAAATTCCCTTACTATATATAGTAAGTGAAAGTAATAAAAACAATATAATAATAGGGCTGTGAAAAAAACTACTATTTGAAATAGGAAAGGATACGAAATAAGATTTTTCATAAATACGAGTGGTAATTATTGGTGTTGTGAAAAGGTATGTATATAGGAAGTTGATAAGAGGAAGTGTAATGTAAACAAGCAGTGAAGGAGAGGCTGAGCCTACTAATCTAATTCAATTATGGCTTTATATAAACAGTCTCTGCTCCGACCACCCTACCCTTCAATCTTTTTCTTTGTTTATTTTTATTTTTTATAACTGACATCTTGAGCTGTTAATAATACTCTTTTATATACATTACTAGCTGTAACCTGCGGCTTTGCTCGCAAATATTTCATTTTGTCTTTATTTAAATTTGCATAAATGCGTTTATGGGTGGTAACTATAAAACGCATATGATGGAGCTGTTTGGCGATGTGGTAACAAAGAAACTACCAATAAAAAACACTTCCTTTATTTTTTCTTACTGGTGTGTTTTCTTGGTGGCTGCTACCTCAACCAACTTCCTTACCATATAGTCAAAACGGTCAACAACTCCATTATTATAAGACGTATACATTTCAAGAAATATAAATACATACAGTACCAAGTAGTCACATCCAAATAACATCGTTTTATTTTTAAACATAACCGTTGTATATCATCATAACTCTTTGGCAACTCATAACTCATAGCAAGTCATTCAAATCAGTACTTATTATTTTTCTGGAAACCTATAGTAATATGTATTTTATTATAAATGGAAACTATAATGTGAATGTATATTTTATAAATAAGAACGCATAGAAACAATCAACACACTTATATTTGAATTAATAATCACATATGTGAAGATATGGGAAGGTTACTTACTGGGAACCAGTGTTGCCACAGTTAAACAAATTTTGTTTTACGTTTTAGAAAAATATATTTTTCAACCATTTAGAATAGTTATAAAAACTATTCTATCATTTTAGTTGGACCAAATAACAGATACTTACGAAAATTGATCAAAGTCGGTTCAGTAATTTCAGAGTTTATCCCGAACAAACATTGTGACACGAGATTTTTATATATATATATATATATATATATATATATATATATATATATATATATATATATATATATTTATATATATATATATATATATATATATATATATATATATATATATATGCTGTATGATAACCCTTTAGAACACTACCCTTAATATTGCGATAATTACCAACCCTATAGTTTCGCGAATTGAAACATTTAGTTGCTATTGTAAAACTACTATTTCATATCCATTTTAGAAACTTACACGGAAAAAGAAAAATCTTCAAATAATTCCTGACCATTTTTTTAATTTTTATTTTATATTAATAACTTTGTTTTTACCTAATGGAAAAAAAAAGATTTAGTATTATCTTGAATAAACTTATTTATCAAAATTAGCTGTAAGATTCAATTAATGAAAACAAAACATGTACAAAAATTGCCAATTGGCATCACCCCATTAGGTAATCTAAACTAGAAGGTCTCGAGACTATCTTCTTTTCAGACTCCTTCGAGGATTGTCAGGAATTGAAGAGGAAGCAAGGGTTGAAAATAGTGAGTGGAGTTTGTCATGGAATGATTGATACCTGGTTCGGGCCAAATCAGCTACATATGGGTTATTAAGGTCTTTATAGAAGAGTTTATTTGTGACAAAGTAAGGAGCACTGAGGATTTTACGAAGGATTTTGGATTGTAAGGATTGAATACGGGAAGAATCTGATGGTTTAGTAGAGCCCCAGAGCTCTACTCAGTACATCCTGATAGGCCTTATAATGCTGATACAGATGAGCCGTTCATAGTTAAGTGGAAGATTAGAGCGTATGCCCAGTTTTGTTTATTTATTTAACGTTACTTTATGCTACTATAGCTAATCGGACGATGCTACAGTGGGGGTACTAAATTTTAGTCTATCCAGGTTTTATTAGGATAGGGATCTTTAACCAGTACCTGACATCGCACAGGCTCGGGACCACCTTTTAACGTCCCTTTCGAATCGGACCACCTGCGGGTTTGAACCTGTGATCTTTGGCATAGGAGGCTTATATGCTAACCACACAGCTACAAGTGATCCCTTGGCGTCCGTCCAGTAAATGTTGAAGTAACCGAAAGCGGCGAGCAGTTTCTTGTCGTTTCAGTCTTGTGTGAGGATTCCATGTTAGTCGTTTGTCAAGGTGGAGTCCTAAGTAGCGAATGTGTTCTACCGGACAAATGGAATATTATTTAATGATACTGTAGGGCAAGTTGTCATAGGTTTACGACGGAGGAATGAACTGAAATGTGTAATTAGAATTTCTTTGGAAGAACTGAAACTATCGAAGAGATTGTGTTTTTTTATGTCCTGAGATATTATCCAAAGGACGTTTTTTTTTTTTTTTTATTAACGGCGCCAGAATTCATATTTTTTTTAAAGATTCAAGCAGTTATAATCAAGGTTTAAAAAAAAAATGGACAAAATAATTAATAAAGAAGGAATGTATCCTTTTTTTGCGTGAGTCATTTCATTGCGTGTTAGCTTCATTTCCTGTATCCATTACTCTGAATCACACCTTCGTTATTTTATTATCAAATACAAATGTTTATTTCTAATTTTGTTTTCCTTTTTCTTAAAAGGCAAATGAGACATGGTTTATTTATTAAGATGTTATTGACGACTGCAGTGAAATGCTTCTGATTTAATATGATATATCTGCCTTCTAGATTTTCCAATATTAATTGCTACAAAAAGCTTGAATACAATCCATATCCTTTTATTTTTGTCCAGTTTATTTTATACTACTACCTTTTTAAACCTTGTTATTTATTAATTTAACGTCACTTTAATTTAAGGTTTACTTAGGATAGGAATCTTTAACGAGAACCTGATATAGCATGACCGCCATAATACGTTCACTCCGAAGAACGGAATTCTAAGAATGTTTTGCTCTCTTTAAAAATTCTACAGCCATCTGAATAGAAGGTTTTTACGCTAGCCACTACCCAGCTCTCTGTTTAAAGTCTATTGAATATTAAATAGTAGCCATTGATCGTAATGAAGAATGTAGGAGCTTAAAAATTACTTAGTTAAGCTTTCCTTCGGAGGAGACGTAAAAAGATGGTCTCGAACCTGTGCAATATCAGGTACTCGTTAAAGATCCCTATCCTAATTAAACCTGGATAGGCGAAATTTAGGACTCCCTTTGTAGCATCGTCCGATTAGCTAGGGTTATAGTGACGTTGAATGAATAAATATAATGAAGTGTGAGATGGTTCGAATGGCGGTCGAAATCATTACTAAAAAATATCTGGTGCGGGCAACACACAACTTTAACTTAACACGACTGTTAAAACTAATTTAAAAATCTTAAGTTCATTTTAATAAAACGTGAATTCATTTTCGTTGGAAACATATGATTTAGATTAAATAATTATGATTTAGATTAAATAATAACTGTATGATATTATATAGCATTTCCAAGTCAATTGTAACCTTTTCCAAGTCAAATGTAACTTTTTCCAAGTCAAATGTAACCTTTTCCAAGTCAAATGTAACCCTTTCCATTTCAAATGTCACCTTTTCCAAGTCAAATGTCACCTTTTCCATTTCAAATGTTACCTTTTCCAAGTCAAATGTCACCTTTTTCTTCACTTCTAGCCTTAAATATTCCGTTTTATTTATTTATTTATTGAAAAATAATTAGTTTAATTGACATTATGACTTTTTTAATAATTTTGGCATATAATAATTGATATTTTTTTTGGGTCTCTTAGATATTTGATATCAAGTTCTGTTTTTTACTAGCTAATATTTAAAAAAAATTAATTATCGTCTATTTAGTTTTAAGATAGTTGTTGATTTTGAGTTTTTTAGAGGGGAGGGGTAGTTTTTTTGAATAATTAATGTGTTTTCGAGTATTATAATTAAATTTTTCGAGCTGTATTTTTTATCGCTCGCGTGCATTTTAACTCGCATTAAATTTTAATGTTTTTTATTGATATAGGGATTAATCAATGTGCTTTCGGGTGGTTATGATTACGTTTTTTGAGCTGTATCTTTTATCGGTCATGCGTATTTCAACTCATATTTACTTTTAATGTTTTTTATTGATATAGGGATTAATTATTTTGCTTTCGGGTGGTTATGATTACGTTTTTCGAGCTGTATTTTTTTCGCTCGCGCTTATTTTAACTAAAATTTACTTTTTATGTGTTTTATTGATATAGGTGTTGAAAATTGTGTTTTCGGGTCCTATAATTATGTTTTTTTAGTTTTATTTATTTATCGCTCCCGCACATTTTAACGTGAATTTACTTTTAATGTTTATTATTTATATAGAGATAATTAATGTGCTTTTGGGTGGTTATGATTACGTTTTTGAGCTGTATCTTTTATCGCTTATGCGTATTTCAATTCGGATTTACTTTTGATATTTTTTATTGTTATAGACGTTTGTAATTATCTTTTCGGGTCTTGTGATTACGTTGTTTAAGCCGTTTTTATTGTCTCTTGCTCTCATTTAAACTTGCATTTGCAGTGGTCTTTCTTTGTTTTTGTTTTAGGGGATTCTCATAACGTGTTTTGAACTTTATTCTTTTATGCGCTTGGGAATTTCTACAAACCGTAGGTATTATGTTATAATATGATGTAAAAATTATTTATTGTTTTTTTGCAGGATCTGATTACATTTTTGATTTGGACGTTACATCGCGCATTCTTCTAGATCACTTTTCATTTAAGTTAAAATGTGCACTAGCTATAAATAAATGTCATAAGCTCTATTAGTATTCCCGAAAACACTATAAACGATCCCTCTATCGAATATTTATGATATAGAAACAGTAACTTAAAATGAGTAAAAGCGATAACAAATTTGGTTCAAATAATGTTATCAGAACACCCGAAAATAGAATAAACGATTCCTCAATTAAATTATCAAATAATTGTAAGACCTAGTTAGGAAGCGGATCCTTTACAAAAGATTTAGTTGAAAAAATTACTCAGGACGCTAGAAAAGGAACTATAACTAATCCTTTAATAAAATAATAATAATAAAAAAAAAAAAAAAAAACCTAAACGATTTATATTCCAGCAACGTTATAATGAGAACCCAGAACAAAACAATCAATCCCAATATCAATAAAAAAATATCAAAAATAAAGGCGAGTTGAAATCCGCACGAGTGATAAAAAAAAAGCTTTTAAACATTTTCATAACCCCGCGAAAACACAAGGATAGATCCCTATAAAAATAAAAAGATTAAAAGTAAATAGAAGTTGAAATACGCATGAGCGATAAAAAATACAGCTCAAAAAATGTAATCATAACCACCCGAAAGCACATTAATTAATCTCTATATCAATAAAACACATAAAAAGTAAATTTTAGTTAAAATAAGTGCGAGCGAAAAAAATACAGCTCGAAAAACGTAATCATAACCACCCGAAAGCAAAATAATTAATCCCTATATCAATAAAAAACATTAAAAGTAAATGCGAGTTGAAATACGCATGAGCGATAAAAAATACAGCTCGAAAAACGTAATCATAACCACCCGAAAGCACATTAATTAATCCCTATATCAATAAACACACATAAAAAGTAAATTTTAGTTAAAATAAGCGCGAGCGAAAAAAATACAGCTCGAAAAACCTTATGATAACCACCCGAAATCAAAATAATTAATCCCTATATCAATAAAAAACATTAAAAGTAAATATGAGTTGAAATACGCATGACCGATAAAAGATACAGCTCAAAAAACGTAATCATAACCACCCGAAAGCACATTAATTAATCCCTATATCAATAAAAAACATTAAAATTTAATGCGAGTTAAAATGCACGCGAGCGATAAAAAATACAGCTCGAAAAATTTAATTATAATACTCGAAAACACATTAATTATTCAAAAAAACTACCCCTCCCCTCTAAAAAACTCAAAATCAACAACTATCTTAAAACTAAATAGACGATAATTAATTTTTTTTAAATATTAGCTAGTAAAAAACAGAACTTGATATCAAATATCTAAGAGACCCAAAAAAAATATCAATTATTATATGCCAAAATTATTAAAAAAGTCATAATGTCAATTAAACTAATTATTTTTCAATAAATAAATAAATAAAACGGAATATTTAAGGCTAGAAGTGAAGAAAAAGGTGACATTTGACTTGGAAAAGGTAACATTTGAAATGGAAAAGGTGACATTTGACTTGGAAAAGGTGACATTTGAAATGGAAAGGGTTACATTTGACTTGGAAAAGGTTACATTTGACTTGGAAAAAGTTACATTTGACTTGGAAAAGGTTACAATTGACTTGGAAATGCTATAACACCTTTTGGACAACGTACAAAACTGGTGTAAGAAATGGAAGTTAAAAATTAACCATGACAAGTCACTACATATTACATTTACACTTAGACGCGGAATCTGCCCTTCAGTTTACATAGACAACCACCCTTTACCGCAAACAAATACAGTAACGTACTTAGGACTAATATTTGACAATAGATTGGGGCCCACACGTCAAGACAGAACGTAAAACGCTAAACTTTCGACTTAGACTATTATATTCAATATTACATAGACGTTCTAAATTATCCACCAGACAGAAACTAAATGTTTACACTTATGTATTAAAACCAATATGGACTTACGCTTGCCAAATATACGGACCCGCTAAAAAGACACACATACGAAAAATAGAAACCTCTTTCAATCGCAATTTTTAAGACTGGCAATGAACTCACCATATGTATCAAACGATACCCTACATACTGACTTACCAATTCCATCTATTGGGTTGATGCAAAATTAATGCAGGTTTTTAGTAGGTATTGTAAATACGCCATATCTTTACTTTAACCATATATATATATTTAATCAAAATAATTTCCATCTGAATCAATGCACTTTTGCCAACGTTCAACAAGCTTTCTTATTCCACCAGAAAAAAAATCCGAATCCCTGGACTCAATGAAATCACGAAAAGAATTTTCAATGTCGTCCTGGTTTTGAAAATTTTTCTCCCTCAAAAAGTTGTCCAGATGCCTGAAAAAGTGGAAGTCTGTAGGAGAGAGGTCAGGTGAATAAGGCGGATGTTGGAGAACTTCGTAGCCCAACTCGTGCAGTCGTCGAAGCGTTGGTTGTGCAACGTGTGGTCTGGCGTTATCGTGGAGCAGGATCGGCCCCTTCCGATTCATCAATGCTGGGCAAAGACGTTGCAATTTTTGAGTTCCGAGTTCCGCCGCCATTTCTCGTGTGGTTTTGGTTGGGTCTTCTTCCACTTTTGACCTCAGCTGGTCGTTGTCCAGAGCAAGATGACGGCCCCGACCTTCCTTGTCTTCGAGGTCGAAATCTCCTCTGCGAAACTTCTGGAACCAACGCTGCACCGTGCACTCATTAATAGCCTCCTGACCCCACACTTCATTAATATTACGAGCCGTTTGCGCAGCGCTGCGCCCTAATTTAAATTCGTAAAAATAAATTTGACGAAAATCGCACTTTGACATTTTCGATTCAAGACCTTTGAACACACTGAACAAAACGATTTTACTAAACAAATTCATGGTGAAAGAGAGGGTATTAGATAAGGTTTGTTTTGGTATAATAATGATCAATGTTAGGATTAGCTTTGTTTACACAATTGGAATTAAGATATTGCAATAGAGGAAACCTGCATTAATTTTGCATCAACCCAATACAATAAACCACATTCGACTGACTTACAAACGATTTCACGACAAACTAAATGGACATAGAAACAAACTTGTACAAAACATGGCTACAACTGACATACCATACATAACTCGGCGTAGGCTGAAAAGGAGTTGGATGAGGGACCTCCTAGCCTGAAAAAATAGTTTGTTTTTGAATGTCAAGAGGATGTACCACAGGGTACCATCTCCCTCATGCCAACCCATGCTAAGTTTATAAAATATAACTCATTTGCTGATTGTAACATATAAAACTGCAAATTAAATATTAAGTTAAAAAAAAAAAAAAAGATTAAATAATATAATCCTATGTTTTTCCCTATGCGACACTTTATATTACCTTTTACAACTTTTTATATCATATAATATTTTTTCTAAAATCTTTCTCTTATACGTCTATTAATAATAATAATAGGCTTAGCGAACCCAAAGGTTCGATGCCGATACCACCAAATTCCGCCTACACAGACTCGTCCAATGCTCACCATTCAAGCCCAAGCTCCCGAGATCAGCCTTAACGCAATCCTCCCATCTTCGCTTCGGCCTACCTTTCGGACGCCTACCAGTCGGATCAGCAAATACCAACTTTCTCGGAATCCGTTCGTCATCGAGCCCAACAACTTTACTCGCCCATTTGAGTCTCCGCGATGCAATCAGCTCAATTATATTCACAGGATGCAAGTTCCGCAATTCCGCGTTATGCAACCTTCTAAACTCCCCAGTGGCCTCATCTCTCTTTGGACCAAATATTTTACGCAATACTTTATTTTCGAAAACCTTAAGCCCCTGTTCATCCTTTAAAGTAAGCGGCCACGTTTCACATCCGTAAAGAACCGTTGGAAGAATAATAGTTTTATAAATTCTAATCTTTAAGTTTTTAGATAGAAGCCGCGAACTAAGTAACTTAGCAACTGAATAATAACACGCATTTCCCACCTTTAACCGGGACTTTATTTCTTCCTGGATTTCATTTTTTCTAGTTATAATTGAACCTAAATACTTGAATTTCTCTACGTGTTCAAAAGTATGACCTGATACATCAATATCTCCAAGATCGACACCGTTTCTGCTACTAATCATATACTTCGTTTTATCGGTATTTAATTCGAGTCCTATTTCTTTACCGGTTTTTATTAACACACTTGTATTTAGTTGTATGGTTTCCGTGTCTTCACCTAGCAGTACCAGATCATCGGCATACCCCAAAACCGGAATCTTGTCACCCATATTTAAGCCTTTCTCGGTACACATCACCTTTTCTATGACATATTCTAAAGCTAAATTAAATAACACAGGTGAAAGGGAGTCACCCTGTTTTAAACCCGATCGCACCTCAAATCTCTCGGAGTAATTATGACCGATTCTAACTTTATGGAATGTTTCCGACAAACACATCTCTACTAGGTTTACTAACTTTCTAGGTATTCCCTGTTCAATCATGATGTTATATAGCTTCTGACGGTCTATTGAATCATAAGCCTTTTTAAAATCGATATAAAGTTGATGGACTACACCGTTGTATTCCAATTTTTTCTCTAATATTTGACGTAGGGAAAATATTTGGTCAATAGTCGAGCGATTCCGCCTAAAACCACATTGGTAATCTCCGATAATTTCCTCAGCGTATTCCGTGATTCGACTAGTTAGAATTGACGAGAATATTTTATAGCATACTGGGAGAAGAGAGATCCCACGATAGTTGTTACAATCCGACCTCGGTCCTTTTTTGTGAATCGGAATAAGTATTGATTCTTTCCATTCCTCGGGCATTTTTTCAGTTTCCCAGATCTTTTTAACTAAAAAATGTATTTTGGAAACGCCCGCTTCTCCACACGCCTTGATTAATTCACTCGTGATATTATCATTTCCTGCGGCCTTATAACGTTTTAATTTTCCTATCGCCATTTCGACTTCCTCTTTACTCGGTGCGTCTATCCATGGTTCAGCGCTCTGATATTCAGAGAGAGGAGATTGATTATTATTTTCCGTATTTAAGATGCCGTCAAAGTGTTGTTTAAATTTATTTAATATCTCAGAAGGATCCGCAATTATATTGTTATTTGCATCTTTAATCGCATTCAATAGAGGTTCAAATCTTCTACGCGATTTGTTTATACCTTTGTACATCTCTCTTACGTCATTTTCGTTTCTGTGTTTTTCTATTTCTATTATTTTGCCTTTAAGATACTCTCTTTTCTTATTTTTTAAGAGTTTTGATGTTTCATTCTTTACTAACCGAAAATAAGCCACATTATTATCGCTTGGATTATTTAAGGAATTCAGTTTAGCGGTTTTTCTTTTTTCGCACATATTTTGACAATCCCTGTCGAACCAAGGTTTGTTCTTTTTATTTTTATACGTCTATTACTGTTCTTATTATAAAAAAAAAAAAAATAAAAAAAAAAAAAAAAAAAAAAAAAAAAACCGTAAAAAAATAGTCTTGTTCTTTTATCCTTCCGTTGATCATCAAATCCGTTTAACTTGTATATTTATCCGTATTTTATTAATGCCATTAAAATGATGTGGTTAATCTTTTGGAATATACAAAATTAAAAGTAGTTTAAAGGAAGTAAATTTAAAATATTGGCATTTAACCCCTATCAGATTATTTCAATCGGAATAAAACTGACATCACATTAAAGCCCAATAAATTTTACATCGATATAGCGAGTGTAATAAAAATCGCTAAAGCCATTTATGAGAAAATAGTAAAAAGGTGCAAAATGCGTGATATAAAGTGCCTCTTCTGGTCAGCCTATTTTGATGAAAAAGGTGCTGTAACATCTCGGGCGTATAGTTGTCCCAAATATGAAATTCATTTTCTTACACCTTTTCGTTTTCGTGCTAGAATTACCGCAGATTTTTTTTTTTTTTTTGTTATTAATGATTTTATTTGCACCTGTAAAATGTTTACAATAAGCAAATGGCATTTTATAAACAAGGAGACACGGCATGGTTAGGCATGAGGGAGACAGCACCCAGTGGTGCATCCTCCTGACATTTCAAACAGGAACTATTATTTCAGGCTAGGAGGTCCCTCATCCAACTCCTTTTCAGTCTATGTCAGGGATTTCAGTTGTAGCCATATTCTGAACAAATTGGTTAGTGTGTCCATGTAGTCAGTCGTAAAATCTTTTGTACGACATTGGAATGTGGTTTGTTGTAGTCGGAATGCGTAAGTCGGTATGAAGTATCGTTTGAAACATAAGGTGGTGAGTTCGTTGTCCGTTTGGATTGAAAGGTTTTACTTTTTGAATGTGTGTCTTTTTAGCATGCGTAAGTCCATATAGGTTTTAATAAATAAGTATATACGTTAAGCTTCTGTCTTATGCGTAATTTAGAGTGTTTATGTAGTATCGAATATAATGATCTGAGTCGAAAGTTTAAAGTTTTGACGTATGGGCCCCATGCCAATCTTTTGTCAAAGATTAGTCCTGAGTACGTTACTGTATTTGTTTGTGGTATCTGGTGGTTATCTATATAAACTGGAGGGCAGGTTCCGTTATCCTCCAAAAATTTTCCTGTTCACAATACTTTCCCTTACTATATATTTCATTTATAGGTAAGTGAAAGTAATATTCGAAAAATATTTATTATGTTGTCTTCATAATGGCTGAAAGGTAATAACATAATAGGTAAGAGTTTGGTTAGAAATTAATCATGAAGAAAATTACAAAATTAATTACAATAAAGATTGAAACGTGGGAACAAAAAATAAAGTAATAATATTTAATCCATTGAATACAGGCGTAGAAGGGATTTTCCGATGAGACAGTCGGGAGCTTACTAAAACTCTTATAGGAAGTTATCGTTTGTAATACTCAGATGTATTAATAACATATGACTTTATTGTTTAATTTCTCAGCTAAACAATTGAGCATCTAATATAATATTACGAAATAATGATAACGATTAGAAGGAGTATGATGGATTGAATATACTCGGCGGTGTAGTCGGGTGTAGTGCGCTGCGTCGTCCGCTCTACTTACCGCATCTTACTGCCTTTCTTTAAAAAAAAAAAATAAATAAATTAATAACTACCTATACTAGATATAAGGTATATCAAAGACCATCAAAGATACTTCTTCATGTTTGTTAGTTAAATCTCACTTTTTGCTACTATGACTATTCGGACGATGCTTCAGTGGGAGTCCTAAATTTTAGTCTATCCAGGTTTTATTAGGATAGGGATCTTTAAAGAGTATCTGACATCGCACAGGGTCGGAACGACATTTTTACGTTCCCTCCGAAGGACGGCATGACTTAGAATTTTTTACTCCAATTGAAAAATCTCAGAGCCACCAGCGAGTTTGAACTCTTGACCCTTGGCTGTTTCGCTATTCACTACTCCGCAGGTGAACGCCGTTATAGTTGTGCTTTATTGTTTCTATTATTGTTACTGGGGACCACCTTTTTATGTCCACTCCGTAGGACGGCATAACTAAGGATTTTTTACTCGTATTAAAAAAATCTTAGGTGACACTGCGGGTTTGAAATCGTGATCTTTGACTGAAACCTTGGTTATGCTAGCCATCCTGCTACAGGTGTTCCAGATACTTCTGACACTACAGACCGAAGTGGTCATTGGCCTGCTCCAACATAGCCTGCCACAGTCCTCTATCCTTCAGGACTTTATCCTTCCATCGCGCTCTTAGCCACCGATCCTGTCCACATAACCCTTACCATCTCAACCTATTCATCCTTACGGCGACAGATACGCGCAGCCCGATATATAGCTCATAGATTTCTCTATTTTTGTTTGCATGCTTTCTTTTCAAATCCGTCAAGCCTTTGAGCTTGTCAAGAATCCATGTTTCTCTCACATAGGTTACCATTGATCTTGTGCATGTGAATTTGTAAGGAAAAAAAAATTCAGGTAGTCATAGGGACTGCCGATAGAGGTGAATTTTTTTTTTTAATTCTCGATTTGCACTTGAATTTTTTTGAAATAAGAGTACGTTTGTAAAGCAGATTATGTTGAGAATGCATGTTTTGTTATTATTGTTTCATTTAATAGTAAAACATCATCACCCTGTAGAGATATATCGTCTTGAAGTATGCCATCGTAATCTGAATGTGATGAAGACTGTATGAGCTGCTTCAAAAGATTGATCTATCCGTGAAAGAATTAAATCAGTCGCTATTTTGTTGACTTTTTGCCCCTTTATTTACTCTTCATCTTCAAATTCGCCATTCTAATTCCAATTATTCCTGTTTTAGAAGATTCATCCATCTATGAAAAATAAAATGGATGTTTTGTTTTTTTCCTTATATCTATACCACCATTTATTTTTTATTTATTTATGTTTTATTTGCGATATTTATTTAGGTGCGATCGGGTTTGAAACAGGGTGACTCCCTTTCACCTGTGTTATTTAATATAGCTTTAGAATATGTTATAAAAAAGGTGATGGGTACCGAGAAAGGTTTAAATATGGGTGACAGGATTCCGGTTTTAGGGTATGCCGATGATTTGGTACTGCTAGGTGAAGACACGGAAACCATACAACTAAGTACAGTGTGTTAATAAAAACCGGTAAAGAAATAGGACTCGAATTAAATACCGATAAGACGAAATATATGATTAGTAGCAGAAACGTGGCGATCTTAGTGATATTGATATATCAGGGCACACTTTTGAGCAAATAGAGAAATTCAAGTATTTAGGTTCAATGATAACAAGAAAAAATGAAATCCAGGAAGAAATAAAGTCCCGGTTAAAGGTGGGAAATGCGTGTTATTATTCAGTTGCTAAGTTACTAAGTTGGCGGCTTCTATCTAAAAACTTAAAGGTTAGAATTTATAAAACTATTATTCTATCGACAGTTCTTTACGGATGTGAAACGTGGCCGCTTACTTTGAGGATGAACAACGGCTTAAGGTTTTCGAAATAAGGTATGCGTAAAATATTTGGTCCGAAGAGAGATGAGGCCACTGGGAGTTTAGAAGGTTGCACAACGCGGAATTGCGGAATTTGTATCCTGTGAATATAATTGAGTTGATAGCATCGGGGAGACTCAAATGGCCGAGTAAAGTTGTTGGGCTCTATGAGGAGCGGATTCCGAGAAAGTTGGTATTCGCTGATCCGACTGGTAGACGTCCGAAAGGTAGGCCGAAGCGTCGATGGGAGGATTGCGTTAAGGCTGATCTCGGGATCTTGGGCCTGACCGGCGAACATTGGACGAGTCTGTGCAAGCGAAGTTGGGTGCTATCGGCATCGAACCTTCGTTTTCGGTAAGCCTATTATTATTATTATTTTTTATTTGGACTCTTAATTTTCTCCTTACCGTTATTGCTAATTTGTTCGTTGAAGTTTTTTGATAAGGCTATTACATATTTTTTCTTATCCCTATTTCTTTTCCTTCTTTGAATATAAAGTCATATGTTAGGGCGTGACCCCTAAAGAATCGATACCATCATAAATTAATGAAAGCTTTGGAAGCTTCCCTAAATTGGATATAGTTGTTAAAGCGTTGAAAATGGAAGGCTAAATTAGCCATCCGGATGGTCTTGAAAAGAACAGTTGGTTTTGCTGTGATGAGTGTAAACCTACACCACGGAGACCAAATGCGGGCTGTCCGCAGGCACGCGGTTCCAGGGAGGAAGTGATGTTTATATCGGCTCTTGTGAGGGAACACAATGGTCTGTGTGGCTGTTTTCAGTATTTATATAGAACCTTATGTACATAGATCTAGGAGGCAGTGTATATTTAGTAAGCAACTTCCCTCTCTCATATTTCTTATATATAAATATCTATGTGTAATATCCGCTGTCTTGACCAGGTCTAGCTAAACATGGTATTTGCAGATCGTCCGTGAGCCAGTGACGAAAAATGCAACCCATTTTACCAAAAAAATTTATAATAATTCATTTATATGTTGCAGTGCTTTAAACTAGCTATTATAATTGTCAGTCGTAATAAATCATTCATAATGTATTTTGTATTGTATTTCATTAAATGCCCCTTAAAGTAATTAATAGTTTACGTTTGCTGGACTAACTATTTTTATGATTGTAAACACTAATTCATCATCTTCCAAAAGATAATGTATTTCCAAGGAAATAACTTATTGAGAGGTGGGCTAATTCTGTTCTGCGAACTCGAACTGGTTTCACTGGGAAAGGTGAAAAACTCAAACCTTTCTCACTCATCAAACGGTCGCCGAAAAATGAGCGTTATGAAATTCCTGTCTCACTTATTTACCGAAACAACGACGATCATTCTCTGTCCGCATCCGCCCTACTCTCGCCAACTAATTTAAATTTTTCTTTCACTTAATATATATAGTAAGGGAAAGTATTGCGACCGTGTAAATTTTCGAATTCCAGTTTTCTACGGAAATAGACACTTTCCAAATAACCAAGTCCCCCAAAAAGGTCTGTGTGTGTGTGTGGGTGGTAACTCCCGGGCGGAAACGGCAAGTCCTACGAAACTGAAATTTCATATTTATGACAACTATACGCCCGAGGTGTTACTAAAACTTTTTCATCAAAATGAGCTTACCAGAAGAGCCACTTTATACCATGCATTTTGCACCTTTTTTCAATTTTCTCGAAAACGGTTCCGACGATTTTGATTAAACTCGCTATATCGATGTAAACTTTAATAGGCTTTAATATCATGTAGGTTTCATTCTGATTAAAATGGTCTGACAGGGCTTAAATGCCGATAAGTTAAATTTTCTTCTTCTAAAGTACCTTTAATTTTGTAGATTCTATAAAAATAACCATATCGTCTCGTTAGCATTGATAAATAACAGGGAAATATATAAATTGAATGAATCCGATACCCAACTAAAGGAGAAAAATATTTTTTTAATGCAATTTTTTGTTTTTGAGCATAAGAACAGTAATATAGACGTGGTAATGTAGCGTTGGAAAGCTAAAGATTTTAGAAAAAGTATTATCTTATACACAAGCTCGTAAAAGTGAATGAAGTGTGATGATAAGCCGTTAAAACTAACTGATTATTTTAGATAATAATACAATCGATTTTTTAATAAAACACATGTTTTTATTGAAATTTCATTTAATTAATTCTTTAATAGTTAAAGTTCCCTATCCTAATAAAACCTGTATAGGCAAAATTTAGGACTCCCACTGTAGCATCGTCCGATTAGCCATTGTAGCATAAAGTGACGTTAAATAAATAAACAAACAAACAATTCTTTAATAGTTTCACGTAATTTTATTTAAAAATGGAGGTAAGTGAAAGTCGTGTGTTGCCCGCACCAGATTTTTTCTTGTGGTTCTAATACGTTTTTTTTTTTTTTTTTTAATAAAATAATAATTTTTAATCAAAGATCCCTAGAAAATAGGTTTTCTGTATTTATAAATTCCAAGGATTCCAAGTTGTATTGTGTGAGTATGTCAGAACTTGGCACTTTGCCACAATTGTTTTTAAAATAATAAGTAATCATGAAAGTAATTGGGACTTAGATGAAATTTTAACCTTTCACTGTGGCTTACGACAGCCTGATGATAAAAGCTATACTTACTATAAGTTTTAGGCCAGAGTTTCCTGTCTTGTAGGGGACTCAACGTATCATTATTGCAATATAGTACTTACTCAACAATTCGCCTATTATATAAATTATATAATAATACATTATACATAGTAAAACATCGTCATCATCATTGCTACTTTTATATACAAAAACTGTGGAATATTACTTAATGTTTTATTTATTACAGTTATGTTATATTCATTATTCATTTAAGATCACTTTATGCTTCTGTCACTTATTATATTAGACCTGTAAATTTTGGCTATCAAGGTTTTGTCAGCATGGGAATCTTTAACAAGTACATGATTTCGCACAGGCCTGCGACCACCATGGACGGAATTACCTGTGACTTGGGAGGTTGTTATGCTATCCATTACACCACAGTTGACCCCGGAATAGTTGTTTGAACAAAAAGTTAAGTGAGAATGGAAAACACGGCTTTTCTTATCCTGTTGTTTCGAGCCTATCCACTATACCTGGGATTCATTGGGCGTCGCCGCGCCTTAGTGGGGCGTTTGATAACTAACTTTTAGGGGTGGAGATAGCATAAAAGGAAGAAGAGAAGATCTAGAAAAAATAATCAATTTTTCAGAAAATTGAGAAGATTACTGTACTTTCTTATTGTGACTTGGTACCCTCATTCATATTTTAATAAACGGTTTGGTGATATTTTGAAAATAAACGTACCTGATTTGATTTTGGATTCTTTTTTAAGTGTAATCACTGAAGAATTTACACCGTTACATGAAGAACTGATAGAAGTGAATGGAGATCTCTACAGCTTATCTTGGAATATGGGCTGTTATTCAAAAGATTTCAATTGCATCTCTTTCATCATATTTTGTGGAACGTGGGTTCAATGCTGTAAACCAGTTTTATATATAAAAAGCATTGCCGCTAATGACCCGCTTGGGTAGATGCGGAATATTATAAAATAAATAAATAAAATAAAAGGATCCACTTGCAGATAGTCAATCACGGTGATTTGAGATTACATTTTAGCGTTTTTACTTTCACTTACTATATATAGTAAGGGGAAGTATTGCGATCTTGAAAATTTTCGAATTCCAGTTTTCAACGGAAATACACGTTTTAGGGTCCCCTGAGTCCAAATAACCAAGTCCCGCAAAAAGGTATGTGTGTGTGTGTCTGTGTGTGTGTGTGTGTGTGTGTGTGTGTCTGTGTCTGTGTCTGTGTGTGTGTGAGTGTGTGTGGTAACTCCCGGGCGGAAACGGTAAGTCCTATGAAACTGAAATTTCATATTTAAGACAACTATACGCCCGAGACGTGACAAAACTTTTTTCATCAAAATGAGCTTACCAGAAGAGGCACTTTATACCATGCATTTTGCACCTTTTTTCGATTTTCTCAAAAACGGTTCCGACGATTTTGATTAAACTCGCTATATCAGTGTAAAATTTAATGGGCTTAAATGCCGATATTTTAATTTTTCGTTTTTGGACATAAGAGCAGTAATATACATGTATGATATACCGTTGGAAAGCTAAAGATTTTTGAAAAAATATCATCTCATACACAAGCTTTTAAAAGTTAATAGAGAGTGATGAAATGAACATAAAACTAACTGATTATTTTAGACAATAATTTAATAGATTTTTTAATAAAACACATGTATCTATATAAATTCAATTTGATTAATTCCTTAATAGTTTCACGTATTTTTATCTCTAACTGTATTTGAAAATTCTTTCATTGATATTAAAAATCGAGGTAAGTGAAAGTCGTGTGTTGCCCGCACCAGATTTTTTGTATTATATTCTATTATGGGTTCAATAAGTAGTTTTATTTCATTTTCATGTTCAATGTTTCTAATTTACATCTTATCTTATTTTACTATTTTTTGCGAAAAAGGTAGAAACATTAATACATATATATTTCCTATAAATAGCTATTGAATATTTTTTAATGGGAGCAGTAGGACGGAATAGTTTAGTAACCACCACAGCACTAGGCCAGGTCGTTCCTCAAATTAATATTGGTACCTTGTATTTCTTGATCCTCACCCTTGTTTAGTAATTTGTAATTTTTGGAGTTATAGTTTATTCGAGGATTAGTCTTGAACAAGTCAATTCGGAAGTGGTGTGTTAATTTTGTATTGGACTTTAGGGGGAGATAGGCTGTAAGTGATGTGGAGGCGGAGGCTACTAGGCTAGATGCCATCACCATCACCATCACCATCAGCCATTATGGATATTGGAGGAGTTGCCTGGGTCTAAAGTTAGCTTAGGGGAGGGCAGGGCCGTATCGTTTAGTTTAGTGAGTAACTGTCTCTGCTAGTTAGTTAGGGGTGGCTCTGTAGGGTGTGTTAGTGTGTGAGTGTTGAGGGAACCGAGGGGAGAGGATGAACGGGGTCGAGTCACGCTAGGGCAGCCTTGAAACTGTACCGGCCACGCCTCTCTCTATTTTAGGTTTGTCTGCCCTATCTCGGGGTAACTGGAATGCTACCTTATTGATATGATAAGGGTGGTTCAAATCCGGCTGGTGTAGGATAGTTATTTAGTCTCTTACTTCAGGCACGGGGCGATCCTTGGGTATGGAGACCTTACTGGGATTTATCTGATACGTCTATAGACGTTATATTGTTTTATTATTATTTTTTTATACACACGTACGTAGTCGGAAATCTACTAACAATTGATAATGTGTAGAAACTAAATGACATTTTCACTACACAGTGGGTAATTTAAAAATTAGATCATTATAATAAACGAATCAGTATGACATTACAACACCACTTGGACAATGTACAAAACTGGTGTAAGAAATGGAAATTAAAAATTAACCATGACAAGTCACAACATGTTACATTTACTTTAAGACACGGAACCTGCCCTCCAGTTTATATAGACAACCACCAGATACCACAAACAAATACAGTAACGTACTTAGGACTAATCTTTGTCAAAAGATTGACATGGGGCCCACACGTCAAAACAAAACGCAAAACTTTAAACTTTCGACTCAGATCATTATATTCGATACTACATAAACACTCTAAATTACGCATCAAGTAACGTATATACTTATTTATAAAACCTATATGGACTTACGCATGCCAAATTTACGGACCTGCTAAAAATACACACATTCAAAAAATACAAACCTTTCAATCCAAATTTTTAAGACTGACAACGAACTCACCACCTTATGTTTCAAACGATACTCTTCATACCGACTTACGCATTCCGACTGCAACAAACCACATTCCAATGTCGTACAAAAGATTTTACGACAAACTACATGGACACACTAACCAATTTGTTAGTGGCTACAACTGACATCCCTGACATAACTCGGCGAAGACTGAAAAGGAGTTGGATGAGGGACCTCCTAGCCTAAAATAATAGATCCTGTTTGAATGTCAGGAGGATGCACCACGGGTGCTGTCTCCCTCATGCCTAACCATGCCATGTCTCCTTGTTTATAAAATCCCATTTGCTTATTGTAAACATTTTACAGGTGCAAATAAAATCATTAATAACAAAAAAAAAAAATAAAAATAATAAACGAATAAAGTTCATGATGTAGATTTTCCGGTTAATGCCTCATTAAATTTTTATCAAAATGTGAAGTGAGATTACTGGTTATTTGTTTTTTTCTTTTACTTGTAATATTGATTAGCATTGTTTAGAATAATTTACACAATAATATAAATTTTAAACATTTATATTTTCACTAAGGAAAACTTTAAATTCCTCAATTGTTCTCAATGTTTTTGTTTTGTATGTATGTTTTTGTTTGTTTTGTTTTTAATTTTTAAAAATACGCTTTATTTGTTTATTGTATATTCAAAATGCCTGTAAATAATCTCCAGTTGTTTTTATTTTTGTATTTATAACATACGAACTGTACTGACCAACTTCTTTTGTATGGGGATTATTCCGAAAACAAATAAATATTATTAATATTATATATTATTATACATACTTTTAATAACTAGAAACAAACGAAATACAAGAGCAAATGAAGCCGAGGTTATAATGGCAAGTTATAGATGTTACTTTAATTGAGGGAATCGCTTAGCTTATGTAAAGGAACTTTAAAAAAAAACTCGTTTATACTTTCACTTACCTATATGTATGAAATATATAGTAAGTGAAAGTATTGGGATCGTCAAAATTTTCTAATTCCATGTTTCAACGGAAATACATGTTTTAGGGTCTCGTAAGTACAAATGACCAAGGCAATTATAATATGACTAATTGTAAGATTTAAAAGTTACACGTCTGTTTTGCCGTCTCTCTGTTTTACAGTTGTTTGGAATGTTGTGGCTGATGTCTCTGAGCAAGCAAAACGCCTTCCGGGTTTTCGAGAATTTTATGAATTACGTCTGTTGAAATGGATTTTAGCGATTATTTTATTAATCTGTGAGCACTTAAGCTGAATAGGATGTAGAGTACGAAGGGTAGCTGATAGTGTCGCTTCAGGATTGATCGTCGGAATTGAGACACATTGGTTTTTGAAAATGTTATATAGATGGAAATATCGAAGCAAGGATTCATAATATCTTTATGAAACCTTTTGGTTTCGGTCACTGTTGCTAGAATAAAAGCCTTCTATACCATGATGGTGGGTTCAAACCTGCTGGTGGCTCTAGGATTTTTTAATGGCAGTAAAAAATTCTTAGTTTTGCCATTCTTCGGAGGGGACGTAAAAAGGTGTTTCCGAGCCTGTGCGATACAGGTACTCGTTCAAAATCTCTATCTTATTAAAGCTATTTAGGACTCCTACTGTAGCATCGTCCGGGTTTACCACAGTAGCATTAAGTGACGGTAAATGGATAAACAATTTGATCGTGGATTAATTGATTAATAAACCTTTGGCTTGTTGGAGTTGTGAAGAGCGTTAACGATAAACCTTCCCCACCATAACAAAATTCGACACCTACAGAGCAAAACTATCTCCTCAAAAAAAGAACTCCTGGATCCGTGACTGATAGAACAAGTTATCGTAAGGATGAGTCGCAAAAGCTCTTTAATAACATACTTAGCAAGACCTGGTCAAGGCAGCGGATATTACACAGAGATATTTAAATATAAGAAATATGACCGAGGGGAGCTGCTTACTAAATATACACTGCCTCCTATATCTGTATATAACATTCTGTATATACAAGTGATGTTAAATAAACAAACAATTAAAAACCTTCGGTTTCGGTGTTTTGTTGGGATTTGTATTGATTGTAAGATAGATGATGGAATGTGCTGTACTGTACAGCGAGATCAATGATTCGTTCCTAACTTGGTGCTAGGTTGAGTTACTGCTGAGTGGACACCTCGTAGTGTCGCGTCTTCTGACTGTTCGTAGTCTTGTCTCTAGTAAGTGGTGTGGGTGGTACGTTCTCAAAGCTGGGTTGAAAGTTGGTATTAATTAATACTACTCTGGCAGAGTTTATTTATGCATTTAACGTTATTTTATGCTGCTATGGCCAATTGGATCGGGGCAACCATTTTATGTTTCATGCAAAGGACGACGTGGCTTGACATATTTTGAGAAGAGAGAAATGCTTTATTTTATCAAAATTACAATAAAACAAAACCGTGTGGTCCAACTGTATTGGATTGCTATCACACATGGCGTTCTTATCAATCATATCACATATTATTATATTGAGTAGAAATGTTATGAATTTACCTTACCTTTTCCTTTATCAATAGTTTTATGTTATAGTATATAATATGTCGCACAATTTACAGCACGAACCCTACAAAAAGATAAAAAAAAAAAAAAATGCACCTCAGATAGCCTCAGTTGCATAAAATGACGTTAGAAGGATTAAAGTGACCTAAAATGTAAAAAATATACAAGATGGTATTTATTTAAATACTCATAAAGAAATCACTTATGGCTCATTATCTTCTACAATACATCACAAATCTTCTGTTATTTAAGTTCATTATTTTTAAAATGTTAAAAATTTACCGATTTTAAGGTTGTGATAATAAACAGTAGCAATAAACCCAGCAATTGTATCACCTAGAATTTTAAATTTTTCGTTTAGAGTATGTGACCTATATATGAAATATATAGTAAGGGAAAGTATTGCGATCGTGAAAATTTTCGAATTCCAGTTTTCAACGGAAATAGACATTTTAGGGTACCCTGAGTCCAAATAACCAAGCCCCGCAAAAAGGTCTGTGTGTGTGTGGTAATTCTGTGGCGCAAGAATGGTAAGTCGTACGAAACTGAAATTTCATATTTACGATTACTATACGCCCGAGATATTACAGCAAGTTTTTCACTAATATCGGCTGACCGAAAGTCCTACTTTATCCCATGCAATGAGCACCTTTCTACAATTTTCTTCAAAAACAGCTCTAACGATTTTGATGAAAGTCGCTATATCGATGTGAAATTTAACGGGCTTTAATATCATGGTATCTTAAATGCTGATATTTTAAATTTTCTTCCACTAAAGCACCTTTAATTTTGTAGGTTCTATAAAAATAACCATATCATCTTATTACCATTGATAAAAGACAGGTAATTATATAAGTTGAACGAATTCGATAACCAAATAAAGGAAAAAACTAATTAATTTTTTTTAATGCAATTTTTTGTTTTTGAACATAAGAACAGTAATATACTGTTGGAAAGCTTGAGATTTAGAAAACATATTATCTCATACACAAGCTTTTGAAAGTTAGTAGAGAGTGATGAAAAGCCGATAAAACTAAGTGATTATATTAGAGATCATCGCTTGGCCGCTGGATGGCGCTTTCATCGCCGGACGCTACAGTGGGTTCATTATCATTGAAATAGTCTGACAGGGCTTAAATCCGTATACATACTATCGTAAAATTTAACGGAAGGTAATGAAAAGTCGATAAAACAAAATGGTTTTCGTAGATAATAATATAATAGGTTATCTAATAAAACACGTGCTTCTTTTAAAATCCAATGTTAATAATTCTTTGATAATTTTTTTTTCGATTCTAAATTTGTTTAAAGACTAGCTCCCGATTATTTCCACCTCTAAAATATATATATATATATATATATATATATATATATATATATATATATATATATATATATATATATATATCAACTTACAGATACCGTTTGAAAAGCTTATAAATACCCTCGGCCGCTAAAACCTTTTAAGGGACTTGCGTTTATTATAAATGGGTATTTAAACAGTTGTATTGGCCAACGGCCGTGCCAGGAGGCGATTAGACCGAGATCACACTTAGTCATCCGATATATTTATGGGTACCCACTTTATGAAGATGGTGACCATACCCCAGGGTCGCTTTACAGCTGAAACAACAGGATAAATAATTATCCTTCCTAAGCCAGGATCGAATCCACCTCCTTCGAGGTATATTTTTTAGATAAGGTTATTGCGAAGGTACCACGGGACATTGATCCCTAAGGACCCAGGAGATCTAATCCACCCTCGAAGGAGAAGGGCTAATGAAATTGGGACATAGTGTTGTTAGGGTTAGGTTGGATGTTGAGCGGTATTGGGCTTCATCATCCTTCGAAGGGGGAGGGAGGTGGGTGGATATTGCGAGAGTGTGCGGCTGATTGGTCAGCACTCTAGTGAGGAGGGGGCAAGTAACTCTCTTCATTGGCCCTTAGGTTTTTATAATTGAGACCTCTTTCACTCTGAAAGGTACTGAAGGACATTTTTTTTAAGAAATCAGTATTTTGTTATATTTATATTCCACTTGTTATGTTAGCATTGTATGCTCAGGGATATTCACACAACTCTGATAGTGGTTTCGCTGGTCAGTTGTTGTTAGTGGTAAGGTAAGGTCCGGCCACATTTGGCGGATTGAAAATGCGAGGAATGGAAAGACGATTTTTCGTGGTGGCCACACTCAGCGGATAGGAAAGGAAATCGCCTACTAATAATTTATCTTTATTCTCCAGTTGTGATCCAGTTCTGACACTATACTTCTTGGTCTTTGATGTGGGCTTGAAAAATAGCGGGTGTTGATAATGTGAAACAGAAAAACGGTTTAAATTGAAAAAAAAAAACTCAGACAAACAAAATATGTTTTTCAATATCTAATGAGGTCGGATTAATATTTATCAGTTTGATTGCTGGCAACGGCCGGTCAACAGTCACAGGCTAACCTACTATCAGCTCTGTTCACACCGCTACGGAACGTGATAGTGAAAGGAGACGATAGTGACACATCCTCTGCTAGTCCTCTCCTTATCCAACTCTGAGGTTGTTAATACTATCTCTCGTGTCGTATTAGATATTCTTTGCCTGCGAGGTCTAACCTAGGACCATAAAGTTAGATACCTTTATTATTTTATTATCTACGTAGTTTGTATACTGTCATGTTTTTCTGGGTGGCTAGCGTAACAGCTTCCCATGCTAAAGGTCACGGGTTCACACCCGCATGTGGTCCTAGGATTTTTTAATGGGAGTAAATAATCCTTAGTTATGCCGTCCTTTGGAGGGGACGTTAAAAGGTGGTCCCGAGCCTGTGCGATGTCAGGTACTCGTTAAAGAACCCTATCCTAATAAAACCTGGATAGGCAAAATTTAGGACTCCCACTGTAGCATCGTCCGATTAGCCATAGTAGCATAAAGTGACGTTAAATAAATAAATAAATAAATTGTCATGTTTTTTGTTGGAGACAAGAGACAACTTCAAGGGAATTTGGATTATTTTAAAACTAAAAGGTAAATCATTTGGAATCATTGGGATGCGAGGTTAATTTCTCCCGTTTTTCCCCAGATTTTCCACTGATTCTTGGGTCCTATTGGTCGCATTGTGATGTTATATAAGCCTATAACCTTCCTCGATAAATATACTATCTAACACAAAAAGAATTTTTCAATTCGAACCAGTAGTTTCTGAGATTAGCGCGTTCAAACAAACAAAAAAACTTTTCAGCTTTATAATATTAGTATAGATATAATATAATAGATTTTTTATTAAAACAAATATTTTTTTAGAAATTCAATTTAATAAATTCTTTATGAGTTTCACTCATTTTTTCCCCTAACTGTAATTTACGTTTCTTTAATCGATTTTAACAACGGAGGTAAGTGAAAATCGTGTGTGTCCCGCAAGAGATTTTTAAATCAGGCGCTAGATATCTGATTATTTTTTCACAGGTTTTAGAGTCTAGTCTGGTACCCACTTTCTTCCGCGGACGTCATACTGGCATCAGCGATTATCCCGAGTACACGGCAGGTTGCTCAGAGCTGCGTGCGACGGGGGAAAGTTAGCTGAGAGGGATTGTTGTCTTAGAGTGAGAGTGCAATTGCAAAAATGTTATGTATACCGTATGTATATGTATAATATGTGGGCATCGTAGTGTTGCGGCACGCATCTATTTAAAGTTCGTTCGTCTTATTTACTATTGGATGGGATTCGTACTCCTATTGGGTTGTTTCACATGAAATGTCCGTTTTTATAGTTTCTGAAATACATAAAAGGATTTTGCAGGTCTCTGTTGTTCTCTTCCGAATATTTACATATTTAAAATAAAGAGTTACTAATCCTCTACCTTTGTATTATAAACATTAGCTTCCCAATCAAATACCCACTTTTTAGTATACCTCCAAATATGAACATGAAAACACGCGATTTTCGAGTAATATTTTTGTACGAGTTTAAACTCGGCCATTCAGCAGCTAAGACCGCTAGGCATTCGCCGTTGGTTTGCTAAGTTTTCAGCTGGGGATACCGACTTGGGAGACTTGCCCCGAGGAAGACCTCCGTCCGTAATAGATAACGATGTCCTCAAACATACAGTAGAAGGAAACCCCTACCAAACAGTTAAAGGACTCTCAGCACAACTAAATGCAAGTGCGTCTACCGTTTATAGACATTTAAAGTGTATTGGGAAAGTAAAAAAGCTCGATACATGGGTACCTCATGTTTCAAAACATAACCGTGCAAAAAATGAAAGAACTGGGCTACGAAGTTCTTCCGCACCCACCATATGCTCCCGACTTGTCTCCTACAGATTACCACCTGTTCAGGAATTTAGACCACTTCGTCAAAGGAAAACTTTTTGAAAATGATGATCAAGTGAAAAGTGCGTTTTCAGATTTTGTTTCACTTCAAAGCTCAGAGTTTTTCAGTTCGGGGATAAAAAAGTTGGTGTCACGTTGGGAAAAATGTGTAGAAAAATAAGGTAAATACTTCAAATAAAATTATCTTGTTTTCATATCGTATTTAAATAAAAATTCTTTACCTTGAAAACGGACATTTCATGTGACACAACCCAATAGATCAATCACCTTGCAAGGAAGTTATTTGCCCTAAAACGTTTTTGGTTTCATTTACCTATACTTCTGAAGGGATTTATCCCAGAATAAATTAAGTGTGAGCCAATAAGAGGATTCCCGCCCCAAAAGGCAGATAACAATTAATAATTATTCTACCTCTGCCGTGTTCGAACCCAGCACTTGACATAAACTATACTCCTCTAAAAGCTCCTTGTGTACTTTGTTTGTTTTATAAATTATAAGAGATTTGAAAACAAATTTGATATTTTATTATTCCTTCTGCTAGCCCGAGTCGTGGAAAGTTCCCCTCCAGATCGTAAAGAAGCCATAAAACCTCCCCTTCTCTGTCTGTCTTCAAGGGTTATGTCGAGAGGGGGATTGTACGTTAGCAACATAATTCCATATCTTTGGAGTAGATTTTAAATTAAATAAATTCATTAATTAATCGGACAATATTGTGTAACTATAATGTTTTGCCACGAAATTGTGGGGAACTGAGACCCGTATGATCTTAGTGTATCGGGTGCCGTGTGTTGAAATTATAGAGCTAAGCACAATCTTTGTTAAATCGTGTTATTCGTCGAATTTGAAAACAAGATAACATGATTAATTGTCTTTTACGAACCGATTGGTGGGATAACCTATAGCATAATGGCTAGCATAACAGCCTCCGAAGGACGGCACAAATAAGGGTTTGAACCCGCGAGCTTGAGCATAGGAGGCTGTTGTGCTAACCAACCATGCTACTGGTAAGCCCCGTTTGCTTTGGTTAAAAGAGGTTACCAAATGTGGGTGAGCTAGGATAAAGCCGACACATGTTCGTCAGGACACAATCGAATTCGTAAGATTAGAAACACACGAGCCCAATTTCCATCGGGAAAAAGAACGATTGCTTTAGCAGGGCTCTTTTCCTGCTATCGCCTCTTCTCGCCTCGCGGCCACAAGTCTGAATAATGGGATGAGATGTATTTAAAAAAATCTGGTGCGGGCAACACACGACTTACACTTACCTCCGTTTTTAAAATCGATTAAAGAATTTTCAAGTACAGTAAGAGATAAAAATGAGTGAAACTGAAAACAATTTAAGAATTAATTAAATGAAATTTCTATAGAAACATGTGTTTTATTAAAAAATCGATTATTTTATTATAGCTTTTTTCAGTCAAATTCATAATTTTTTCAGTCAAATTCATAATTTTTTCAGTCAAATTCATAATTTTTTCAGTCAAATTCATAATTTTTTCACTCAAATTCATAATTTTTTCAGTCAAATTCATAATTTTTTCAGTCAAATTCATAATTTTTTCAATCAAATTCATAATTTTTTCAGTCAATTTCATAATTTCTTGTACCCATTTTATAAAGTTAATTTAATGAGGTTTTGCTACCAAGAACTTAACATTTTTATTAAAACTCGTTGTTGTTTATCCATTTATCGTCACTTTATGTTACTGTGCTTAATCCGACGGTACAGCGGGAGTCTTAAGTACTTAAGAGTAAACCTGGGTAGGCAAAACTTTGGGATCTTTTACGAGTTCCACTTATTAAATCTTTTAAGAGTCATCTGTGGTGCACAAATATAGGAGGATCTGCTAAAACCAGCATATTTATGAACTAGTGATCTAGTGGACATAAGGATGTTATGCTAGCCACTGCACCACAGGTGACCCTCGATGCATTCAACAAATTGTTTGAATCTGCCGGTTTTGAACCCGTGACCTTAGACATATTAATGCTTAACACCTTTTTGAATGCATAAATGGTCACCTGTGGAGTAGTGGCTAGCATAACAGCTCTCTATGCTTAAGGTCGAAAGTTCAAAACCAGCATATGGCCCTATATTTCCTTTTAGGGAGTAAACATCCATGGTTATTTCGTCCTTTAAAAGAGGCTGTTTTGCTAGCCACTACTCCACAGGTGACCCTTTATGCATTCAAAAATGTTTAAACGATTAATATGTCTAATGTCACGGGTTCAAACCCGGCAGATTCAAACACTTTGTTGAATGCATCGAGGGTCACCTGTGGTGCAGTGGCTAGCATAACATCCTTATATCCACTAGATCACTAGTTCATACCTATCAGATGGTCCTATATTTGCTTTTAGGAAGTAAAAATCCTTGGTTATTTCGTCCTTCAAAAGAGGCTGTTATGCTAGCCACTAATCCACAGGTGACCCTAGATGTATTCAGCAAGGAGTTAAAGATTAACATGTCCAAAGTCACGTGTTTAAACCCGGCAGATTCAAACACCTTGTTGAATGCATTTACGGTCACCTGTGGAGTAGTGGCTAGCATAACAGCCTTCTATGCGTAAGGTCGCAAGTCTAAAACCAGCAGATCCTCCTATATTTGTGCACTACAGATGACTCTTAAAAGATTTAATAAGTGGAACTCGTAAAAGATCCCAAAGTTTTGCCTACCCAGGTTTACTTAGGAGTAAACCTGGGTAGGCAAAACTTAAGACTCCCGCTGTACCGTCGGATTAAGCACAGTAACATAAAGTGACGATAAATGGATAAACAACAACGAGTTTTAATAAAAATGTTAAGTTCTTGGTAGCAAAACCTCATTAAATTAACTTTATAAAATGGGTACAAGAAATTATGAAATTGACTGAAAAAATTATGAATTTGATTGAAAAAATTATGAATTTGATTGAAAAAATTATGAATTTGACTGAAAAAATTATGAATTTGACTGAAAAAATTATGAATTTGACTGAAAAAATTATGAATTTGACTGAAAAAATTATGAATTTGACTGAAAAAATAATGAATTTGAGTGAAAAAAATTATGAATTTGACTGAAAAAATTATGAATTTGACTGAAAAAAGCTATATCTAAAATAATCAGTTTGTTTTATCGGTTTTTCATGACTCTCTATTAACTTTTGTGTATAAGATAATATTTTTTATAAAATCTTTCTCTTTCCAACGGTATATTATACGTCTATATTACTGTTCTTATGTTAAAATATCAGCATTTAAACCCTGTCAAACCATTTTAATCCGAATGGAACCTATATGGTATTAAAGCCCATTAAATTCTACATCGATATAGCGAGTTTAATCAAAATCGTCGGAACCGTTTTCGAGAAAATCGATAAAAGGTGCAAAATGCATGGTATAAAGTGGCTCTTCTGGTAAGCTCATTTTAATGAAAAAGGTTTTGTAACGTATCGGGTGTATATTTGTCTTTTTTTTTATTGTAATGTATATATATATTATAAACATTAGCTTCCCAATCAATTACCCACTTTTTAGTATACCTCTAAATATGAACATGGAAACACGCGATTTTCGAGTAATATTTTTGTACGAGTTTAAACTCGGCCATTCAGCAGCTGAGGCCGCTAGAAATATAAGAATAATTACCTGTGACGAAAAATGGATCGCATATGACAATCAGAATCGGTCGAGGCAGTGGTTGAACATCAACGATACCCCGGGGGCAAATGCCAAAACCGAATTTGCATCCCAAAAATTGATGTTTACAGTAAGGTGGCCCATGGCTGCGATAATTCAGTATTCCTTTTTACCTAGAGGTGAAACCATTACCTCTACAACGTACTGCAATAAAATTGACCAAATGCACACAAAATTATTTAAAAAACAATCTGGATTGGTAAATCGGAAGGGTCCTATACTCTTACACGACAAGCTATACCCCATGTTTCAAAACATACCGCGCAAAAATTGAAAGAACTAGGCTATGAAGTTCTTCCGCACCCACCATAACTTCCTGACCTGTCTCCAACAGATTACCACCTGTTCAGGAATTTAGACAACTTCGTCAAAGGGAAACTTTTTGAAAATTATGATCAAGTGAAAAGTGCGTTTTCAGATTTTGTTTCACTTCAAAGCTCAGAGTTTTTCAGTTAAGGGATAAAAAGTTGGTTTTACGTTGGGAAAAATGTGTAGAAAAAGAAGGTAAATACTTCGAATAAAATTATCTCGTTTTCATATCGTATTTTTAATAAATATCCCTTATCTTGAAAACGGACATTTCATGTGACACAACCCAATATTTCAGTATCTTATGCTTGAACAGCATTTACGAAGAGTGAAGAAACCATAATAATTTTATTCCTAGAAAATCCGTTAAATCCGAAACTATTTATTTGAACTTTTCATTACACCCAAGTTTTATTTGATTGGGTGAGGACAGTAGGAGTACTGACATCCTATTGGGCCGGTTACATAGCATTAACATTAAGGAGCTTACTATTGGCTATCAGGAGTAGTCTGGAAGCCGGAGTGTAATTGCTTAGTGCCTTCCATTAACCTTTAGTGGATTAGGGTTAGCTAGAGAGAAAAGGAGTTGGTCGCATTAGACTTGGAGATCTGAAAGGGTGAGAGCCTGCATTCGTACCATTAACTGTCTGCAATAATTACTTTCACTTACCTATATATGAAATATATAGTAAGGGAAAATATTGCGATCGTGAACATTTTAGAATTATAGTTTTCAACGGATATGCACGTTTTAGGGTCCCCTGTGTCCAAATAACCAAGTCCTGAAAAAAGGTATGTGCGTGTATGTGGGTGTAGTAACCCCCGGGCGTAAACAAAAAGTCACCTGAAACTGAAATTTCATATTTACAACTATACGCCCGATGTGACAGAACTTTTTTCAACATCAGCTGACCGGAAGAACCACTTTATACTAATTTCTTAAAAGCGGCTCTAACGATTTTGATTAAACCCGCTATATCGATGTAAAATTTAATGGGCTTTAATATTGTGTAGGTTTCATCCTGGTTGAAATAGTCTGACAGGGCTTAGATGCTGATAGTTTAAATTTTCCTCTTCTAAAGTATCTCTAATTTTGTACATTCGAAAAAATTACCCATTTCATGTTGTTAGCGTTGATAAAAACTGATAAATATATATAAGTTGGTTGAATGTTATGATCAACTGAACGAGAAAAGTCCAAAAGTATTTTTTAATGTAATTTATTTTTAAGATACGAACCTATTTTTAACAAATACGTTTAAAGCTAAAAAGTTTAGAAAAAATATTATCTTATACACAAAGTTGTAAAATTTAACGGTGATTGAGGAAAAGCCGATAAAATTAACTGATTGTTTTAGGGATCACTTGTAGCTGGGTGGCTAGCGTAACAAGCCTCCCATGCCAAAGGTCACGGGTTCAAACCCGCAGGTGGTCCTAGGATTTTTTAATGGGAGTAAAAAATCCTTAGTTACGCGGTCCTTCGGAGGGGACGTTAAAAGGTGGTCCCGAGCCTGTGCGATGTCAGGTACTCGTTAAAGATCTCTATCCTAATAAAACCTGGATGGGCAAAATTTAGGACTCCCACTGTAGCTTCGTCCGATTAGCCACAGCAGCATAAAGTGACGTTAAATAAATAAACAAACTGATTGTTTTAGATAATAATATAATAGATTATTTAATGAAACACATGTTTCTATATAAATTCAATTTAATTAATTCTTTAAATTTTTTTCATCTTTAACATTCTTTAAAAATTCTTCAAATTGAGTTTAAGAAAGGAGAGGGAGGTAAGTGAAAGTCGTGTGTTGCACGCACTAGAGTTTTTCATTAAAAAATGAGATAGTTCTTAAAATTCTAGGTTCTAGCGACACATTTTCTTATACTCGAAAACTCTAAGTCAATATTTTTTTTACTTTTAATTTGAATAGGCTGAAATAATTTGTAGAGACGACCATCGGGACCGGAATTTGACTTGAATTTGATTTGGAGTTTGAGTTGTATTACTTTGTTGTATTACTTATAAGCACTATTTACCACTATTATAAAATAACCGCGACTACCACTGTTTCCCTCGACTTCGGGTGCGTCAATTTCTGTAGTATCATGATCGCGATTTAGAAGTTTTAAAAATAATATATATTGGGTTTTCCGGAAAGTTCGTAAAGAAATTTGGACAAAAATTAAAATTAAGGAACAGCTTAAAATTTATTTATTTAATCTAAAAAATAAAAAATAATAAAAAATTACCACCGTCTTAGAAGGTCCTTTATCCCTTTTTTCCCCTAAAAATCACTGTCCTTACTCCTGAAGAACAATAAAAGGTCCGTTTTGACGTCATCTTCTAAAGAGTAGGATTTCCCATGTAGAAAATTTCGAGGGAACAGAAAAGATGGAAATCCGAAGGAGCAATGTCAGGAGAGTACGGCGGGTGAGGTAAAACCTCCCATCTGAACCTTAATAACTTTTACCGAGTCCTTAACTTTATCCGAAGACACATGGGGCCTAACGTTGTTTTGGTGGAATAACACTCCTTTCTGATTTGCCAACTCTGGCTCAAAATGTATAGGTTCCTTCCAATCCCACCAAATAATGAGCATCACCTTTCTAGGATGCAAGCCAGACTTTGGTGTTGCGAGCAACGTCGTTCCAGGCAACCCCTAAGATTTTTTTCGGCTAGTGTTGATGTAGAGAATCCATTTTTCGTCACCAGTAGTAGTTAGTTTTAAAAATGGATCCTCCACATTTTTTTTTTTTTTTTCAGCAGCAAATCACAACATGAAATCCTTTCAATAAGGTTCATTTCATTGAGCTCATGGAGAACCCAAACGTCGTAACGACAGACGTGTCCGCCCTTCTTTAGATGATCAAAACGGTCTATTTGCAGCCTCTTAATTCCGCAGCTATCTCACGGACAGTAATCTGTGGATTATCTGCGATGACCGTCATAATCCACTCGATGTCAAGGGTTGAACTCCGGCCAGTCTGGGGTTGGTCTTTCAAATTGAAATCTCCTGATCTAAACCGCGAAAACCACTTCAGAAACGTGCTATGAGCAATTGAATTGCTGCCACACACGGCATGAATCTTTCTTGCAGTTTATTAGGATGCGTTTTTCACTTTTTTAAAAAAGAGCATACATAATATGATGAAAATGAACTGAATCGTCAGTCCTGTTGGTTTGCAATAAAATACACTACTGAACCTTAATAGAGACGAATTCAGTGTGTAAACATAGTTACTTCCATGAGGATTAAAGGCATATAAATAAACATTAGCTTTGTGATATATATATATATATATGTAGTTAGCCATGTGAAAAGCAGTCGACGTAAATCGATTCCTACGTGTTGAAATGTTTGCCCTTGTGAATTATTAATTGTTATAGCAAAAGATAACTTAACGGGAATTAATTTTAAAATTAAAAGGTAAATCATTGGGATGCGAGGTTCATTTTACCCGTTTTCCCCCACATTTTCAGCTGATTCTTCACTCCTATTGGCCACAGCGTGGTTATATAGCCTATAACCTTCCTCGATAAATGGACTATCCAACACAAAAATAATTTCAATTGGAACCAGTAGTTTCTGAGATTAGCGCGTTCAAACAAACAAACTCTTCAGCTTTATAATAATAGTATAGACTAGCTGTTGCCCGCGACTTCGTCTGCGTCAATTTCTGTTGTTATGATCGCTATAAAGACGTTTTTAAAAGAATATATTGGGTTCTCCGAAAAGTTCGTAGAGAAATTTGGACAAAAATTAAAATTGATGAACAGCTTAAAATTTATTTATTTAATCTACAAAATATTTACCACCGTAAGCGATTACCTTTTTCCAACGGCTTGGAAGGTCCATTATCCCTTTCTTCCAAATATCACTGTCCATATCCCTGAAGAACAATAAAAGACTTGTAGACAATTGAGACGTTGATTTCCAAAAGGTACTAAAGGACATTTTTTACGAAATTGATTTTTTTACATATTTGTATTCTCATCATTTAGTTCTTATCTAAATATTCTATTTGATGTTATCTAATGAATTCTCAAGTCCTTAAAAAACACAATTTAGAAATGCGGTCATTTTCTAAAAGTACTAATTACGCATTTATTTTCGTTCCAAATCATTCTAAAAAAATTCATTTCATAACTTTAATATGATGTTATTATTATAGTAAAAAAATAATTCTAAATTTTAAGGTAAAAAGTCCCAAATTAGCTAGTTTAATAATATAGTAAAGAGAGAGTTTCGCGCTTCCTGTAAAATTTCCTAGAATGGATATAGTACCTTTTGGAAATCAACGTCTCAATTATCGAAGGAGCGGAAAAGGTGGAAATCCAAAGGAGCAATGTCAGGAGAGTACGGTGGATGAGGTAAAACTTCCCATCTGAAGCTTAATAACTTTAGCCGAGTCCTTAAAGACACATGAGGCCTAGCGTTGTCTTAGTGGAATAGCACTACACTACTGACCTTTAATAAAGATGAATTCAGTGTGTAAACATAGTTAATTCCATGAGGAAAGGTAAATTTCAAGAAATAAGAATTTCAATTGGAACCAGTAGTTTCTGAGATTAGCGCGTTCAAACAAACAAACTCTTCAGCTTTATAATATTAGTATAGATGAATAATTGTGTAATAATAATTAATTAAATTTCTAACTAGCCTTAACAAAGTTCTGATGGATGTTTCCCTCCTTATTTACATGTATCTCGTAAATAAAGAGGAAAACAGGTTTTAGAAAGAAAAAGGGAGTTTAGGAAGAGGTACTAAATAAATTCTGGGAAATTTCTTTTGTTTGATATTGCCTCATTATTCGCTGAACACCTTCTTAGGCGGCAATCGGCTTTTTGAGTAAGAAGCCAGCCAGCGCAGTCTAAATTTGGAAAGGATGTTTCGAAAATACAAGAAGAGGTTTGGAGAATGAGGAGACAAAAGAGTCAAGTACTTAAGCCCTTAAAGAACTTTGGCCGCGGTAGCTATTTCGGGCGGTAAGCTTCTCTGTCTCGAAGCATCACAAAGGACTTCGTTTTGGCTTTTGTTTTATTTTATTTTTTTTCCTTTCTCGTCTCTAATACTTAACGAGATTTTTTAAAACTTAACTCTTCTCCCTTCTTGGAAGTTTATTATTATCATGGATTCCGAGTCTATTTATGTCTTGGGCAGGAGTGAAAAGGAGGTTGTGCTAGTACTCCTCTGGGATGTCGAATTGTTTAAGCACGAAAAGGATATAAAAAAAAAAAATCTGGTGCGGGCATCACACGACTTTCACTTACCTCCACTTTTGAAATCAATGAAAGAATTTTCAAATACAGTTAGAGATAAAAATACGTAAAATTATTAAGGAATTAATTAAATTAAATTTCTATAGAAACATGTGTTTGATTCAAAAATCTATTATATTATTATCTAAAATAATCAGTAAGTTTTATCTTCTTTTCATCACTCTCCAATAACTTTTAAAAGCTTGTGTATGAGATGATATTTTTCTAAAATCTTTAGCTTTCCAACGGTATATCATACATGTATATTACTGCTCTTATGTTCAAAAACGAAAAATTGCATTAAAAAAATATTTTTTCTGTTTTCTCCTTTAGTTGGGTATCGAATTTATTAAATTTATATATTTACCAGTTTTTCATCAGCGTTAACAAGACAATCTAGTTATTATTATTGAATCTACAAAATTAAAGGTACTTTAGGGGAAGAAAATTTAAAATATCGGCCTTTAAGCCCTGTCACACCATTTTTATCTAAATAAAACCTACATGATATTAAAGCCTATTAAATTTTACATTGATATAGTGAGTTTAATCAAAATCGTCAGAACCGTTTTTGAGAAAATCGAAAAAAGGTGCAAAATGCATGGTATAAAGTGCCTCTTCTGGTAGGCTCATTTTGATGAAAAAAGTTTTGTCACGTCTCGGACGTATAGTTGTCTTAAATATGAAATTTCAGTTTCATAGGACTTACCGTTTCCGCCCGGGAGTTACCACACACACACACACAGACACACACACACACACACACACAGACCTTTTTGCGGGACTTGGTTATTTGGACTCAGGGGACCCTAAAACGTGTATTTCCGTTGAAAACTGGAATTCGAAAATTTTCACGATCGCAATACTTCCCCTTACTATATATAGTAAGTGAAAGTAAAAAAAACATTGTATTGGGTTGTGTCACATGAAATGTCCGTTTTCAAGGTAAAGGATTTTTATTAAAATACGATATGAAAACAAGATAATTTTATCCTAAGTATTTACCTTCTTTTTCTACACATTATTTTTACCAACGTGACACCAACTTTTTTATCCCCGAACTGAAAAACTCTGAGCTTTGAAGTGAAACAAAATCTGAAAACGCACTTTACATTTGATCATCATTTTCAAAAAGTTTTCCTTTGGCGAAGTTGTCTAAATTCCTAAACAGGTGGTAATCTGTTGGAGACAAGTCTGGAGAATATGATGGGTGCGGAAGAACTTCGTAGCCCAGTTCTTTCAATATTTGCACGGTATGTTTTGAAACATGGGGTCTTACTGCCGCTCAGTGAGATCATGAGGTACCCATGTATCGAGCTTTTTTCCTTACGCAATACCCTTTAAATGTCTGGAAACGGTAGATGCTCTTGCATTTAGTTGTGCTTAGAGTCCTTTAACTGTTTTGTAGGGGTTTCGTTCTACTGTATGTTTGAGGACATCGTTGTCTATTACGGACGGAGGTCTTCCTCAGGGCAAGTTTTCCAAGTCGGTATCCCCTGCTGAAAACTTAACAAACCTACGGCGAATGGTTCGTTCATTACCACTCTCTTCCCCTGACGTCTTGCAAATATTTCTAGCAGCGGCCTCAGCTGCTTAATTGCCGAGTTTAAACTCGTACAAAAATATTATTCGATAATCGCGTGTTTCCATGTTCATATTTGGAGGTATACTAAAAAGTGGTTAATTGATTGGGAAAATTGAATGGGGTGAAAATTTTAGGAACGGCATTTCATATTTAAGACAACTTTACGCCCGAAATGTTACTGGAACTTTTTCATAAGTAATAAGTATCCATTCTCACAATTTGTCTGTGTGTGTACACGCGGTGTCTAGCGCGAAAACGAAAAATCTCACGAAACTAAAATTTCATAAATTGATATGACAGTTATGTATTTACCCAAAAATGTTCCTGCAACATATAACAACTTTATATTAGAAATTTCGCATTTAAAACTTGATCAACTTTTATCCTAGGAAGTAACTTTCTTAAGTTTTTCTCATTATAAGAATTTGGCTTACAGAAGTAATCGTGATTAATTTTTTTTTAAGTAATAATTTTTTTCTGTTGTCAATTTTATGTGATGAGCGTAATTACCTTTGGTTTGATTTCGGATTAAATAATTCTGCACTTCGGGTTCATTGTTACCTTTTTGAGGACCCGAATGATAGGTGTGACTGGGGATTACGATTAGAAGATCATTAAAATAGAGATTACTTATCTGTAACCTGGCTGTACCTCTACGAACCATACGGGGTTCGGAACTTTTTAGGTACATGCTATTTTGGGCCAACGGTGGTTTGCCAGGAGGCTAATAGACGACAGGCGTGCCCTAGTAAGGTATTCCCTGTCTCCCCAGCCGGGCTTCAACGCAGGAAAAACAATAGTCTAGTTTTTTATCCAATAGACCACAGCTCTCCTCAGGTTTATTTGTATTGATAACAAAAGATGCCGTGGAGAGAGTCATCTTTTTCGTTGTGTTTCAGGTATACGGTGCACGAACCGATGGACGAACATTAAGAATCAGTTTCGAAGATATTTACAGAAGCGGAATAGCGAAGCCGAGCTGAGGGATACCGTTCTCAGGAAGAAGTACAAGCGCGAGGACCACTTTCACCTGGAGGAGTTGCTCCTGCCTTATTCCAACGGTAGGCGTGCCATGAGCAGCAGATCGGATGTCGGGACGGGAGAGCTGTACGATGAGGAGCGCCGCGTCGGCAGGAGGTCGAGGGCGGCGTCCGCTCCGAAGTACCTGCTCGAGGAGAACGAGAGTTCTCTGCGCGAGGATCCGGTCCACGACATGGACGCCTTCCTCGCGGGGATAGCCCCGGCCTTGAAGAAGCTGACTCAGCACAACCAACACGTCGCCAAGGGGAGGATCTTCAACCTCATCCACGACCTGGAGGCCCAGGAGATGCTCGGTCAGCTGCCTCAGGCTTCCAGCGCCACATGTCAGGATGTCCAGGACCTCGCAGCTCCTTCCGGGAGTCAGGGACAGCCCAGCGGTGATGGCTCTCTCAAAGTGCCAGAGGAACCTTCGGGCGAAAATGATGCGATGGTTCGCGAATACTTCAACATGTATTCGTGATTGAACATGTCTGGAGTACTTTTGTAATAAAATGCTATCTGCACTATTGTTAAATATTGATTTTGTTACGAGATATACTTAAGGTACGCGATCGACATTTAGTAGGTAGGGTGAGGTGAGGGTGCTACATCCTAGCGCATTATCGACTTGCCGAAGGCGGACAGAATGCAAACTGTCCTACAATGGAACAACCCATTCCAACTTTTAGCATATTTCTTTATTGGCAACCTTTCTGCTTTACGGGATTAGGCAGGATTACTTTACATTGGCACTGCTATACATCTATCACCCGTTGACTTCCTTCCTCAGATGCTCTTTCTCTCCCTCGCCCTCTTTTCCTTCTTCGCGTTACAAAGTCGAAGTGCACTGAACCTAAAACTGTCTTTTATCCGTAAAAAGACTCCTTGAAAGTTGGTTTTACTCACTTGGTCACATCTTACGCAGAAGTGTCAGCATATCTTTCCGTTCGGCTTAACGTTATTTTGAAGAATTTCCTTCAGCTGATCTGAACCGCAATGAAATAAATTCGAACCCACTCATCTTTGCTCTGAGCCTTCGAAATAGTAAAATTAGTCCTTTCCGTGCGTAACCCACTCTTCCTGTGTAATATTGACAGACTTCTGACCGATTTTTACAACGGGAAGAGAGCTGCGATATTAAAAAGTGTCTTTTTTTAGTGTAGTAATCCTAGTCACACCTAAAATATTTCGATTCGTATCCTTCTAAAAGTAGAATACAGTCAAAAATGGTTCTCTTCCCTTTTGAATCTTATCCTAGTTTCAAGTTATGTCAATGGTTGAAAATTCTTTCAACGAGAATGGCGACTTGATTTAGACCATACAATCCACACTCTGGGGCATAAGTAGCCTACTTGAATGTAGAATAAAAAAAAAAATTAAAACAGTTCTTAAAATATGAATTGGGCATATCGTTCGAAATAGTAAAATTAATCTTTTTCGTTCGTAAACTAATCAAATATTGAGGTATTACTCTAGACCATATACTGATAATCAATCATCATGTTGAAGACAGCCATCACACCCTGTTGATCCGCGATTGCTCTCGCTGATTGGCTAGGATTTGACATTGTGCGCTATCTATAGGCCTTGTGTTAAGTTGATAATGGCGACCTATCCAATCTAGTTCATGGATTTTTCCAATGTTGTCCACTGTTTGTGGTCAGTTCAAGAATATTCAGATAAAAATGCTATGTAGGTCCTATCCAACACCGCTTGAAAATCTAGCAGAGCATGCGCAGTACTGTATTACCTTCACTTACGTATATATTAAATATCTAGTAAGGGAAAGTATTGCGATCGTGGAAATTTTCGAATTCCTGTTATCGATGGAAATACACGTTTTGAGGTCCCCTGAGTCCAAATGACTAAGTCCCGAAAAAAGGTCTGTGTGTCCGTGTGTGTGTGTATGTGTAAAGACTAACGCAAAAACGAAAAGTCCTATGAGACTGAAATTTCATATTTAAGACACACTTGGTTTAATTGATCCCTAGACTGCCGATGAGTGTCGGTACAGGTGTTGATAAGTTAACGTTATCTAATATATCTAACTTTATTAATATTCAATGCGGGGGTAATAGATGTTCAATTGGCGTGTAATTGAGAGGTAATCCTACAGCGGTTGGATTTCACTTTTGGTCGGGCCGCGGAGCGAGGAGCCTGGAAGAAAGCCAGCGATCGGAGCCTTACGATCCTTCACAAATCAATTCTCTTAACTTTGCAACCTTGGAATGGCGGCAATCCATTGGCTATGGCTCTGTCTAAACCAAATGTAGCCAGCGCTATCTATTGCTATATTGCTCAATGTCTATTTGCCGTTCTTCGTCGCCTCGTTCAGTTCGTTAGGTTCACCTCTTTGTTTATACTTTCACTTGTCTATATGTAAAGGATCTGTAAGGCAGTGATTCTCAACCAAAAAATTTCGCGGAGCCCTTCAAACGAACAATTCAATTACAAGAACCCCCTAAAACCTGAATATTAGACATATGAAATGTCCGTTTTCAAGGTAAAGGATTTTTATTAAAAATACGATATGAAAACAAGATAATTTTATTCCAAGTATTTACCTTCTTTTTCTACACATTTTTCCCAACGTGACACCAACGTTTTTTATCCCCGAACTGAAAAACTCTGAGCTTTGAGTGAAACAAAATCTGAAAAACCACTTTTCGCTTGATCATCATTTTAAAAATGTTTTCCTTTGGCGAAGTTGTCTAAATTCCTGAACAGGTGGTAATCTGTTGGAGGAAATTCGGGAGAATATGGTAGGTGCGGAAGAACTTCGTAGCCCAGTTCTTTCAATTTTTGTATGTTTAAAACATGGGGTACCCATGTATCGAGCTTTTTTTACTTTCCCAATACACTTTAAATGTCTGGAAACAGTAGATGCACTTGCATTTAGTTGTGCTGAGAGTCCTTTAACTGTTTGGTAGGGGTTTCCTTCTACTGTATGTTTGAGGACATCGTTGTCTATTACGGGCGGAGGTCTTCCTCGGGGCAAGTCTTCCAAGTCGGTATCCCCAGCTGAAAACTAAACAACAAAGCAACGGAAAGCAAACCAACTGCGAATGGTCACACGTACAAAAATATTACTTGAAAATCGCGTTTTTCCATGTTCATATTTGGAGGTATACTAAAAAGTGGGTAAATGATTGGGAAGCTAATGATTATAATACAAAGGTAGTGGATTAGTAACTGTTTACTTTAAATATGTAAACATTCGGAAGGAAACAACAGAGACCTGCAAAATCCTTTATGTATTTTAGAAACTATAAAAACGGACATTTCATGTGAAACAACCCAATATATTTAGATTTTTAGTGGGCTACACCGTATCACGTATACGGTGCACAGTGGAAAATATGACCGATTTAGGTGGACTTATTGTCCATATTTAACCTATGAGATCCCAAATCACGGAAAAAAAAATATAAAAACTAATTAATTTTTTGACAGGATTGGCGAGTGCACAGTGGTCAAACATCAAATTAATTTGCTAAAATCTAAAACTTTCTTACATCTTACGTTTGAAGTCCCAGAATACGGGAAAAATAATACAAAAAATCTATTTATGGCTCGGAGTTGCTGAAACCTGCTAATAGATGTATTTTTTATCATTTAGGAAACTCTTCAAATTATAGATTGTCAAACTTTTGATTCCGAGCATTGTGTATATGAAAAAAATTATGTATCACGCAAAAAAATCGCAAAGATTCTTTGTAATATTTAATATTTAAAGAGTAGGTTTGATGAAACAAATCCTTCGGGTAAAAATAAAAAAGGAAGGTATGTGATAGTCGTGTGTTGGGCGCACCAGATTTTTAATTTGTTGTGAGTAGTTCCTTAATGTTTGGTTGATAAGAGCAGTGACGTTATAATACAATGTGATGGATATTACTCAGTGAGATGAGCCCCTTATGTGGCTTGGTTGTTAATTTAATGGCTCAGCTGTTGGTCTGAATCATCATCCAGTCTCGGGGTGACATCAACATATTAGTTTTATGACATATGACATTTAGTTTTTAGTGTCTGTATCTGTATATGTATTAAAAATATTTTAGATTGATTTAGTTGTCAAATTTTTATAAGTTAATGTTAATCGTACTACGATAAAAGTTGTGGATATAGACCGTTTTCACTTCCTTGTGCGTTTCTGGTCTTCAAATTTATATCTATACTACCTATATCCTGCGGCTTTACTCGCAAATATTTCATTTTTGTTGATATACATATGTAGGTGTGGGTGTGTGTGTATATATATACATATATATAGAGAGAGGTGTGCGTTTATGGTAAGAGTAACTATAATTCATATTAATCATTTATGACTTTAAATATTTGTATCTGCATCGAATAAAGCTATTAATTATTTCCGGATGCTTAAGTATAATAGTATTTCTTCACGTCTCGTTTAGGATTTAAATGAGAATTTTTCAAAATGTTAATAAACTAAAATAAAATATTAAATAAATTATTTATAAAAAATAATAAAATAAAGTTCTTTAAATGAAACGTTTTTAGCCGCTTGAAATCGTTTTTTTCTTTCACTTACCCACATATGAAATATATCGTAAGGGAAGGTATTGCGATCGTGAAAATTTTCGAATTCCAGTTTTCAACGGAAATACACGTTTTAGGGTCTCTTGAGTCCAAACGAGCCATGAAAAACGTAAGAAACTAAAATTTCATATTTAAGACAAATATACGCCCTAGATGTTAGAGCAACTATTACTTTAAACTACCTTTAATTTTGTACATTTCAAAAGATTAACCATATCTTGACGACATTAATAAAGGACGGCCAAATATACAATTTGGACGAATTTAATTATCAACGAAAGGATAAAAGAGCAAATTTATTATTTTATGTTTTATATATTTTATGTAATTTTTGTTGTTTTTTTATATTAAGAACAGTAATATAGACTTATAATATACCGTTGGAAAGAGAAAGATTTTAGAAAAAATATTATCTAATATACAAAGTTGTAAAAGGTAATATAAAGTGACGAATAGGGAATAAATCTATTACTGATTAACAATTTAATATACTTATATTATTTTATCTTATTAGATCGAAGATGAGGCCACTGGGGACCTGTGAATGTAATTGAGTTGATAGCACCCCGGAGACTCAAATGGGCAAGTAGAGTTGTTGGGTTAGGTGAGGATCGGATTCCGAGAAAGTTGGTATTCGCTGATCCGACTGGTAGGCGTCCGAAAGGTAGGCCGAAGCGACGATGGGAGGATTGCGTTAAGGCTGATCTCGTGGGCTTGGGCTTGAACGGTGAACATTGGACGAGTCTGTGCAGGTGGAGTTTGGTGGTGTCGGCATCGAATCTTCGGGTTCGGTAAGCCTGTTATTATTATTATCATGCAAAATTTGCATGCAAATTGAAGTATATTCAATAGTTTTAAAATTAATAACAGTCGAAGTAAGTGAGAGTCCTGTGTTTGCCCGCACCACATTTTTTATTAAATTAATAATAACTGAACTTTTTTCCATTGTGACGTTCCCACGAATCATGGGTATGAAACACAATATCTTTAAACATATTTCTTATAAATATCTTAATAGGGGTACTCACTACGTTTGCTATAGCATGCTATTTGTGTTATTTTGCTAAACCCGTCGAGTTTCTACAGTTATTTCCTGTATAAAATTGATGGGTTTAGCACAATAGCACAAATAGCATGCTATAGCAAACGTAGTGAGTACCCCTAATATCTATCTATCTATTATAAATAACTACCTTTGCTAATACTGGCCGAGTTAAGATTATTTTGCTTTCATATTGTTAAAAAAAATGGTTTTCTTTCAATGAGTACTTTTAATTTCGGAGAAAAATATTTTATTATGAAGGTCATATAAATTTATTTTGTTTTCTCGTTTATTTTATTTAACGTCACTTTATGCTACTTGGCTAATCGGACGATGCTACAGTGGGAGTCCTATTTCCTATAAAATAGGTTTAGACCTGACATGCACAGGTGGACCAATTTATCTAGGACTATAAGAGGTATAACTACTCTTGTTATTAGCCGAATAATTGTTACATTTGTTACAGTTATTTATTTATTTTTCTTTATTTTTTTATGTTATTTATTTTTTTTTTTATTATTTTGTACCATCTAATCAGCGAATATCCTAAATTTTTATTATTATTTTTTAACTATACCTGACAGATATTATTTTCTTCAACCACTTAGAGGACTAATTCCAAACCCAGTCGTTTTCAGATATATACGTTAAGACTAGGAAAAATGTCAGCTTTCACAACCACAGTCATCTTTAAGATACTGCGATGATTTGAAAATCACTTTGATTCATAAATAGATTGAAAGTATTAGGCAAAACATCATTATTTAACGTCACTTTATGCTGATATGGCTAATAAGACGATACTACAGGGGGAGTCCTAAATTTTGCCTATCCTGGGTTTTATTTGGATAGGGATCTTTAACAAGTACCTGACATCACACAGGCTCGGGACCACCTTTCAACGTCCTCTACGAAGGACGGCATAACTAAGGATTTTTCACTCCATTAAAAAATCCTAGGACCACCTGCGGGTTTGAACCCGTGACCTTTGGCATAGGAGGCTGTTATGCTAGCCACCAGCTACAATTGAACCCGAAGGTAGTATTTGAAACAATAAATTAAAAACGAATTAGATTGACAAGCAACAATACACTTAATTTTGTCTGTAATAACTTCTCAAATTAGTATTTAATGAAATGTTTTATAAAACTTTATCTTCCTTATTTTTTCTTTATTACTTTATTCCTTATTAAGAAATTATCTCTCGTTTATACTATTATTTGCAAGAAAAAAAATTAATTTGGAAATATATGTACAGTTTTTTATCTTTCAGATATCAAGTTCTTTTGTATTTCAATATTTATTTATTTTTCAAATCAATGATAACATAAAGAATAATAACTTCATTCTTATAATATTTCTAAATTGACAAAACCAATGTTACATTAGTGAAGAAATTTTAAATATTTTACTCCCAATTTCAGACCCAAGAAAACCAATATAAATTAAGTTTACATCGGTATAGCTAGATTAATAAAATTAGTTCAAACCAAAAAGCCGTTTAGATAAAATCTAGGAATGTTATGCTAACCACCCAGCTATAAGTGATACCACTATGTGCTATTAATATTAATTTTGATTAATAACTTAACATTTGTCATCTGCTAAGCGTTGAAGCGATTGTAATATAATCATTGGATTATGGAGAAGCCTAAAACAATTTCAAAGAGGTTACTTTCGAAACTGACTTGGTTAAGAGGATGATATGGAACTCAATTATTGTAATAAACCCGCAGGTGATACTCACCTCTTTAGTTAATCCTATAATAGCCACTGCTCTGGCTCTTACATACTGTATAATGTTAATGTATATTGTTAGCTTTCATGTATATTCATCACTTGTTGAGGAATCGTGCCAGGAGCTTCGTATATTTATTTATTGGCTACCAATCCATAATTATGGTAAATAAGAGCGGGGTGGTCTTGTGGGTAGAGCACTAGTCCATTGTTCTTCAGGTCCTGGGTTCGAATCCCGTTGTGGCAGGATAATTATTTACCCTCTTATTTCAGCCTTAGGCCATCTCTGGGGTTAGGAACACTCCATAATTTGTAAAGTGGTACCGAAAATTAAGGGGAAAAATGGCGCTGTGGGCAATATGACCGATTTAGGCGGAAAAAATCTGAAACTTGTCTATATTAAACCTTTGGGTTCCCAGATTACGGAAAAAAAAATTTTGAAAAATTTATAAAAACCAATTAATTTTTTGACATGTTTGGCGAGCGCATAGTGGTCAAACATCAAATTTGTTTGCTAAAATCTAAAACTTCCCTATATTTTACGTTTGAATTCCCAGAATACGGGAAAAATAATACAAAATATCTAATTATGCCTAGGAGTTGCTAAAACCAGCTAATAGATGTATTTTATGTCATTTAGGAAATTCTTGATTTTAAAACTTTTGATTCGGAGTATTGTGTCTGAAAAAAATTACCTCCCAAAAGCAAAAAATCGCAAAAATTCTTTGTAATATATAAAGACTAGAAGGACTGATAAAACAAATCCTTGGGGTAACTTGGGGGTTATGTACCTTTTCGTTATTGAATAGGGGCATAAAATTGCGGAGCTTGTATCATGTGAATATAATTGAGTTGATAGCATCGCGGGGACTGAAATGGGCGAGTAATGTTGTTGGACTGAGTGAGGAACGGATCCGATAAAGTTGGTATTCGCTGATCCTTCTAGTAGGCGTCAGAAAGGTAGGCCGAAGCGTCGATGGGAGGATTGCGCTAAGGCTCATATCATGGGCTTGGGCTTGAGCGGTGATCATTGGACGAGTCTGTGAAGGCGACATTAAGTGGTATCGGCATCGAACCTTCGGGTTCGGTAAGCCTATTATTATTATTATGCAAAATTTAAAGCTCCCACTGTAATATCTTTCGGTTAGGTTGCTCTTAGTGACGTTAGATGAACAAACAAACAATAAGTTTAAGCACGTTTTATCACCGTTAACTCTACCTTCTTGGACATTGTCTCATTTTTTTCTTAAATCTCCTCCCAGAAAGACAACTATTTAACTAGGTCTGTATATACATCAAATTTTTGAGCGTCGAGGTGTTTTGGACGCTAAGATTATCTTGTTTTGTAGAGCATTAGGTGAAGGCTCTTTTCTGTATCTATTAGTCTCCACTCCAAGGGACAACATGTTTTTGTCCTAGGATTTAAATTTATAGGAATGGTCATCTATATCCTGAACGAAGACCTGTTACTTAAAAGAAAAATCTTATATTGTTGTATAATAAAAGGTCACGGATTCGAACCCGCAGGTGGCCCTAAGATTTTTTAATGGGAGTACAAAATCCTTAGTTACGCCGTCCTTCGAAAGGGGCGTTAAAAGGTGGTTCCAAGCATGTTAAATGTCAGATACCCATTAAAGATCTCTATCCGAATTGAACGTTGTTGGATAAAATTTAGCATTTAGGGCGTGGAATGAATAAACATAAACAGAATTTTTGGGGATGGAAATTTAAAGTTAAAATCTATACTAATATTATAAAGCTGAAGAGTTTGTTTGTTTGTTTGTTTATTTGAACGCGCTAATCTCAGAATCTACTGGTTCGAAATGAAAACACTTTTTGTGTTGGATAGTACATTTATCGAGGAAGGCTATAGGCTATATAACATCACGCTGCGACCAATAGGAGTGAAGAATCAGTGGAAAATCTGGGGAAAAATTAGGGGGAAAAAAAACCTCGCATCCCAATGATTTCAAATGATTTACTTTTTATTTTTAAAATAATTCAATTTCTCCATAATCTATCTTTTGCTGTAACAATTAATAAATCACAGGGCCAAACATTTAAACACTTAGGAATTGATTTACGCCAAGATCGGGTTGCGGAGAAAATCATTATGTTCTTCTGCCACATGAAAATAAAACTAAAAATGTCATTTACGCGGAAGTTCGTTTAAATATATTCTTTTAAAAACTTCTTAATAGCGATCATAATAACAGAAATTGACGCAGACCAAATCGCTTTAGAATATATCAAAGAAAAGGTGACGTGTACCGAGAAAGGATTAAATCTGGTTGATAAAATTCCGGTTCTGGGAAACGCCGAAGATTTGGTACTGTTAGGGGAAGACACGGAAACTAATAAAATAAAAACCGGTAAAAAAAATAGGACTCGAAATAAATACCGATAAGAAAAAATATATGATTAGTAGCAGAGACGGTGGCGATCTTAGTGATATTGATATATCAGGGCATAATTTTGAACACGTAGAGAAATTTAAGTATTTAGGTTCAATGATAACAAGAAAAACTAAGTCCAGGAGAACATAAAGTCCCGGTCATAGGCGGGAAATGCGTGTTATTATTCAGTTGCGAAATTACTTAGCTCGCGGCTTCTGTCTAAAAACTTAAAGCTTAGAATTTATAAAACAATTATTCTTCTGACGGTCCTTTACGGATGTGAAACGTGGCCGCTTACTTTGAAGGACAAATATTTGGACCGAAGAGAGATGAGGCCACTAGGGTGTAAAGAAAGTTGCGGAGACTATATTTATACCAATCTATATTATTATATAAGTCATGTTTTATTTCAAGAGTCATTTTTAACTTTAATCGTTATTACCTTTAACCATATACATTTATAAATTTATATAAATTATAATTTTCTTTTGAATTATTCGAGTATAATAATTAGAACTATTATTTTAATCATATTTAGGACTTTTATTAGCTATATGTCTATGTTTATAAAATATATCAATCAATTTTCTGGTCATCGCAGTATCTAAAAAATGACTATGGTTTGAAGCTAAAATTTTTCCTGGAGGTTCGCCTTAGTGTCTAGATGTGCAATAAGGCCGGGTTTGAAAATCTTCAACTTACAAGTGGTTGAAATTGTAAATTTGACAGGAAGAAGTCTAGATCGGGCTTTAAATAATAACAAAGAGTAGCTGATAGTTGATATTTATTATAGCTACTCTTACCATAAACGCACATAAACTAATACGAAATGCAATATTCGCTAGCATAGCTGCGGTTCACAGCTAGTGTTTTATAAAAAATAAAAATCAGATGGTTAATCATGTAATGTGCTCTCCAGATTTTTTAAAATTTATGATTCTGTTATTTGGCGCTCATACCATTGTTGGGGCCAGCTAGGTCGTCCTAAGGATTTCCTTAGGCTGTGCCTGAAAGCTGAGCTGATTCGTAGGACCGTTTTTCTTGAAGTTAATTGATGTTTTGCAGAACGATGATTGAAGATATAAATAAATGACTATGGTAAAAGAGATAATAGGTAAACAAGAAAAAAAACAGGTTAAAGGTAAACGTGTTATGTAATAACAAATAGGTAACAGTTAATTATCACACACCGGGAGTTTTCTATCCTATCTGTTCCAACAGTTCTATAAAACCATATGTTTTTCTCTTATTATCCTGATCAATGAATACTTGATAAAAGCATTTGTTCAAAGTATGTGAGGAATTTATAATAGATAAATATACTGGTATAGTGGCGTTAACACCCATTACAACTATATCTGTGTAACTAGAAAGGACAATTACACGGCAGTGTAACGTCACTTGTAGCACGTAGGATAGTTACTTTCACAGGCCTAGCTTCACTTTCTAACCTGATAACTATAATTGTCACAGTTTGTACTAACACATCAAGGCTGGCTTCTCATTACGGGATAGTTAGCAATAGTTGTGACAGCTTGTCTTCTGGGGGCTAGGGTAGTCCATGGGATTTCGGAAAATCAATTCCGATTGTACTGCATGTCCCTGTTATGGAAGTCAAGGTCATACGAAAGTTGTTTGTACTCGCTGTAAATCACCCTCAGCCCCCAATTTTTTGGTTATTCATTTTACGAAGCACGAGAAAATTCAAGTTGCGTATTTCATCCAATAATCTGTCTCACGTTATAGACTTCGAAAGGAAAGATGCAAATTAAAATTTTGCCGGATTGCAGTGTTTGACATGAGATTGAAATATAAAATAAATTAAACAAGCATTAAATAGGGATCGTCCAAAATGAATAAAAGGTAAACAAATGAACATCAAAACAAAACATTTTATTTATTTAAAACAAAAAATAAACATGGGATTACAAAACAGAATTAATACTGTTTGTATATGTTGATGAAAATCTATATTATTTTATGCTGAAATGAATATAATGAGATATCTGTGAAAATAGAATAATATAAATTAAAGTAGATATTATTAGTAGGACAAAATAATTAAATGTCTACAGAAAAATGTAATAAAGCCGTAATAACTAATTAAAGCCTCATTGCACTGCCGTTGGCCTAGAAACAGTACGAATCTCTATATGTACTGAGCCCAAGACCCTTCATGGGTTGTAGTGGTACAGGTTTTTTTTTTAAAACTAACAAAATTATATACTTCTGAGATAAGAAAAAACAAGAAAATTGAGTACTTGGAGTTCACTGTAATTCCGTAAGGAACGTGATGGCTGATGTACTCCTTCATAGCGACTGCTCAAAATTGACTCGAAGAGAGCAAAAAAAAAAAAATAATAAATAAAATATTTCCTAATTTTATGTGCTCGTAAAGGGCGTCTAAAAACAACTCCCGAGGGTTAAATCCTTAGTTACGCCGTCCTTCGGAGGGGACGTTAAAAGGTGGTCCCGAGCCTGTGCTATGTCAGGTACTCGTTAAAGATCCCTATCCTAATAAAACCTGGATAGGCAAAATTTAGGACTCCCACTGTAGCATCGTCCGATTAGCCATAGTAGCATAAAGTGATGTTAAATAAATAAATAAACAACAACTCCCGAGGAAGATAAGCGTTGCGTATTGGTGAATGCGTAACTATTTCAATATAAACGTTCCTTCCTTTATAATAAAATATTTATTTATTTTTTTTAATCACATCTATTGATATTTACAACTGTATTATTATATACAAAAAGTAAATGTGGTGGACATAGTAAACTGACTTGAAATACATGAAGAGACGCTACCCATTGGCAGCGCTCTAAAAATATTTTAAACTAGAAGGTCTCGGGGCCATCTTCTTTTCAGGCGCCTCGGAGGATTATCAGGATTTGAAGAGGATGATAGGATAGAAACTAGTGGATTAGAGTGGAAATGGAGAACCTGGCTAATTCGGGCTAATTCAGTAACTTATGGGATATTAAGGTCTTTATGGATAAGCTTATTCGTGACAAAGTAAGGAGCGTTAGGGATTTTACGAAGGATTTTGGATTGTAAGGATTGGATACGAGAATAATTCGATTGTTTAGTAGAACCCCATAGCTCTACTACGCTAAAATATTTAAAAGTAAAATATGAGACATTTTAGAAATACAATTCACAAATAGATGAGGAAGATGGTTGGGGGTGCGGTTATAAATTAGAAACACGCAATTAAAATAAGTGTTATTTTAATTATGTGCCGACGTTTCGGCCTACAATGTGGGCCTTCATCTGGGCTAAAAGAAACAAGATAACAACCAATGTAATTATAAACTTAATAATGCTTTAGGTATATAATAATAATATGACAGTAATATAATATGGGAACACAAATAAAATTAAATGTAAAATTATAATAAGATGACAGTTATAAAGTATGGAGATAAACAAAATTAAGATGATAGTTATAAAGTATGGAAGTAAACATAATTGAGATGATAATATTGTAATGAGAATATATAAAGAGAGACTAAGTAAATGAAAAAAATGATAAAGGAAAAATATGTGAACAATTAAAATTTTAAATATTAACAATTTTGAAGTGATATATGACGGTAATATATTAAACACATAGTTAAGAGTATAGGTAATATATAAAAAGAACATAGTCATTAAAAAAAAGAAAAAAAATGACTATGTTTTTTTTATATATTACCTATACTCTTAACTATGTTTTTAATATATTACCGTCATATATCACTTCAAAATTGTTAATATTTAAAATTTTAATTGTTCACATATTTTTCCTTTGTCATTTTTTCATTTGCTTAGTCTCTCTTTATATATTCTCATTACAATATTATCATCTCAATTATGTTTACTTCCATACTTTATAACTATCATCTTATTATAATTTTACATTTAATTTTATTTATGTTCCCATATTATATTACTGTCATATTATTATTAAATACCTAACGCATTATTAAGTTTATAATTACATTGGTTGTTATCTTGTTTCTTTTAGCCCTGATGAAGGCCCACATTGTAGGCCGAAACGTCGGCACATAATTAAAATAGCACTTATTTTAAATGTGTGTTTCTAATTTATTACCGCACCCCCAACCATCTTCCTCATCTAATTTCTCAACGCTCAACAAAACTCCATCATTATCAATTCACAAATAATGTAAGTGTATACATAATAAAAATATACTTAATTATAAAGAACAGAGTTATTGCAATACATCAGAATGAAAAATGTTTAATATAGAACAAAAATTATCTAAATGTAGTTACTAAGAACGACTTAATACAAAATATAAAATATGATATATATGGATGTAAATTAATAAGTAATTTTTTAAAATGGAGCACACTATGTATTTTGAAACCGACGTTTGCAAATCCACATTGCACAATCCTTCGACTTCTCTGTCTAGTTGAAGCAGTTATAAAAAAATCGTTCAAATCCAGTTTTATTAATCTTTTATATTTATTATTCTATGTACTTGTCATCTTGTTCTCTTTTATGTAATTCTCTTCGTTTGAAGACGCCTGCTGTTGCAGATGGACTATCGGCCGTGATGATGGTAATACGTATAATATATACACGTTACTTTCTAGCTTAGTTAGAGGTGGTGATAGTTGGAGCGTGGCAGTGAAAGTTCCCTTCCAATCCTCGTCTTAATTGCCCTTTTATTTTTGTCCAATAGTTTTGCTAACTTCGTATCTGCAGGCTTCATTGCCATTTACTAGAGTATTGGAATGTCTTTCGATATTATGATGAAGAAAATTGGGGGCGATGTGCTTGGATGAGAGAGGGTAGAGGATGCTGTGATGTTATTAGCTAGATCATTGGTTGCCGACTGGGGGTCCTAACAACTACACCACAGGTGACCCCCTATGTTCTTGTTTGTGACATAATTTGTGGCCTTGACGATCGTTTAAAGAACTTTAGAAAAAACACATGTTTCATGTTGGAAAAGGGCCTAGCCGAATAAGCATGTGAAGTCTGCCTCAGCGTGTATTAGAACCAAATTTGTTTCATTGAGTCACACCAATGAGAAACAACCTTACGCAAATTTTTAGCCCCTTAATCCTAACGGGGGAGGGGGGAGGAGTTATGGAGGGGGGAAGAAAAAACAAAAAAAATGGTTCTTTGCTGAACAGCTCAACTGATTTTCACAAAAAAAATATATGTTATGGATTTTACAAAAAGGTTTCAACAAATATATTTGTTTATATAAGTTTTGTTGATATATATATATATAATGATAATATGAAAAAATATATATTAAATTTTTGTGGTTAAATTTTATATAAATATAGCATATAGTAGTAGTACTATGTAGTAGTTATCAAGTCAAAAAAATTAAATAAATAAATTTAAAAAAATATTCCATCCAATATAGAATATTTATAATAATAGGTATGATAAATAGTATGTATGTGCATAGTGTGTTAGTAATATCTAATGACAACGATCCTACAGCTCTAGCCCTACCCTTCATGGCTGACCAGTTACTACTCAGAGAGCTGAAAAAATGCTGTTTTTTTTTTTGTTTTGTTTTTTTTACTTTTGGGTACATTTTAGATCAACTTGAAAAAAATATAATTGTGCAGAACCTCAAATGAATTAAATTAACAAAACATTGTTGGTGCACCAACTAATCCAACATAATTATTAAAAAAAAAAATAAATTAAAAAATTAAATTTTGACTTACGTTTTCGAAATAGAAAATTTAAAAAAAGATTTTTTTAAACTCTTTGAGAAAATCATTAACAAATATTTTTTTCGGTAAAGTCGGTTGATCAGTTCAGGAGAAAAAATTGTTTTTTTTTGTATTTTTCACTACGGGGTACACTTTCTATAAAATTGAAAAAAATCTGGTGCGGGCAACTCACGGCATTCACTTACCTCCGTTTTTAGAATGGATTAAAGAATTTTCAAATACAGCTAGAGATAAAAATAAGTGAAACCATTAAAGAATGAATTAAATGGAATTATTATAGAAACATGTGTTTTATTAAAAAATCTATTATATCGTTATCTAAAATAATCGCTTAGTTTTATCGGCTTTTCATCACTCTCTACTAACTTTTAAAAGCTTGTGTATGAGATAATATTTCTTCTAAAATTTCAAGCTTTCCAACGGTATATCATACATGTATATTACTGTTCTTTCGTTCAAAAACAAAAAATTGCCTGTTTTTCATCAGTGGTAACAAGATAATATAGTTATTTTTATAGAATCAACAAAATTAAAGGTACTTTAGAGAAAGAAAATTTATCGGCATAAAATATCGCCATTTAAGCCCTGCCAGACCATTTTAATCCGAATGAAACCTAAATTATATTAAAGCCCATTAAATTTTACATTGATATAGCGAGTTTAAACTGGCTCTTCTGGTTAGCCGATTTTGATGAAAAAGATATTGTATCGTCTCGGGCTTATAATTGTCTTAAATATGAAATTTCAGTTTCATAGGACTTACCGTTTCCACCCGGTAGTTAGCACACACACACGCACACACACACACACACGCACCACACAAAAACGTTTTGCGGGACTTGGTTATTTGGACTCAGGGGACCCTAAAATGTGTATTTGTGTACAGTTGAAAACTGGAATTAGAAAATTTTCACGATAGCAATACTTTCCCTTACTATATATAGTAAGTGAAAGTAAAAAAAAAATATATGTTACGGAAGAATGAAATAAAGTAGGGAAAAATCCGAGGTGTACCAAACCATTATAACCAGAAAATATTTTTTGGGAAAATTAAAAAAAAAAATTACCAACAATTGAGACGTTGATTTCCAAAAGGTACTATATCCATTCTAGGAAATTTTACAGGAAGCGCGAAAATCTCTCATAACTATATTATTAAACTAGCTAATTTGGGTCTTTTTGCCTCAAAATTTAGAATTATTTTTGTACTATAATAATAACATCATATTAAAGTTATGAAATGAATTTTTTTAGAATCATTTCGAACGAAAATAAATTCGTAATTAGTACTTTTAGAAAATGACCGCATTTCTAAATCGTGTTTTTTAAGGACTTGAGAATTCATTAGATAACATCAAATAGACTATTTAGATAAAACTAAATGATGAGAATACAAATATGTAAAAAAATCAATTTCGTAAAAAATGTCCTTTAGTACCTTTTGGAAATCAACGTCTCAATTTTGTTATACTGTTTATTATAAATATCTTATATTGGATGGAATATTTTTTTAATTTTGTTTATTTAATTTTTTTGATTTGGTAACTACTACATAGTACTACTACTATATGCTATATTTGTAAAAAACGTAACCCAAGGATTTTTTTAATATATATTTTTTCATATAAATATATATTAAAAAAAAAAAAAATTGTTTCTCATAAGTGTGACTAAATGGTATAAATTTGGTTCTAATACACGCGGGGGCAGATTTCACATGCTAGGCCCATCAGCACTTACAAGACATAGAAGTTAGTATTCCTCTTGGAGGATTTATCGATTGCTATTTCCTGCATGCTGAATTCTTATATTCATATGTTTGTTCCATTTTGTTCATCATTCCATTCTTTTGACTTGATTGACAAATGGACTGTTGTTAAAGTTTCCTAACATTTCACAGGTCCGTTTTATAAACCGGCCGATTTACAAACAGACCCCATTCTAACAATAACTTTGCTTACCCTCCTAACGCTAAAATATCACTCGCTGGAGAAGTTGGTGAGAGGATGCGGTCAGTGAAAGGACAAACAGGAATAAGAAAGGCTTATTTTGATCTTTGTCCGAGTTTATGCATAGATAAAGTAAGCGTTCTTACTTTAAGATGTTATAGCAAATTTTTCATCGAGACCACTTTATACACATTTTGAACTTATTCTCGATTTTGATTGATTGAACTCGCTATATCGATGTAAAATTTAATAAGCTTTAATATCATTTAGGTTTCATTCGGATAAAAATGGTCTGACAGGCTAAAAACCGATATTTTAAATTTCCTTTCTCTAAAGTACCTTTAATTTTGTTGATTCTAGAAAACTAACTATATTATCTTGTTACCACTGATGATAAACAGGTAAATATATAAATTGAATGAATTCGATACCCAACTAAAGGAGAAAACAAAAAAAATATTTTTTTAGTGCAATTTTTCGTTTTTGAACATAAGAGCAGTAATATACATGTATGATTTACCGTTGGAAAGCTAAAGATTTTAGAAGAAATATTATCTCATACACAAGCTTTTAAAAGTTAATAGAGAGTGATGAAATGAACATAAAACTAACTGATTATTTTAGATAATAATATAATAGACTTTTTAATGAAACACATGTTTCAATAGAAATTTAATTTAATTAATTTTTTTATAGTTTCACGTATTTTTATTACTTTCACTCACTATAGTAAGGGAAAGTATTGCGATCGTGAAAATTTTCGGATTCCTGTTTTCAACGGAAATACACATTTTAGGGTCCCCTGAGTCCAAATAACCAAGTCCCGCAAAAAGGTCTTTGTGTGTATCTCTCTAAAGTATCTTTTACATTCAAAATTACCGATAAATAATCATGTAATTTTATTAGCACTGATAAAAAACGGATAAATATACAAGATAAAAGAATATGATAACCAACTAAAGGAGTAAAGAGCAAAAATTTGATATGAAAAATATGATCTCATACACAAGCTTTTGAAAGTTAGTAGAGAGTGATGAAAAGCCGATAAAACTAAGCGATTATTTTAGATAACGATATAACAGATTTTTTAATAAAACACGTTTCTATAGAAATTCCATTTAATTCATTTTTTAATGGTTTCACTAATTTTTATCTCTAACTGTATTTGAAAATTCTTTAATCGATTCTAAAAACGGAGGTAAGTGAAAGCCGTGAGTTGCCCGCACCAGATTTTTTTCAATTTTATAGCAATTGTACCCCGTGGTGAAAATACAAAAAAAAAACAATTATTTCTCCTGAACTGATCACCCGAATTCCCGAGAAATAAATATTTGTTAATGGTTTTCTAAATGCGTTTCAAAAAACCTTTTTTTTAAATTTTCTATTTCGAAAACGTAAGTCAAAAATTTAATTTTTAATATTTAATTTTCTTTAAATTATGTTGGATTGGTACACCAACAATGTTTTGTTAATTTAATTCATTTGAGGTTACTGCACAATATATATTTTTTTCAAGTTGATCTAAAATGTACACAATAGTTTCAGCTCTCTGAGTAGTAACTGGTCATGCATGAAGAGTAGACCTAGAGCTGTAGGATTGTAATGTCATTAGATATTACTTACACACTATGCACGTGCATACTATTTATTATACCTATTATTATAAATATCTTATATTGGATGGAATATATTTTTATTTTATTAATTTAATTTTTTTGACTTGGATAACTACTACATAGCACTAAATGCTATATTTATATAAAACTTAACCACAAAAATTTTTTTAATATATATTTTTTCATATAATTATATATATATCAACAAAAATTATTAAAAAAATATTTTTTGAAACCTATTTGTAAAATCAATTACATATATTTTTGTTTCGTGAAAATCGGTTGAGTAAAAACAGTAATATACATGTATAATATCCCGTTGAAAATCTACAGATTTTATAAAAATATTATCTCATACACAAGCCTTTAAAAGTTAATAGAGAGTGACGAAAAATCGATAAAACTGTGTGGGTGTGGTAAGTCTAGCGAAAAAACGAAAAGTCTTACGGAACTGAAATTTCACATTTAAGACATCTATACACCCGAGATATTACAGAAACTTTTGCAGTCAAAATGGGTGAACCAGAAGTGCCACTTTATACAAAGCATTTTGCAACTTTTTAGGATTTTCTCAAAAACATCTGCAATGATTTTGATTAAACTCGCTATATTGATGTAAAATCTAATGGGCTTTAATATCATGTAGGTTTCATTCTGATTAAAATAGTCTGACAGGGCTTAAATGCCGATATTTTAAATTTTCTTCCTCTAAAGTACCTTTAATTTTGTAGATTCTATAAAAATTACCATATTATTTAGTTAACAATGGTAATTAACAGCTAAACATGCAAGCTCAGCGAATTTAATAAACAACTAAAGGAGAAAATGAAAAAAAAAATGTTTAATACAATTTTTTGTTTTTGAACATAAGAACAGTAATATAGAAGTATGATATACCGTTGGAAAGCTAAAGATTTTAGAAAAAATATTATCTTATACACAAGCTTATGAAAGTTAGTAAAGATTGGTGATAAGCCGATAAAACTTTCTGATTGGCCTAGATAATAATATAATAGATTATTTAATTAAACCCATGTATTTATTAAAACTCAATTTAATTATTTTTTCTCATCATTGTCGTAATTGTTCTTTTGTTTGAATATTTGTTCGATAAATATTAGGCCGTTTTACAAAAGAATTCTTGGATATATTTTTTTTAAAGCAATTTATTTAATCCAGTCATCGCGACGTTTCAGCCTCTAGGGCCATTCTCAAGCTTCATACATATCCATGTTACATATCATTTCATTTCACCGCTTTTCAGCAGCGTCGTCATAATTTTTTTTAAATATCATTTTTCAAAAAAACTCAACAGTTTCCGACCGTCTTATAGGTGTCATTGTGCGTCACTGGGATATAATAGACTAGCTGTGTCACGCAGCTTTGCTCGCGAATATTGCATTTCGTATTAATTTATGTGCGTTTATAGTGAGATTGGCTATAATAAATATCAACTATCAGCTACTCTTTGTTATCATTTAAAGCCCGATCTTGACTTCTTCCTGTCAAATTTATAATAGCAAACCAGTAGAAGTGGTTATACCCATAATCACTTAATATGTAAAAATAATCCTCACAAAAAATCACATTTTTAAAAAAATTAATAACAATTGAATATATTTTCATAGGAATCTACACTCGAAACAGATATGAAACGCAATATGCTTAAAAGGGTCGGTCACCTGTATGTAGTGACCAGCTAGGTGCCCTTAAGATTTTTTAATGAGAGTAAATAACAAGCTTAGTTATGCCCTCCTTCGAAGGGGACGTAAAATGGTGGTCCCAAGCCTTTGCGATTCCATGAACTCGTTAAAGATCTCTACCCTAACTAAACTTGGAGAGGAAAAAATTAGTCATCATACGATTAACCATAGTAGTATAAAAGTGACGTTAATCGAACAGATAACAACAGCAATATGCTTAAATATATTTGTTATAAAATCTTTGTACCTTTGCTGATACATATCAGATTAAGACAATTTTACGTTTAGGTTGTTCAACCACTTTTTGTGCGAAGATTTTCAAATCCTGCCTTATTGTACATCTAGGCGGTAAGACGAACCTCTAGGAAAAATTTTATCCTGACAACCATAGTAATTTTTTAGATACCAGAAAATTGAGTAGTACTTTCTTTTGTAAATATAGACATACAGCTAATAAAAGTCCTAAATATGCTTAAAATAATAGTTCTGATTATTATACTTTTTCTTTGATATATTCTAAAGCGAATTCTTCTGCATCAATTTCTGTTATTATGATTGCTATTAAGAAGTTTTTAAAAGAATATATTTTAAAGTACTTCCGCGTAAATGACCTTTTTAGTTTTATTTTCTTGTGGCAGAAGAACATACTGATTTTCTCCGCAACCCGGTCTCGACGTTAATCTATAACTACGTGTTTAAATGGAAAAATATAAATTAACGGGAAATTGAATTATTTAAAAATAAAAGGTAAATCATTTGGAATCATTGGGAAGCGAGGTTTTTTTTTTCTCCCAAATTTTCCCCGTTTTTCTCCAGATTTTCGACTGATTCATCGTTCCTATTGGTCGCAGCGTGATGTTATATAGTCTATAACCTTCCTCGATAAATGGACTAACCAACACAAAAAGAATTTTTCAATTCGAACCAGTAGTTTCTGAGATTAGCGTTCAAACAAACAAAGTTTTTATTAAAAATCAATTTAATTATTTCTTTAACAATTTATTTTCATCTCTAATTGTGGAGATACCTAAAGTGTGTTGTGAGCACCAGCTTTTTTTTTGTATTAAATAATCCAACATAATATTATCCATCTATATTATTATTCTCATTTTCAGAGAAAATTTTACCGGAAAAAATATTTTTGTTTCTTTCTGCCTTAGTTGGTTATCAAAGTCGTTCAACTCGTATATTTAGCCGTTCTTTATCAATGCTAACAAGTTGTTTTTGTTTTTTTTAAACAAAAGCTTTTTTGTCTGACAGAGCCTAAGTGCCGATATTTTAAATCTCATTCTAGGTGGAATAATCAGGAGTCAGTCTTTTTTTAAATATTTTAATTTTGCCAACGTTTCGGCTCAAGCTTATGAGCCATCATCAGGGCATTACTGAACCATGTCCAAGGATAAACTCAATCTTATTCCTTTAAAATGCCTTTCATTTTTATATTCCAAAATATCTATATATGTGATTATTAATTCAAATTTTTACTTTCACTTACTAAATATACTAAGGAAAGTATTGCGATCGTGAAAATTTTCGAATTCCAGTTTTCAACGGAAATACACGTTTTAGGGTCCCCTGAGTCCAAATAACCAAGTCCCGCAAAAAGGTCTGTGTGTGTGTGTGTGTGTGGTAACTCCCGGGCGGAAACGGTAAGTCCTATGAAACTGAAATTTCATATTTAAGACAGCTATACGCCCGAGACGTGACAAAACTTTTTTCATTAAAATGAGCTTACCAGAAGAGGCACTTTATACCATGCATTTTGCACCTTTTTTCGATTTTCTCAAAAACGGTTCCGACGATTTTGATTAAACTCGCTATATCGATGTAAAATTTGATGGGCTTTAAAACCATGTAGGTTTTATTTGGATAAAAATGGTCTGACAATTCAGGATCGGAATTGGATGATAAAATGGCTGTGTCGTCAGCAAATGTTGCCAGAAAGGTATCGGGATCGGTAGGGATATCGGCGGTGTAGAGGATGTAGAGGACGGGTCCTAAGACGCTGCCTTGAGGAACACCGGCCTCAACAGTATAATGTTTGGAAAATTCGGAACCACAGCGAACTCGGAAGGAGCGGTTTGATAAATAGGATCGGAGGATTAGGTATAAGGATTGAGGTAAATGGGTTTTGAGCTTAAAGAGCAATCCCGGGTGCCACACCCGGTCAAAAGCTTGAGCTATGTCCAGAAAGGCACCCGAACAATACTCCTTGCACTCAAGGGCAGAGGAAATGTGATCCACAACTCGGAGTCCTTGCTGAACTGTGGAATGTTCAGAACGAAATCCAAACTGATGCGAAGGAAAATTTTTAAATTTATCTAGGATTCGTTTTAGCAGGAGCTTTTCGAAAATTTTTGAGAGGATCGGAAGTAGGCTAATAGGTCTGTAAGATGACGTGCTGTTGGAAGGTTTGCCTGGTTTCAGGAAAAGGATGATAGTTGAATGTTTCCATAAGAGAGGGAAATAGGTAGTGCGTAGGATACTGTTATAAAGATATGTAAGAAATGTAATGGCTTTCTGTGGAAGTTGTCTTAAGATCTGAGGCGTGAGGAGATCATATCCAGGGGATTTACGGAGAGGAAGCTTTTTAAGAAGATATTTGACCTCAGAGGGATTAACTGCTTTAGGAGGTAAGGAGAGTGGTATTGGCGAAGTAAGGAACTGTTCAACTGTTGAAGTATGGTTTGGATTCAACTCAGGATGAGGAGTGAAAACTTTGGAAAGGTGCTGTGCAAATTCCTGGGCCTTATCCTTGTCAGAAGCAGCCCAGGAACTATCACCGCGCAGGAGAGGATGGGAAATCGTGTGAGTATTCAGGATTCTCTTCGTGACATTCCACAGAGAATTGTCACGAGTCGAGAGAGAGGAGAGGTAGGAATTGTAGGATTGGGAACGAAAGGTCGCCAACTCCCGCTTTAATTTTCTACAATAAAAGTTATAAGAGCGGCGATCTTCTGGGTGGCGGGTGCGTTGCCATAATGTTCTGGCTCGGCGTTTGGTGTTGATGAGGTCCGTCAGGTGTTGTGGTAAATGGCATTTGTAAGGAATAATTTGGGATTGTTTAGGAAAGGAGGCAGTCCAGGCAGCTTGTTGAATCAAGGTTGTAAAGGAATATACGGCATCATCAAGGTCAGAAGGAGTTTTGAGAGTTACTCTGAGGTCGATATCATTGGTGAGGATTTCGCGGAAGAGGTTCCAGTTGATGGGGCCTCTGATGAATGACGGTGGGAAAGGTTTCGGAATAGGAGTCATGGATACATTTAGGATTAATGGACTATGATCAGAGGATAGTTCATCAAGGCGAGTTACGGAACAGTTCAGGGAGCCTAATCCGCTGTGGATGAAGAAGTCGAGGATGTCTGGATTACGGTTAGGATCTGTTGGCCAGTAGGTAGGGGAATCGGGAGGTAGGAGATTAAGGCGTCTGGAGTTGAGTGCAGACTGCAATGTCCGTCCACGAGTATTTGTGGTTCTGCAACCCCATTGTTGGTGCTTCGCGTTTAAGTCTGTACCCAGAATAAAGTGATTCCCCAATGGGTTGAGGAAGGAACCAAATTGGGTAATAGAAATAGAATTTTTAGGAGGGCAGTATGCTGATGCGATGACTAGCGGAAAGGAAAAGGTCTTGATTATAATAGAGGTGGCTTGTAGGAAATCGTGGGCGGGAAGTGGGTGTAAGTGATGGGAGAGGGATCGGTTGACAATGACAGCAGTACCGGCATGGGCTTTGCCGTCTGGATGGTCTGTCCGGTATGTTGTGTATTCAGGTATTTTGAAGTACTGTTTAGTGGTTAGTCTAGTTTCAGTAATGAGTGCAACGTCAACTTTTTTGTCTTGGAGTAAGGCTGTAAGTTCGTCAGTGTGAGTTCTAACACCATTCGCATTCCATAGGAGAATAGATAAGGAGTTAGGTGAGGTCATTTATGGATTTTTTAAGTTAGGAATAAGATTTGATACAAGATTCGTGAGGATTGTTATTAGGGGCATGACAAGGGATTTGATTTCGGAAATGAAGGATGTCATCAAACTGGTAAGATCTGTGGCATTTGAAGGAGGGGGAATATGAGAGATTTGTTGTGGATGAGGATTTTTAGGACTGATTACGTTTTGAGGAAGAGGTATTTGTGGAATGGGCTGAGGATATTGAGGTACATTTTGCAGTTCCGGCAGGGCCTCGGCTTCAATACATTGGTTCCCACCTCCAAGTAAGTGGGCAAATGATACATTGGCATCGATTAATTTTGAGGGTTCTCTTCTAGTTCTAGCCTGTCTTGTTGTTTCATCCAGTACTTGGGGTTTTTGATACCTGGTCCTTAGTTCCTTATAGATTTGGCATCCTTTGTAGTTGGCCGGGTGGTCCTTGAGGCAATGAGCACATACAGCGGGTGTTGACTTCGGTTTTGTACATTCCACAGACTTGTGCTGTTCACCGCATTTCACGCAGCGTGGTATGTGGTGACAGTAACTTTTGGTATGACCATACGCCTGACAATTGTAACACTGAACAATTTCTCTCTTTGTATAAGGTTTTTCGACTCTTACACTTGTATAATACAGTCTTTTTAGATCATAAATTTTTTCTACTCCTGCTAATGGTTCCAAGTCAGCGAAGAATAGAGGCAGTTGAACTCTATCTTTTATGACATTAGTGACTTGTCGCACTTTGTAACCCATCTCCATGAGTTCTTCTTTGATAGCGTCAACTGGTGTTGAAGGGTGTAGATTTCTGATCACAACTCTAAGAGCTCTCTCTTGCCGTAGCTGATAAGTGTGAAAATCCGCTTTAGTTTCAGTTAGGTATTTCACAATTGTTCTATATGCCTCGGCGGTGGTCGGTGATATTTTGGTGTCATTGATTCTACTCATACAGTAGTAGCTGGTGGATTCGGTAATCTTGTTTAATTGCGCACATAACAACTGGAAATTTTTAATATTTTTGACAAATATCGGTGGAGGCCGTGGTTCACTGGGTGTAGGAGCAGATTCCATGTTTTCTTTTTCATTATGTAGGATTTGAAAAGGATTTGGGGTGAAAAACGGAGATTCGTCAGTCATCCCCTGTGACGATGTGCCAGGCTGTGGTTCAGATTCTGTATTAAAACCTGAAGGGGTTGCTTGTTGATTTAATTTTTTATTAGTATCACCGCGGGGTCTTTGTTTCATGGGAGACGTGATTGAACCACTAGATCTAGATCTTTTAGTTGATGCTTTGGAGGACATCACTTGGTGAAAATATCGCATTTCATGTGAAGAAAATAATAAGAAAATAACTAGATGTTGGTAATAAAACAATAACTAAAGAAAAGAAAACCAATCCCGGCTTTGCCAAACTATTGGCAATCAGCCGATGTGAAGAGGTTACCCAGCATTCACTTTACACCGTAAATTGTAACAAAACTTACTGTTGTTTGCTCCAATATTTACTGCTGTTGTTATCCTGAAGTCTGGTGATGTTTTCAAGATTGCACTGAAGAGAATTCAAACTGAAAAAGCATGAAATCCAAGAGCCGATTTGAAAGATGACTGCTATACACATGCGCATGCGCAGAACTATCTCGATATTAGAAACAAGATATTTATACTTTTATTATATTAATTTTAGTAATAGATTAAGTTGTTATTCAATAACTTTCCACATCAACCCTAATTCTAACTTTTAGTTGTCATTTTATTCTTTTAAATATACAATAGCGATATGGTAGAAGTAGACATTGCCAAAATTACTTAATATATTTTAGGTGTAACATAAATGTAATTGATCCAACGAATGGGAATTTTTTAACTTGAAAACAACTTTGATAAATGTAATTGTTAAAAATATAATATTTATATTTCTTGAAAATGTATACGTCTTATAATGATGGAGTAGTTGTTGACCATTTTGACTATATGGTAAAGAAGTTTGTTGAGGGTGAAGCCACCAAGAAAATACAACAGTAAGAAAAACATAAAATAATTGCGTTTTATTGGTAGTTCCTTTGTTTCCACATCCCCAAACAACTGCTCCATCATATGCGTTTTATAGTCACTACTCATAAACGCATTTATGCAAATTTAAATAAAGACAAAACAAAATATTCGCGAGCAAAGCCGCGGGCTACAGCTAGTTAACTATATATTTGCTTTAATAACGGCTAAATATACAAGATAAAAGAATATGATAACTAGCTAAAGGGGAAAAGAGCCAAAATATTTTTTTTAGTCTGCTTGGGCTTATAGGTGGAAAATAAAGATGAATGAGTCCAAGAGTTCTCATGTAGTGTTCACCCTGAACCATAAACCTTCTCCCATTAACTTTAATAATATTCCTATTCCGACTTCCGACGAAATTCGATATTTAGGTATTCACTTGGACAAAAGACTGGCCTGGAGGACCCACATTCGACAAAAACGCAAAGAACTCAACAGACGATCCGGTCTTTTATCTAGATTACTAGACAGACGCTCTAAATTATCATTAACCAACAGACTAACTCTTTACAAAGTTTTGTTAAAACCAATCTGGACATACGGGATAGAACTGTGGGGCTCTGCTAAACCATCAAGTATCCAAAGAATACAGTCTTTTCAGTCGAAAGTGCTGCGCAAAATAGTGGACGCACCGTTCTACGTAACAAATGACGTTATACATAACGACTTAAACATTCCGACTATTTCAGCCACTGCTACAGAACAATACAATAACTTCCACCAAAGACTAACATACAACACCAACCCTCTTACAGAAACATTAAAATGCTCTACGAATCCTTACAGCCCACCCCGACGACTACGCAGGAGATATGCTGATCACTTAACGAACTCTGCTGTGATGAGCCGCTGCTTCAGCAGTCCACAAATTTGCTTATTGCAAAAAAAAATGCAGATGGCAAATAAAATTTTATGTCAATATTTTTTGTTTTGTAATAAAAAAAAAAAAAAAATACATCCTTGCTCTGCGCTTTATTGATAATGTTCTGTATGATTAAATTAAATTACCATTTTAATAGATAGGACTGAAGAAAAACTATATACAATCATTATTATAGACTTTATAATGTTGTTTAACTTCTTTTGTTACAATGTTTGCCATAAACATGATAGATTTTGAGATATTCATGGTAAATTATTAAAAATCAGTTATCTTTACTTCTCTTTCCTCCTTAGAAAACCCGACGCTGGAAATTCCAGTTATTACAGAAATCAGGAAGTATTATGAAGAGTTAATAAGTTTCAGCTTGATTTTTATATTTTACGGGTTACCGTACTGTAATACAATTATTTGAAGATGCAACACTTTTAGGTGTGAAGGTAAATAAATTAAGGAACATAAAAATATTAGGAATATTAAAATAAACTAATTGCAACGTTTTTAGCTGCTTTTCTTGTGTTTCATTTATTATGTATATATACATCCTTGATCTGCGCTTTATTGATAATCTTCTGTATTATTAAGTTAAGTTACTATTTCACTCACATTTCTGGTCATCGCACTCATCTTAAAAAAAAAAAAATGTTTTATGTTAATACTCAGCATAAAGCTTAAATATTTTAATTGCTTATTTATTTTCACTTTTTCGCTTTAAAATAGGGTAATTATGACACCAAAATTATTTTTCTTCCTTCACTAGTAACAGGAATATTAAAAAAAAAAATATCTGATTTTTTATGCGAATCCTGGGAAGCATTACTTTGCAGAGCCTAATGGCTGGATGTCTAGAATTTATAAATTTAATTTTGAAAATATAAAAATACAAGATACATCTGAAAATAATAGAAATAGAAAAAATACTAGAAGTAATATATGTAACCAAAAATAACAATAAAGCACTTAATTATAAAACAGATACCAAAAATCTAGGTACTCATTACGCTGACATAATAAATAATATAAAATTTTAATTAAAAAAAAATAGAACAATAAAATAGTGAAAAACAAAATAAATAATAACATACAAATAGAAATAAGTACAGACCTCAGGAATTAGATAAATGTAACATTATTAAAAAGTACAAAGTTTGCAATAGTCAACCTGATAAGCGGATATAGATGTGAGCTAAAGAAAAAAAAAAAAAAAAAAAAAACCTGTACCACTACAACCCAAGGGTCTTGGGCTCAGTACATATAGAGATTCGTACTGTTTCTAGGCCAACGGCAGTGCAATGAGGTGATTAGGCCTTAATCACGCTCAGCCGCCAGGTTTTTCCCCAATTAATTTGGGTACCCACTTTATAGAGGCTGGGTCTGCCCCAGGAGGGTCTCCATACCCTATGGTCGCCCCCCGACTGAATTAACAGAATAAATAATATTCTGCCACAGCCGGGATTCGAACCCAGGACCCGGAGCACAGCAGACTAGTGCTCTATCCACTAGACCACGCCGCTCCCCATAAAGAAAATAATATGTACAAATAAAAAAGGTAATTGAGACGTTGATATCCAAAAGATACTAAAGGACCTTTTTTTCAAAGTTGATATTTTCACATATTTGTATTCTAATGGTTTAGTTTTTTCTAAATCCGTCATCAAATTTTATCTAAAAAACATAAAAATCCTTTAAAAAAGTATTTAAAAATTGCATTTCATTCCAAAAGGTACTAAATCCATGTTTCGTTCCAAAAGGTACTATATCCTCTGTAAACAGATATAACCTTTCCTTTCATTTCCTTCTAAAAGGTACTATATTTCCTACTATACGGCAGAAGCACCTAATCCCGTAATATATCACCATTAATTTATTGTTTGCATCATTTTATGCATTTTTATTGGTTCATTTAGCACGCCTTGAATCACCGCTATTATTTTTGATCACTGGTTTTACCCTAATAATCAGTTTTTAGGCTATTTGAAACAACTGAGTTGCGTCGCTTTTGTTCTTGTAGGTTGTCAAATTAATTTTTTTCATGGCAGCAACATAAATTTGGTTTAATATTTTTCAGAAATTAACATTTTAATAGAATAATGGTATTTGATGCAGCAAATAGTTGGAATTAGCATTCCACGAACTTGCTAAATATGTGAAGAATATCCGTGCCTAATCTAACTTAGTAGTCGATTTTTTTGTGTAAAATAAAAGCTCAAAAGTTATTATTTATCAGTATCTATGGTTAAATATTGTTTACACGTCTATAATATTATAGTTAAATTTGCTAAATTCACACAAATAGTAAATACAAGTTCAAAACAAACTTCATAATTACATACTTTCTTATTATAGTGCCATAAATAGATAAATTGTCCTATGAATATGCACTTTCTGTATGAATAATAGATAATCAATGTAATAAACCAACAAAGAAAGATATTTCTCAGATGGAGAATAAGGAAATATACATAACTTAGTAATTAACGATATTAAGACGTTAGTTATCGGTAATGTTGTATCAGGAAGGTTAATAGTGACTGTTACTAACTTATCTCACGTTATATTCTTTCAAAAAGTACTATATCCATGTTTCGTTTCAAAAAGTACTATATCCATATTATATTGTTTAAAATCGTCAGAAAAGTGCAATAATTTGGAAAAATCAATTGGCAACACACTTAAAAATCAACTTTATATTTTAAAAAAAAAGAATCACGTAAATTGGTCCAGTAATAAATAAATGACAGATTTTTGCGTTTGCTGTAAAATTTTCTAAAGTGGATATAGTACCTTTTGGAAATCAACGTCTCAATCGGTAGTTGATTATATATTATGGAAAAAATTATTTAATAAATGTAACTTGATAATGGGGAAAAAGCCCCGACACGTTGACTACATTTGACAATTTGTGTTACAATGAAGATATGGAAGAAAAATTGTGGTGTTTTTAATTGAATAATAAGAAAATATTTCTTAAGTCGTACTGATCTAGAACACGAAAATATATATATATATATATATATATATATATATATATATATATATATATCATATACATCATACACACACACACTCGAGCCAGGCCGCGGGTTTCAGCTATTTTGTTTCGTTTAAATAAATGCCGTTTATTTTCCTCCTCCTCCCTCCCAGCAAGAGATTGCTCAACCACTTCCTTTTCGTTGAAGGGTATTCCTATTTCCTTATCTTTTTCCTTTCACAACATTTATATCTCTATGATAAGTTTCGATAATAAACCGCTTGTAGCAATTGTTTCAAGTTAATATTGTCAATAGCAGTAATATGGGACATGACAGCATTAGTATTCCTGTTATTTGTTACAATTTTTTCTATTTTTGTAAAGATTTCCTTTACAGTTTACATTAAAACAAGAAAATGCGGGGTTAACTGCAGCAGGGTGGTTAGCATAACAGCCTCCTATGCCAAAGGTCCCGCAGGTGGCCCTAGGATTTTTTAATGGAATTAAAATATCCTTAGTTATGCTTTCCTTCGGAGAGAACGTTAAAAGGTGGTCCCGAGCCTGTGCGATGTCAGGTCTCGTTAAAGATTCCTATCCTAATAAACCCTGGATAGGCAAAATTTAGGACTCCCACTGTAGCATTGTCCGATTAGCTACAGTAGCCTAAAGTGACGTTGAATAAATAAACAAACCAAAAAAATTAGCGCGTCATTAGTCAATTCCGAAATTAAATAATCCCAACGGTTCTGCACGGATGTGGAACGTGGTCGCTTATATTGAAGGATAGACATCGGCTCAAGTTTTTTGAGAGTAAGGTACTCTAAGGTAGATAAAGCCATTGAGGGATTCAGAAAGGTTTCACAACGCGGAATTGCTTAGCTTGTACCCTACTAGATACTAATTAAGTTGATAGCAATGCGGCGGGCCCAAATGGACCTGTAGATTGGTTAATATCAGTGAAGAATGAATTGCTAAAAGTTCATTTCTACAGAACCGACTGTTATAGTGTACGAGCCTAATATTATTAGGTTGATTCGTGGTTTTTTTAATATATTTTTTTTTTTAGGTGAAATCGAATAACAAAACTATAAAACTAATAAAACCAAACTATTTTACAAATATGTAAGCATAAAAAAAAAAAAAAAATAAAATAAAATAAATAAAATAAAAAATCACTCATGCAATTGCCTCTTTATCTTAAATTAAAACTGACATAATTATTGGGTTGTTTTACATGAAATGTCCGTTTTTATAGTTTCTGAAATACATAAAGGATTTTGCAGGTCTCTGTTGTTTTCTTCCAAATGTTTACATATTTAAAGTAAACAGTTACTAATCATCTACCTTTGTATTATAAACATTAGCTTCCCAATCAATTATCCACATTCTAGTATACCTCCAAATATGAACATTGAACACGCGATTTTCGAGTAATATTTTTGTACGCGTTCAAACTCGGCCATTGAGCAGCTGAGGTCGCTAGAAATATTTGCAAGGTGTTTAGGGAAGGGCGTGTTAATGGACGGACCATTCGCCGTTGGTTTGCTACGGTTTCAGCTGGGGATACCGACTTGGAAAACTTGCCCCGAGGAAGACCTCCGTCCGTAATAGACAACGATTTCCTCAAACACGCAGTAGAAGGAAACCCCTACCAAACAGTTAAAGGACTCTCAGCACAACTAAATGCAAGTGCATCTACCGTTTCCAGACATTTAAAGTGTATTGGGAAAGTAAAAAAGCTCGATACATGGGTACCTCATGATCTCACTGAGCGGCAGCAAGACCCCATGTTTCAAAACATACCGTGCAAAAATTGAAAGAACTGGGCTACGAAGTTCTTCCGCACCCACCATATTCTCCCGACTTGTCTCCAACAGATTACCACCTGTTCAGGAATTTAGACAACTTCGTCTAAGGATTTTTTTTGAAAATGATGATCAAGTGAAAAGTGCGTTTTCAGCTTTTGTTTCACTTCAAAGCTCAGAGTTTTTCAGTTCGTGGATAAAAAAGTTGGTGTCCCGTTGGGAAAAATGTGTAGAAAAAGAAGGTAAATACTTCGAATAAAATTATCTTGTTTGTTTGTTTATTTATTTAACGTCACTTTATGCTACTGTGGCTAATCGGACGATGCTACAGTGAGAGTCCTAAATTTTGCCTATCCAGGTTTTATTAGGATAGGGATCTTTAACGAGTACCTGACATCGCACAGGCTCGGGACCACCTTTTGAACGTCCCCTCCGAAGGACGGCGTAACTAAGGATTTTTTACTCCCATTAAAAAATCCTAGGACCATCTGCGGGATTGAAGCCGTGACCTTTAGCATGGGAGGCTGTTACGCTAGCCACCCAGCTACAAGTGATCCCAAAAATTATCTCATTTTCATATCGTATTTTTAATAAAAATCCTTTACCTTGAAAACGGACATTTCATGTGACACAACCCAATATAAAAACTAGGCTGCTATTGTGAAATTTATCCCAAGAATACAATTCTTATTATTACTCATTGTTTCAAAAGTCATTGTACAAATAATATATTATAAATAACTTGATAAATATTCAATTAATTACGAGAAAGAACGTTAATAATAGTAACAATTAAACTATATATTTGCAACTTAAGGTACAAAGACATCATTGACGTCCTCGTCCTAGAAATGATAACAAGTTATGGAGTTATTGTTTCTTATCTGTCCTACTTAGGGTTAAAGACCTTTAGCGATATTTAGGCATTGCTATCTCTTGGCTTACAGAGCCAGCTTGTCTTCATTCGTTCTAAAGCAAGGGAATGAATGAATGTATTGCTTTGCCACCCATGAAATGTCCAATTTTTACTCTCAGTTACATATAAATGAAATATAAAGCGACCTGAAATATTGATATCGGGAACATTTTATAATTCCAGTTTTGGATTCCAAAGGACTATATCCTGTAAAAAGGTATGCATTGTAGTGTGACCACATCTCATATTTCAAGGAGAGGCGTAAGTCCATCTATCTAGAACAGTTAGGGAAAGTAATTAGGTTATTAAACTGTTTATATAAGATTACTTCCCTTTATGCTGCTGTGGCTAATCGGACGATGCTACAGTGGGAGTCCTAAATTTTATCTATCCAAGTTTAATTAGGATAGGGATATTCCACGAGTACCTGACATCGCACAGGCTCGGAATTGCCTTTTTACGTACCCTCGGAAGGGAGGCATAAGTAAGGACTTTTTACTACCATTAAAAAAAATCCTAGGGCCGTTTGCTGGGTTTGAACCCGCGACCTTGGCCATGGAAGGCTGTTATGCTAGCCACTACACCGCGAGTGACCCTTCCAAAATTTATGTTCGGACCCTTTGATATGATAGGTATTATTTACTTTATAATATAGAACCGTTGGAAGGATAATAGGTTTTGTGAATTCTGATCTTATGTAAATTTTAAAATTTCTTGAACCAAACTACATGGCCAAATAATTTTACAAATGAATAATAACACACATTTCCAGTTTTTAACCGTGATTTTATTTCTCTATGATTTGAGTTTCACTTGCACTTATCTAATAGTAAAATATATAATAAAGGTCGTGTGAATTTTAAAAAATTATATTATTGAAATTTACAACTGTATAGGAATACATCAAGTAAATATGCTGATAAAAGATAGTGTACATGAAAAACACGAAGAGAAACTGCCCATTGGCAGCACTCTAGTAATCAATCTAAACAAGAAGGTCTCGACGCCATCTTCTCTTCAGACGCCTCGGTGGATTATCAGGAATTGTAGAGGAAGCGAGGATTGAAACTGATTAAAGTGGGAATGTAGTTTGTCATGGAAGGAATGATACCTGGCACGGCCCAAAGTGTGAAATTTAAATTACATATTTAAGACAGTGAAATACCTGGGATGTTAAGGCAATTTTTTACGATGTTTGTTTGTTTATTTATTGTCCCATTATTCCTCTGTGGCTAATCGGATGCTACAGTAGCAGTCCTAAATTTTGCCTATCCACGTTTAATTAGGTTTAATTATTCCGTCCTTCGAAGAGAGCGTAAAAAGGTGGTCTCAAGATATCTTTAACGAGTACCTGACATCGCACAGGCTCGGGACTACCTTTTAACGTTTCCTCCGAGGGACGGCATAACTAAGCATTTTTTTACTCCCATTGAAAAATCCTAGGGCCGTCTGCTGGATTTGTACCCGCGACCTTAAGCATGTAAGGCTATACTAGAACTTCCAACCTAGAACCTTCTTCAGCATAGAAAGCTGTTATGCTAGGCTACTACGCCGCAAGTGATCCTTTGGATTATTGATTACAAAATAACCTAATCTCAATGTAATTCTTCAATTTTCTAGTTATCAACTTTTTGTCCTAAGATCTACGAAACCATTACTCGTTCTATTACTCATCGTATATTTCGCCTTACCGTATGTATTTCCAGCTTCATCATCTCTTGACAGTTATTTACTAATTATGTTTTCTGTTCCTTCAATATTAATATTTTTAGCCTTCCCTGGCCAGTAGTAGAAGACCGATGGAGCGATAGTAAGGTAATTAGTAAATCTAGTAACTTGAGTAATATCCTCGTAGTTACTACACCAGGCCTTCGGCTACTCATCAGTCTGTAGATCCTTTCATAATTTTTAATAATCTCAATCTATATTCGACCTTCGACATAACATTCCAAAAATCTAGTGCGTCACGCACCACACAATTTTCATTTTTAAATTAAGTCAAAACTGAAAAATCTGGAGCTTGCAAGATAAAACATTACCTTACCTCTTTTCTTGAAACCAAGTTTTTAAGTTAATAGATGAAAAAATTTAGTTTTCTAACGGTATATTATACACCTATATTACTATTCTTGTGTTGGGAATAAAAAAAAAAAAAAAAAAAAATATGTTTTAGTTCTGTTCTGTTTTAGTTGATTATTGAATTCGTTCGATATGTATATTTGACTTAATTTACTATAACTTACCTATAATAATAATAATAATAATAATAGGCTTACCGAACCCGAAGGCCCGATACCACCAAACTTCGCCTGCACAGACTCGTCCAATGTTCACCGGTCAAGCCCAAGCCCCCGAGATCAACCTTAATGCAATCCTCCTATCGACGCTTCGGCCTACCTTTCGGACGCCTACCAGTCGGTTCAGCGAATACCAACTTTCTCGGAATCCGTTCCTCACTAAGCCCAACAACTTTACGCGCCCATTTGAGTCTCCGCGATGCTATCAACTCAATTATATTCACAGGGTACAAACTCCGCAATTCCGCGTTGTGCAACCTTCTAAACTCCCCAGTGGCCTCATCTCTCTTCGGACCAAATATTTTACGCAGTACCTTATTCTCGAAAACCTTAAGCCGTTGTTCATCCTTCAAAGTAAGCGGTCACGTTTCGCATCCGTAAAGAACCGTTGGAAGAATAATAGTTTTATAAATTCTAACCTTTAAGTTTTTAGACAAAAGCCGCGAACTAAGTAACTTAGCAACTGAATAATAACACGCATTTCCCACCTTTAACCGGGACTTTATTTCTTCCTGGATTTCATTTTTTCTTGTTACCATTGAACCTAAATACTTGAATTTCTCTACGTGTTCAAAAGTATGACCTGAAGTATTAATATCATCAAGATCACTTACCTATATATGAAATAAATAGTAGGGGAAAGTATTGCGATCGTGAACATTTTAGAGTTCCAGTTTTCAATGGAAATACACTTTTTAAGGTCTTCTGAGTCCAAATAACCAAATCCCGAAAAAAGGTCTCTGTGTGTGTATACGTGTGCGTGTAGTCAGTCTAGCACGGAAACTAAAAGTCGTAAGAAACTGAAATTTCATATTTAAGAAAGCTATACGCCCGAGATGTCACAGCAACTTTTTGATTAAAATCAGCTGATCGGAAGATATACTTTATACCATGCATTTAGCACCTTTTTACGGTTTTATCATAAACTAAGAGCAGATTTGGATTACACTTGCTATATCGATGTAAAATTTAATGGTCTGACAGGGCTTAAATGCCGATATTCTGAATTTTCTTCCTCCAAAGTACCTTTAATTTTGTTGATTCTATAAAAATAACTATATTATCTTGTTACCACTGATGAAAAACAGGTAAATATATAAATTGAATGAATTCGATACCCAACTAAAGGAAAAAACTGAAAAAATATTTTGTTAGTGCAATTTTTTGTTTTTGAAAATAAGAACAGTAATGATATACCGTTTGAAAGATGAAGATTTTAGACAAAATATTATCATATACACAAGATTATAAAAATTAATAGAGAGTGATGAAAAGAAGATAAAACTAACTGATTATTTTAGATAATAATATAATAGATGTTTTAATAAAACACATATTTCTATAGAAATTCAATTTATATATTCTTTAATACTTCCACGTATTACTTTCTTTTTAAAAATTAATAGAGAGTGATGAAAAGCCGATAAAACTAACAGATTATTTTAGATAATAATATGATAGATTTAAAAAAAACAACACATGTTTCTATTGAAATTGAACATAATTAATTCTTAAACAATTTAATTTTATCTCTTAAAATGTATTTTAAAATACCTAAATTGAATTTAACAACAGAGGTAAGTGAAAGTCGTGTGTTGCCCGCACCAGATTTTTATAAAAGTTAACAAGATTATATGATTGTTATGATCTTTCGAACATACAAAAAAAAAAAGAAGGTTCAAAATGCATGATATAAAGTGGCTCTTCCGGTTAGCTGATTTGGGAAATAAAAAAGGTGCTGTAACATCTCGCGCGTGTAGCTGTATTAAATATGAAATTTTAGTTTCCTTACGACTTTTCGTATTGGTGCTAGGCTAACACCACTTGACCTATTTGCGGGACACGGTCCTTTGGACACTGAAACGTGCTTTTTCCTTGAAGATTCAAATTCTACAATTCCCATGATGGTGATATTTTATCCTATTTTATATTTCATACACGAGTCACGTGTGATATATCAGGGAGAATATGATAATAATTTTTCAATTAATTTTTTAGCAGAAATATTTGTTTGAATAAGTTAAACCTGGAATAAAAGAGTAGCTTTGTTGGGTTAGTTGACTGACATGCGTTTCGCTCCCTTTCATCCAAGGTTTTTCCCACAAGTCTCTTTGTTGTTTTTTCTTAATAGCTGTATTTCTTTGAGTGTTCTATTACGTCATTCGACTTATTTAACCGGAAGTCTTTAAAAATCGATATTATACAGAGATTTAAATCTATCCATGATGTTATGCGTTTAAAAGTGAAGTTTAAAGTCCGGAAAATTCTAAATTTTTAGTTAAAAAGAATATTATATTTTTATTTTTTCGATCCTGAGCGAATTAATACGTTGATGTTTTACGGCAACCCCTCGCCTCCTTAAAAATCTGTCATACTTTTGATTATATTATAGTCTCCAGCATTAATTAGTTGATATCTATCTGGTAGTACTCCATAATTGGAAGTAACTCTTAGTAAAGATTACATTACCAAGTTAACAAAAATTATCTTATAAGACATATTGAAAATTATACCAAAAAAAGTACAAGACGGTATGCCACTGATAAAAAATAGGTAAGTAAATATGTAGGTTGTGCAAATTTAAAAAACAACTAAAGGAATAAACTGAAAAAAAAATTTAGTGCATTTTTTCTGTTTTTGAACATAAGAGCAGTAATATACATGTATGATATACCGTTGGAAAGCTAAAGATTTTAGAAAAAATATTATCTCATACACAAGCTTTTAAAAGTTAATAGAGAGTGATGAAATGAACATAAAACTAACTGATTATTTTAGATGATAATAAAATAGATTTTTTAATAAAACACATGTTTCTATATAAATTCAATTTAATTAATTCCTTAATAGTTTCACGTATTTTTATCTCTAACTGTTTTAGAAAATTCTTTCATTGATTTTAAAAATGGAGGTTAGTGAAAGTCGTGTGTTGTCCGCACCAGATTTTTTTATATCAAATCAGAACAAGATAATAACATGCTTTGCATTTTTTGTCCTCATGACTCATTAACTAAATAATGAAGAAAGGTGTTTAAAAAATTCTCGAAAATGAATTAAAAGGTTTGCAGCGCTGTATGATTTGTTTTATAGTAAGAAAAAAGACACGAAGCGAGATTATGGGAAAAGTAAATTATATTAATATTTATTTTTAAAGTATTAGATGCATGTTATATAATAATTTCACCATTTCGGTCAAAAAAGTTGTAGTCGTGAGATCTGTAAGCTATAATTAGCAGAAGGAGGAAGTGTAGGAGAAGAGTTCACTGAGAGGTGAAGGCCCAGTCAGGGGAGATCCCAGCTCATCTCTAAACACAATAACAAGTCTAACTCTACGCTAAGGTCATGGCTATCTATATCTAGTTATTAGGGCACAACAACCAAAAAAACAGGAACCACAACAACCTTCGAGGGACTGGTAATGCGTGATAATTGCTATATCTTCATGTTAAATATCTCACAGCTAATTTAATATATGTGTGTGTGTGTGTGTTGTGTGTGTGTGTGTGTGCGTGTGTTTGTGTGTGTGTAAAATGATAATAACTCCTTTTAAACGACAAGACGTAAAGTGATACGGTTTTCACCATGATTAAGGGCATTCTTTCCTGATATTGAAGAAGCAGAGAAACCGGAAAGATTTTCGAGATCGAGGCAACGCCACACAATGGGGCCGAATGGCCAAAAAGCGAAATAAATTCAATATCTCGAAAACAGATTGACATAAAAACCTGAGATTGGTTTCATTCGACTCAAAATAGAATAATACATCAAGTTCAACGTGAAACGTCAAACTTTATTGAAATTTTGAAGAAAATTAAATAACTATTGGGTTGATGCAAAATTAATGCAGGTTTCCTCTATTGCAATATCTTAATTCCAACTGTGTAAACAAAGCTAATCCTAACATTGATCATTATTATACCAAAACAAACCTTATCTAATACCCTCTCTTTCACCATGAATTTGTTTAGTAAAATCGTTTTGTTCAGTGTGTTCAAAGGTCTTGAATCGAAAATGTCAAAGTGCGATTTTCGTCAAATTTATTTTTACGAATTTAAATTAGGGCGCAGCGCTGCGCAAACGGCTCGTAATATTAATGAAGTGTGGGGTCAGGGGGCTATTAATGAGTGCACGGTGCAGCGTTGGTTCCAGAAGTTTCGCAGAGGAGATTTCGACCTCGAAGACAAGGAAGGTCGGGGCCGTCATCTTGCTCTGGACAACGACCAGCTGAGGTCAAAAGTGGAAGAAGACCCAACCAAAACCACACGAGAAATGGCGGCGGAACTCGGAACTCAAAAATTGCAACGTCTTTGCCCAGCATTGATGAATCGGAAGGGGCCGATCCTGCTCCACGATAACGCCAGATCACACGTTGCATAACCAACGCTTCGACGACTGCACGAGTTGGGCTACGAAGTTCTCCAACATCCGCCTTTTCACCTGACCTCTCTCCTACAGACTTCCACTTTTTCAGGCATCTGGACAACTTTTTGAGGGAGAAAAATTTTCAAAACCAGGACGACATTGAAAATTCTTTTCGTGATTTCATTGAGTCCAGGGATTCGGATTTTTTTTTCTGGTGGAATAAGAAAGCTTGTTGAACGTTGGCAAAAGTGCATTGATTCAGATGGAAATTATTTTGATTAAATATATATGGTTAAAGTAAAGATATGGCGTATTTACAATACCTAGTAAAAACCTGCATTAATTTTGCATCAACCCAATAATTAGAAAGTTAAAGCCTATTGGCAAGATAAAAATTTCGGAAATAGGTTTCACTTATGAAAACCTGTTCAAACAAGTATTTTGAGTGTATATTGAAATTAAATAATACTTACAAATAAAAATTCAAGGAAGTTTAAAATACTGGAGAATTTCTTAAATAATTAAACTAGAGATTCAAAGTCAAAGCTTGCTCAAATTTAAAAGAAACTTACGGTTTCAAATTCAAGGAAATTATAGCAACAGTTGCTTAGCTGCATAACTGATTTTCAGGTGCTTTTTCTTTGGTCGGGTCTCATGTTCGTGATAAAAGGATCTGAAGTCTCTAGTAGCTGGATTCGTCGTATGGTATGTGAGAAACATATTCATTTTCCATCCACTCGCTGAATATTTTTCGAATCTCGCCCGGTCCCGATTTGCCTTTTTTTTTTGTTTTTTTATTAAAATGAGTCAAAAACTCTTACTCAGAGCTGTCACCATCGTAGAAATGTTTTCTTCATCAAGTTCAGGGTTATTTCTCGAAGAAATACGTCGAAGTTTGTACCACCCCACAAGCGCTCACACAAATCGCGATATTTAATTTTGATAGAGCTGAGGGCTAGACAACGTTAGCAACTAGACTGAACAGGAATTAAAAGTGTTTTGGCGTGGGGACATGTAATGTCTGAGCCAATTGGGTGAATAAAATAGTGCAACAATCAAAGGGGTACTCTAATTCTCTTTTCTTTGCGGTGTTAAGATCGATTCACATGAAATGACCGTTTTTATAGTTTCTGAAATACATAAAGGATTTTTCAGGTCTCTCTTGTTTTTTCCGAATGTTTACATATTTAAAGTAAACAGTTACTAATCATCTACCTTTGTATTATAAACATTAGCTTCCCAATCAATTACCCAATTTTTAGTATACCTCCAAATATGAACATTGAACGCGCGATTTTCGAGTAATATTTTTGTACGAGTTTAAACTCGGCCATTCAGCAGCTGAGGCCGCTAGAAATATTTGCGAGGCATTTGGGGAAGGGAGTGTTAATGAACGGACCATTCGCCGTTGGTTTGCTAAGTTTCAGCTAGGGATACCGACTTAAAAAACTTGCCCCGAGGAAGACCTCCGTCCGTAATAGACTACGATGTCCTCAAACATACAGTAGAAGGAAATCCTTACCAAACAGTTAAAGGACTCTCAGCACAACTAAATGCAAGTGCATCTACCGTTTCCAGACATTTAAAGTGTATTGGGAAAGTAAAAAAGCTCGATACATGAGTACCTCATGATCTTACTGAGCGGCAGCAAGACCCCATGTTTCAAAACATACCGTGCAAAAATTGAAAGAACTGGGCTACAAAGTTCTTCCGCACCCACCATATTCTCCCGACTTGTCTCCAACAGATTACCACCTGTTCAGGAATTTAGACAACTTCGTCAAAGGAAAAGTTTTTGAAAATGATGATCAAGTAAAAAGTGCGTATTCAGATTTTGTTTCACTTCAAAGCTCAGAGTTTTTCTGTTCGGGGATAAAAAAGTTGGTGTCACGTTGGGAAAAATGTATAGAAAAAGAAGGTAAATACTTCGAATAAAAGTGGCCTACCCTCGGAACTACCCAATTCGATAAATCATTCAAGAAATTTTATATATTTTTTCTCTTTGTTTAGCTGACGGTGAGCTGGCGTGGATTCTTATCGAAGAGTAGATTGCCTCGAAACATTGCATTGCACATTCTCATTTCCTTCTTACGTTCTCTTTCCTATTAGTCATCCTCAGCATTCCGTCGTATTTCCAACTCGGGATTGTATCTTGTATCCTGGCTAGAGTACTCCCTCAAAATAAACTATAAGGCTGAAGGTGTAATGGTAATGAGGACCGAGGGATTGGAAGAACGCAATGAGGATTCGCTTGTCTAGAGATCGCTTCTTGTTATCAAGCCTGACTAACCAAGGGGTTGGGAGGGATCTCTTGAAAATTATTATAACAATTATAAAATAAACAAAAAATATATTGCGCGTTACACCCAAAAATCTGGTGCGAGCAACACACTACTTTTAAACATAAAAGTTGAAAATACACCCGACTGAAAAGACAAGAAACTGCTCGCAGATACCGATTGTTACAACACTTACTTGACAAACGTTCAAAACTTCCAATCTACTACAAAAGACTAATTTACATAGCCATTATTAGACCTATTTGAACATATGGTATTGAGCTATGGGGATCCACCAAGCCATCGAATTCCTCCCGCATCCAATCCTTGCAATCCATAATCCTCCGAAAGATCATAAAGTTCCGTATTTTGTCACTAATAAAACTATCCATAAAGACCTGAATAAATCGTTAGTTGCAGACTTAGCCAGAACTAGATATACCTCCTTTAATTCCAAACTACCAGCCCACTCAAACCCGCTTGTCCGTATCCTCTCATCTCCATCTATTCCTGATAATCCTCGGAGGCGCCTGAAAAGATTGTGCCCTCGAGACCTGCTAATGACATAAACATTGAAGTGATACTGCTGGGTAGCTACTCCACAAGACTTTATCAAGCCAATTGTTACTTTTTTTTCACATTTACTTGTATTTTTTCCTATACAGTTGTAAATATCAATTAATAAATAAAATTTAAAAAAAAGTTTAAATTCAATATTAATAAAAAGGCTATTCAGTTTCGTCGAAAACATATGACTTAGATTGAATAATATAGTAGTATCAAATTGCTAAGTTCGATTATCAGAAATAATTGTATGCCATATTTGTACCTTTGCGGAGCCCGTGGCTGAGTGACTAGCGCGCTAATCTTGCACGCCAAAGGTTTTGAGTTCGAATCACTGTCCCGGGAAAACTTTTTCAAGCATATAATTAAATGGGGGTTCATTCACAGCCTCGCCCTCGGGTATGTGAGGCCCGTCAGCCAACTGGTGGCCACTCACAAAATTAGGCGTTGAGAGTGAATAAAACATCATCGAGTAACGTGGTGAGAATATTCTCTTAAGGGCGCATTTATACTGCAGGCGTTTTAGGTCTTGAAGCGGTAGCGGGTTTAATTATAATTCTAGAATATTCCGTTACCGCTTCAGCCACCGAAACGCGTGAAGTATAAACGAGCCCTAAGAGATTACACTACGCGGCCAAGGACCTACACGGCCTGCCACGCCAGAAAAAAAAATGACATTTTACTTTACCTTTTACAACTTTGTACATAAAATAATAGTTTTTCTAAAATCGTTAGCTTTTCAAATGTATATTATACTATGAGGCAATTTCATATTCAGGTTTTAGGATCATCTTTTTTAATTGTCTATAATTTCGAGAAAAAAAACAAAAAACGGATCATTAGTTCGTATAAAAAAACGGTGACCGTGTTTTTTTTTGTTTTGTTTTTCAATTCCATATTTAGATTTTTCCAAAATCTCAAAATTTGAGGGTATAATAATAATAGGCTTAGCGAACCCGAAGGTTCGATGCCGATACCACCAAATTTCGCTTACACAGACTCGTCCAATGTGCACCATTCAAGCCCAAGCTCCCGAGATCAGCCTTAACGCAATCCTCCCACCTCCGCTTCGGCCTACCTTTCGGACGCCTACCAAACGGATCAGCAAATACCAACTTTCTCGGAATCCGCTCGTCATCGAGCCCAACAACTTTGAGTCTCCGCGATGCAATCAGCTTAATTATATTCACAGGATGCAAGTTCCGCAATTCCGCGTTGTGCAACCTTCTAAACTCCCCAGTGGCCTCATCTCTCTTCGGACCAAATATTTTACGCAATACCTTATTTTCGAAAACCTTAAGCCGTTACCTTACCAACTGAATAATAACACGCAATTTCCACCTTTAAGCGGGACTTTATTTCTTCCTGGATTTCATTTTTTCTAGTTATAATTTAACCTAAATACATCATGTGGTTTTGACTAGGAAGCAGCTACCCACACTAAATCTAAGTTGTTCCACTGCACCTGAAGATGGCATTGTAGCCGAAACGTAGTGCGAATATTTTTTTTCAATAAAATAGTGGTGAAGTAGAAATCAGCCTCCAATTTTATTTATAAAAAATTTGACCTTCACCTAAAAGAATCTACACCTTAGTTAACCTAAATACTTGAATTTCTCTACGTGTTCAAAAGTATGCCCTGATACATCAATATCACCAAGATCGACACCGTTTCTGCTACTAATCATATACTTCGTCTTATTGGTATTTAATTCGAGTCCTATTTCTTTACCGGTTTTTATTAACACACTTGTATTTAGTTGTATGGTTTCCGTCTCTTCACCTAGCAGTACCAGACAATATTTGAGGGTATGGTGATATTTGTTCTTGGTCGATTATAAAGGTTAATTATTGTGAATAATAAGGCAATAACCAAAATTATTTAAACAATTGTATTTAAGTACAAAGGGTTTTTGCTGTGGGTTTATGACGGAACTAAGTTCACAAAGCTCGGGCCTAGGGCGTTATCAAGCAGCCGCTATCAGATGAGCTGCCATCTACTGTCGCACAGTCATACTATCGCACTATCACATAGTGCCCCGTCACACTTTCTTCTCCCCTACGAAGGGTAATAATGGTGGGATTGTAGCTCTAGAAAGCATGAAAGTCTTCACTCATTACCTTCTCTCTTGTGTCTATATCTCTCTACTTTGTGTAACTTGATAAGGAATGGAAAAATATATTTTTGTATATTTTTACTACAGAAATTATAACATATTTTGTATGCATAAATATGAATTTCCAATAAAATAAACGTTATCAGATTCTATATTAGGATATAACTGTTTATATTTGTTTATTTATTTAACGTCACTTTATGCTGCTGTGGCTAATCAAACGATGCTACAGTGGGAGTCCTAAATTTTGCCTATCCAGGTTTAATTAGGATAGGGATTTTTAACGAGTACCTGACATCGCACGGGCTCGGGACCACCTTTTAACGTCCCCTCCAAAGGACGGCATAACTAAGGATTTTTCACTCACATTAAAATCCTAAGACCATATGCAGGTTTGAACCCGTGATCTTTGGCATCGGAGGCTGTTATGCTAGCTACCCTGCTCCAGGTAATCCCTGTTATATAGACAGTTGTAGGCAGTTAACCAATATGACAAGCAATAAATAATTCAAAGAAAAATGCTATATCTAGGGGATCTCCTGTTTCTGGGTGGCTAGCATAACAGCTTCCAATGCCAAAGGTCAAGGCGGGCTCAAACCCGCAGATGGTCCATGGATTTTTTAATGGGAGTAAATAATATTTGTATGTAAATTAACAAAAATGTACGCGGATAAAAAAATAAAAAAAATCTTAGTATATTACACGAACTTCAACTCTTAGTAAGTAAAATGTGAGGATATGTTAATCGGAACAACGTGGCTGTATTCTGCTGAAGAGCGGTACCTCAAACACCTCAAATAGCTATAAAAATAATAATTTGTGTAAAAATTAATCATTTTCATAATTAACCTTATTTTATTTTATTATAATATATGCAAATATGTTAGTCCGTAAAGATAATTGTTTATTTTTTTGTTTCAGGTACTTTTATTTCTGTTTAGCTCGTGAATTCAACTTACCTGTAAATTACGTAAGTAATTAGAATTTAAGCATTGTGATACATAAAAATCTGGTGCGGGCAACACACGACTTTCACTTGCCTCCATTTTCAAAATCAATGAAACAATTTTCAAATACAGTTAGAGATAAAAAAAAATACGTGAAACTATTAAATAATTAATTAAATTGAATTTCAATAGAAACATGTGTTTTATTAAAAATCTATTTTATTATTATCTAAAATAATCAGTTTTATTTGTTTTTCATCAATCTTTATTAACTTCTAAAATCTTTAGCTTTCCAACGGTATATCATATATTACTGTTCTTATGTTCAAAAACAAAAAAATGTATTAATTTTTTTTTTTTTCATTTTCTCCTTTAGTTGTTTTTTAAATTCGCACATCTTATATATTTAGTTGTTATTTATCAATGCTAACAAGATAATTTGGTTATTTTTATAGAATCAACAAAATTAAAGGTACTTTAGAGAAATAAAATTTAAAATATCGGAATTCAAGCCATGTCAGACCATTTTAATCATAATTAGTCCTACATGATATTAAAGCTTATTGATATTAAATTTTACATCGATATAGCAAGTTCAATCAAAATCGTTGGAACCGTTTTCGAGAAAATCGAAAAAAGGTGCAAAGTGCAAAGGTATAAAGTGCCTCTTCTGGTAAACTCATTTTGATGACAATAGTTTTGTAACGTCACGGGCGTATAGTTGTCTTACATATGAAATTTCAGTTTCATAGGACTTTTCGTTTCCGCCCGGGAGTTATTACACACACGCACACAGACCTTTTTGCGGGATTTGGTTGTTTGGACTCAGGAGACCCTAAAATGTCTATTTTCGTTGAAAACAGGAATTCGAAAATTTTTAGGATCGCAATGCTTTCCCTAACTATATATAGTAAGTGAAAGTAAAAAGGTGGTCCCGAGCCTTTGCGATGTCAGGTACTCGTTAAAGATCCCTATCCTAATAAAACCTGGATAGGCAAAATTTAGGACTCCCACTGTAGCATCGTACGATTGAGATGGATATAATTCAGGAAGAGGGTGAAACACATGTGGCGAATGTTTGTTGAGTAGCCAGGGTCCCAAATCGGGCTGCAGCCACACGGGTTTAGGGATGTAATAGTTAGATAAATAGAGGGCTCTAGCTCTTATGGTTAGCGATATTCAAATATTAATGTAATGAGGTGTGTGGAGCAGAGAAGTGACAAACTGACCTGACCCTTAGATAGTTAAGTGGAGTTGAGACAGCTCTAGAGCTTGGGCGTTAGTTGGTTAAGATAATGCTGTCTGATGTGTGGCTACAATTGGCAACATCCGATGAAGTAGTGGCTGCGCTACCGTACAGCCCACTACTGTTTTCTTTTACAGCTTGAGACGTTGTTTTCCAAAAGGTACTAAAGGATTGATTTTTGATAATTATAAATCATAATTGATTTTTTGACGTATTTGTATTCTGATGGTTTAGTTTTATCTAAATCCGTCATCAGATTTTATCTAAAAAACATAAAAATCCTTTATAAACTATCCTAGTATTTGAAAATTTCATTTCATTCCAAAAGGTACTAAATCCACGTTTCATTTCATTCCAAAAGATACTATATTCATGTTTCGTTCCAAAAGGTACTATATCCTATGTAAACAGATATAACCTTTCCTTTCATTTCCTTCCAAAAGGTACTATATCCATGTTTCGTTCCAAAAGGTACTATATCCTCTGTAAACAGATATAACCTTTCCTTTCATTTCCTTCCAAAAGGTACTATATTTCCTACTATACGGCAGAAGCACCTAATCCCGTAATATATCACCATTAATTTATTGTTTTCTTCATTTTGTGCACTTTTATATTAGTTCATTTAGCACGTCTTGAATCACCGCTATTATTTTGATCAATGGTTTTAACCTAATAATCTGTTTTTAGGCTGTTTTATCCAAATTAGTTGCGTCGCTTTGGTTCTTTTAGGTTGTCAATTAAATTAAGTTTTTTCGTAGTATTTCCTTTTGCAGCTACATAAATTTGGTTTTAATTTTTCCTAAACTCACATTTTAATAGAATAATGGTAATTTATCCAGCAAATGGTTGGAATTAGAATTCCCTGATCTTACTAAATATGAGAAGAAAAAACTTGCCTGATTAATAGATCTAATAGATTTTTTTTTTTAACGGTAAAAGACCAAAATAAAAGTTATTTATTCATCAGTATTTATAGTTAAATATTGTTTACACGTAGCTAGTAATATAAATACATTTGTTAAATTCACAGAAAGAATAAATAAAAGTTCAAAACAAATTTCATGATTAGCTAAGCTAAACAACAATTTTTATTGAGTAAAAATACAATCTGTCCCAATTTGGACATCAATAGTAGTGCTGAAAGATATCATACATACTACATTCATAGAATATTTACACAGCATAAAATTACAATAAAATATATATACAATAATGAATCAATACAACAAAGTCAAGAAATCACTTATACCTTTATACACATACACACAATCATACATACATCACATTGAGTGGAGAATCTAGCCAATGCTATAACTCCAATATATTTAGAAAAGGTCGTGGGGCCACTGCCGTTTCAACCTTCTAGGTGGGTTTTATGGATGAGTGGAGCTGGATAGGGATTGAGCTAGAGGATTAGGATGATGAATGAGGTTCTGGTGGAATTTGAAAAATTTGGATGGAATTAGGTCTGAAATAAATGGAACATTAAGGTCGTGGTGCAAGGTATAGTTGGAGACATAATAACGAGCATTTACTATTGTACGAAGGACTTTGGATTTAAAGGATTGAGTGCGTTTAGCTGTCCCCCACAGTTCAAGTCCGTAGGTCCAGATGGGCTTCAGTATTGTCTTGTAGATTAATAATTTGTTGTCAACTGTAAGTTCAGATTTTCTGTTGAGTAGTCGGTATAACTGTCCGAATCGTCGGTTGAGTTCTTGTCTTTTAAGTCTTGTATGTGGGTTCCAAGTCAATCTTTTGTCTAACAGTAAGCCAAGATACCGGACTGTATCTGAGAGAGGAATTGGTAATGAGTTGAAATAAACTGGCGGACAGGATTTTCGTCTAAGAGTGAAGATTATGTGTTTACATTTGCCTTCGTTCACCTTTACACGCCAGTTCTTACACCAGTGTTCGATAAGGAAAAGGTGTCTCTGAAGGTTTAAGGATGCTGTTTCAGGATTGGAACTGGATGATAGGATGGCGATGTCGTCTGCAAAATTTCATGATTAAATATTTTCTCATTATAGTGCTAAAAATAAATAAAAGATCCTTTGAATATTCATTTTTTTTTTTAATGAAGAATAAACAATAAAATCTATTTAATTAACGAGGAAAGAGAAGTGAGAATAGGAAAATATACATAACTTTGTTATGGAAGGTTATGTAGAGGTTTTGTATTCTTCCAAAAACTACTATATATATATATATATATATATATATATATATATATATATATATTAAATTGTTTAAAATTATTGGAAAATACATAGTACCTTTTGGAAATCAACGTCTCAATTGAGACGTTGATTTCCAAAAAGTACTAAAGGACATTTTTTAAAAAATTGATTTTTTTACATATTTGTATTATCATCATAATTAGTCAATTAGTATCTAAATCTCCTATTTGATTTTATCTTATGAACACCCAAGCCCTTTATAAACGCAATTTAGAAATATAATTATTTTCAAAAGGAAATAATTACACATTTAATTTCGTTCCAAATTATACCAAAACATCTCATTTCATGTCTTTAATATGATGTTATTAATATACTAAAAAAACAATTCTGGATTTTAATGCGAAAAAAATCAAATTAGCTAATTTAATAATATAATAATTAGTGATTTTCGCGCTTCCTGTAAAATTTCTTAGAATGGATATCGTACCTTTTGGAAATCAACGAATCAATTTTGAACACTGTTTTATATTCATTCAACTAGCCGACCTAATTAATTTACTTTTTTTTGCCTCTTTAGGTAGTACTTATGATTAAAACATACCAATGTGTCATGATATTACCTATATATCATGGTAATCAGAGAGAAGGATTATTTATTTTATTTATTTATTTAACGTCACTTTATGCTACTATGGCTAATCGGACGATGCTACAGTGGGAGTCCTAAATTTTGCCTATCCAGGTTTTATTAGGATAGGGATCTTTAACGAGTACCTGACATCGCACAGGCTCGGGACCACCTTTTAACGTCCCCTCCGAAGGACGGCGTAACTAAGGATTTTTTAATGGGAGTAAAAAATCCTAGGACCACCTGCGGGTTTGAACCCGTGACCTTTAGCATGGGAGGCTGTTACGCTAGCCACCCAGCTACAAGTGATCCCCAAGAGAAGGATTACAAGAGGAAACAAATAAAAATTAATAGAGAAAAATTAATTTATTATAAAAGTACTTAAATATTTAGTGTCCATCTAACACTTCTGTACTCATGTAGAATACTAGTAGTCGTTCGAAAAAAAGATCGACGCTTCAAGGTATTCAAGAATATGGTCTTAAGTAGAATATTTGGCCCGAAAATGCATGAATTTTCTGGAAAATTTAAGATTGTTCGTTTGTTGTTTACTGATTTAACGTCCCTTTTATGCTACTATGGCTAATCGGACGATGCTACGGTAGTTCTATATTTTGCCTATCCAGGTTTTATTAGGATAGGGATCTTTAACGAGTACCTGACATCGCACAGGCTCGGGACCACCTTTTACCGTTCCCTCCGAAGGACGGCATAACTAAGGCTTTTTTACTCCTATTAAAAAAATCCTAGGGCCACTTTCATGTTCCAACCTAGAACCTTTAGCATAGAAAGCTGTTATGCTAGACTACTAAGCCACAGGTTACCCTTTGGAGTATTAACTACGAAATAATCTAAACTCAATGTAATTCTTTCAAAGTTCTTACATTAATTATAACAACGGAAGTAAGTGTGCATGTCGTGTGTTGTGCGCACCTGAATTTTTCTTGTTATCAACCTTTTTTTCCAAATGTATACGAGACCATCACTCATTTTATTTACTCACTGTAGGTTTCGTCTTACCGTATTTATTCACGTCAGTTTAAAAAAATCCTAAGGCAACCAACCAGGTTCGAAACCGTTACCTTGGACAAATGAGGCTGTTATGCTAGTCACTACACCACAGGTGACCCTTATCAACATATGTAAGTGAAAGTCGTGTGTTGCTTGCACCAGATATTTATTTTTTAAGTTTGTCATAGTAAGAAGAACATGGAAGATGCTATTAGAATTAAATTGGTTACAAATTGAACAGGTCACATTATAGTCTTGATGAGAGCAATAATCACAATCAATGAATGTTGGGTCGAGTGTTCTAAACTGACTCATTCATTTCGAAGAAATAGTACGTGACATTATAATGCTTAAATGTCTAGTAGGTTTATAGCAATGTTATGGATTAAATTCTTGTAACGGGGGCTGCCTGTGGTGTAGTGGCTAGCTTTATATTACAGCCTTCTATGCCCAATAATGTGGGTTCAAACCTGGCAGATGGTCCTAGGATTTTTTAATCCTAGATTATGCCGTCCTCTGGGGACGTAAAATAGTATTCCCCAGCCTGTGTGATATCAGGTACTCGTTAAAGATCCCTATCCTAATTAAACCTGGTTAGGCAAAATTTAGGACTCCAACTGTAGCTTATTTTTATTTATTTAACGTCACTTTATGCTGCTGTGGCTAATCGGACGATGCTACAGTGGGAGTCCTAAATTTTGATTATCCAGGTTTAATTAGGATAGGGATCTTTAACGAGTGCCTGACATCGCAAAGGCTCGAGACCACCTTTTAACCTCCCCTCCGAAGGACGGCATAACTAAAGATTTTTTACTCCCATTAAAAAATCCTAGGTCCACCTGCGGGTTAGAACCCATGACCTTTGGCATAGGAGGCTGTTATGCTAACCACCCAGCTACAGGTGATCCATCCCACTGTAGCATAGTCCGATTAGCCACATTACTAAAGTTAAGTGAAATTAATATATCCCAATACCATGATTTATTATTATTTATTATTTTTTTTTTTTTTTGTAGAGAATTACATTATTGATGGAATATCAGTAAGTGTGGAATCGGAATTCATGTCTCATTATATACATCACATTTCTTAGCGAAGTAGGCTAGTAAAATTGGTTTGCTGTTACTTCTGCCGATGAGAAAGTCTGCATTATTTTAATTTTATTTTTTTAATGTTTATTGCCATATATAATAGAATACACAAAACTTGCTGTACCAAAGTAGACCAGTCTTAAATTATCACATAATAACATGGACATAGGATGTAATTGCTCATTCATAAATGGAAGAAAAAAAAATCTGGTGCGGGCAACACACGACTTTCACTTACCGCCGTTGTTAAAAATTGTTTAAAGAATTTCCAAATACAGTTAGAGATAAAAATGAGTGAAACTAATAAAGAATTAATTAAATTCGAATTCTATGCTTTATAAAAAAATCTATTATGTTATTATCTGAAATAATCAGTTAGTTTTATCGGTTTTTATTACTCTCAATGAACTTTTACAATTCCGTGTATTACATAATACTTTTTCTAAAATCTTCATCTTACCAAGATATACATCTATATTACTGTTCTTACGTTCAAAAACGAAAAATTGCAATAAAAAACATTTTTGCAGTTTTCTCCTTTGGATAGATATTAAATTCGTCCAACTTATGTATTTACCTGTTTTTATCCTTGAAAACAAGATTATATTTTAATCATAAGATGAGACTATTTCAATCAGAATGAAGCCTACATCATATTAAAGCCCATCAAATTTTACATCGATATATTGAGTTTAATCAAAATCGTCAGAGTCGTTTTTGAGAAAATCGTAAAAAGATGCAAAATACATGGTATAAAGTACATCTTTCGGTTAGCTGATTTTGATGAAATAGTTTCTGTAATATCTCGGGAGCTAGTACCCTGTGAATATAATTGAGTTGACAACATCACGGAGGCTCAAATGGGCGATTAAACTTGTTGGGCTCGGTGAGGAACGGATTCCGAGAAAATTGGTATTCGCTAAACCGACTGGTAGGTGTCTGAAAGGTTGGCCGAAGCGTCGACGGGAGAATTGCGTTAAGTCTGATCTCGGAGGCTTGGGCTTGACCGGTGATCATTGGGGGGAGTCTGTGTAGGCGGTATTTGGTGGTATCGGTATCGTGGTATTCGTTCGAAGTTCGTTTTTACTTTTTTACCTGTCAATGTATGATTAGTGAAAATGTTTAGGATTACAGAATATATAACGAGACTTCTGAAGATGGGAGAATATCCCGAAACGTCATGAAATAAAAGAATGATTATTAATGGAAGAATTATTCAGCCCAAGATCAACCTTAATAATTAAATGAGCTCTTCCTTGTTTATAATATATTGATATAATAAATTTTTCTTTAAATTTTTCACTCAGGAGGGCCAGTAAAGAAATGCAAACAGTAAGAAAGGTGTTATAGCCCACCCTGGATACGACCCACTATCCCCTAGCCTACGTGTACTGGGGCTGGTGGTGTGATGTACCTGATCCAGGGCTGATAGGACACCTGCTGGTGGGAGTATGGTGTAGTGATAGTAACAGTTGTCATCTCTCTGTATATCCTCCAGGTCTAGGTCGGCTGTACGTGTTAACGAAACTCCATCATACAGGGCTTTCGATACGAGATTCATCAAAATAATCTGGTGCGCGCAACACACGACTTTCACTTACCTCTGTTCTTAAAATCTGCGATTAATTTATAGGTGAGAAGTTGGTTCCGAGTGCAGTCAAATAAACACTTTAGTAGGAATTTAATTTATTTGCGCCTAAGTTTCGGCCTTCTTTAGGGCTATAAAACAAAATATTACAAACAGTTGTAGAATATAATATATAAAGCAGACAAGTAAAAGAAATTATAATGACCATTAAAAACAAGTAGAGCAGTAGTTATGATAAATAACAATTAGAAACGAAAAAGTTTTTTTTTTCACATTTTATGAGAGTATTGAGATTGTGTACGTCATATATATAATAATAATTTTCAGCTTATCGATCTGTCCATATAATTATAAAATTTAATTTCACTTTCATGCAGGTTTTTTTTTTTCTAGCTAACCATTTGAGCTATATATTCTATTTAATGCCGACGGAAAGAGGGGTAGAGCCAATTTAATTCTAGTGGATAGAGCTCTAGTCTACTGTCCTCCAGGTCCTGGGTTCGAATCCCGGCTGTGGCAGAATATTATTTATTCTGTTAATTCAGTCGGGGGGCGACCCAAGGGTATGGAGACCCTTCTAGGGCAGACCTTCATAAAGTAGGCACCCGAATTGGGGAAAAAAAACCTGGCGGTGAGCACGATCAACGCCTAATCACTTCTTTGCCGGCCGTTGGCCTAGAAACAGTACGAATTTTCTATTTACTTTCACTTTTACTTCTATTTACTATATGAAACATATAGTAAGGAACAGTATTGCGATCGTGAAAATTTTTGAATTTCACTACAAGTTGTAGTGTGTATGTAATGGTAAGGCTAGCTCGGTAAGGATTAGTTGTATAAACCTGAAATATCGTATTTTTGGATCGTAAATGCCCGTGATACGCTAGTCTCCCACGCCAAAGGTTGGAGTTCGAGTCCCAGTCCATTTTGTATGCATTTAAATTAATAGGGATTCACTCACAACCTCACGCATGTGAGACTCTTCAGCTTAAAAAATAATGGCCCAACCCTATTAAACTCATCGCAAAACGCGAGTGATTACACCGTGCGGCCAAGAGCCTACCTGGCCTGTCGCGCCACTGGAAGAAAAAGAATAAATGCTCGAGATGTTACATCAACTTTTTCATCGAATTCGGTATACCAGAAGAGCCACTTTATATATTGTACGAATGCATGCATTTTGCACATTTTTACCTTCTTATCAAAACGGCTCTAAAGATTTTGATTTAACGCGCTATCTGGTTTAATATTGAGGTGGCTTTAATATCATGTTTGTTTCATTTTGATTTGAGTTCTTCCTCTAAAGTTGTTTTTTTTTTCAGTAAATATTCCATGTATGTGGTCTCATATTATTATTAGTATTGTTCAAATCAAAACTAATTCTAATATATCTCAATAAATAAATATTATTAATGAAATCCTCCTTCCTTTAATTTCGTAGGTTCGGCAAAATGAAGCATTTTATGTTGTTAAGATTGTTAAAATAACGGGCAAATATAGAATATGAATTTCAAAATGGTTACTACTAGGGGTGGGCATAATCGAATGACCGGACTTTGATGATTTAAATAATCGAATGATCCAATGATTAATATGGATTGTGAAAGATAATATGGCACAATTCCCCTCTCTACGATTCCTGAGCTGACTATAATTTATCTGATGAGAAAAAAAAGAAAAAAAGTTCGAATGATCCGATAATCTATTAATTCGAATAATTGAAATAATCCAATAGTTACTACTAAGGTACATGCTATCAATTTGATTGGTGTGAGTATGATAGTCAACAGTTATATTCTGTTATATGTAACATTAAAATATATTTACATACACATACACACATATGCATTTAACAGTTATATTCTATATTATAATAGTTATATTCTGCGATAACCCTTTATTTATTACTTTCACTTACCTATATATAAAATATACAGTAATAGAAAGTATATTGCGATCATGAAAATTTTCGAATTCCAGTTTTCAAAGGAAATACACGTTCTAGGGTCCCCTGAGTCCAAATGACCAAGTTCCGCAAAAAGCTGTGTGTGTGTGTGTGTGTGTGTGTGTGTGTGTAACTCCCGGAGGAAAACGAAAAAACCTATAAAACTGAAATTTCATATTTGAGACAACTAAACGCCCGAGATGTTGCAGAAACATTTTCATCAAAACCAGCTAACCAGAAGAGCCACTTTACTCCTTGCATTTTACAACTTTTTACGATTTACTCAAAAACGGCTCTAACGATTTTGATCAAACTCTATATCGATGTAAAGTTTGATAGGCTTTCATATCATGTAAGTTTCATTCTGATTGAAATAGTCTGACAGGGCTTAAATGCCGATTTTTCAAATTTTCTTCTCATAAAGTACCTTTAGTTTTGTATATTTCAAAAAATAAGGCACATCATCTTGTTAGCATTGATAAATAACAGCTAAATATGAAAGTTGAACAGATTTTATAATCAACTAAAGAGAAATGAACAGAAATATGTTTCAATGCAATTTTGGTGTTTTTGAAAATAAGAACAGTAATATAGATGTATACTATACCGTTGGAAAGCTAAAGATTTTAGAAAAAATATTATCTCATACACGAGCTTGTAAAAGTTAATAAAGAATGATGAAAACTCGATAAAACTAACTAATTATTTTAGATAATATTTTAATAGAGTTTTTAATAAAACACATGTTTCTATAGAAATTCCATTTAATTAATTCCTTATTAGTTTCACTAATTTTTATCTCTTATTGTATTTGGAAATTCTTTAATCGAGTTTAACAACGGCCGTTAGTGAAAGACGTATGTTGCCACTACCAGGTTTTTTTAATTATTTTTTTTGTTCTTCTTTACTTTTGCTCTCCGATAGCAGGATGTTGCAAGAAAAACCCCTTCTAAAGTTATTATTGGAGATTATTAACCCTGGGCGATAATGTGTTGATCGGGAAGGGTAGAAGCAGACCATGTGTGGAGCAGATGGGTTCTCTCCAATACTGGCTATTTATAATTAACACATGCACTAAGATTTTAATTTTCATTTCTTTGATTTTAAAACATTTAATTTAGGAGGAGTTACTTTATGCTTGTTGATGGTGCTACAATTTGAAGGAGTCAGCTATGGTGTAGTGGCTAGTATAGCCTTACATGCTCAAGGTTTCGGGTACAAATACAGCAGACGGCTCTAGGATTTTTCAATAGGTGTAAAAAATCCTTAGTTATGCCGTCCTTTGGAGGGAACGTAAAATGGTAGTCCCGAGCCTGTGCGATGTCAGGTACTCGTTAAAGATCCCTATCCTAATTAAACCTGGATAGGCAAAATTTAGGACTCCATTGTAGTTTTATCGTCCGATTAGCCTCATTAGCATAAAGGGACGTTAAATTATAACAAATATATTTTCCGCCTAAGTAATACGTAGCGAACCTAGGACCTTAGCATGCCATGTAATGAACACTGTAGCATCGTCCGATTAGCATGTAGTAGCCTCCGGTAGCATAAAGTGAAACGTGAAGTAAACATATATTGTTTGAGTCTGAAACTTATGTGTGTATATATATATATATATATATATATATATATATATATATATATATATATATATATATATATGTAAGTTTGAATGGTATTTCCATTTCAAACTTGTTCTCTCTGCCGCCGCTAGGAGTCGACACCAGGAGAGATACTATCATAACCTGCTCTGGAGGTCCTCCACTGATGTCTACGAGGCCACATGTCTGTGATTGTTTTCATTATGTTTTATTATGGTAGTGAATTATTGTTAATGTCATAAATCCTGGCATTGAATTGATTCAGGTCAGTTATAGTTTCATGTCTCATGTCTCATGTGTGTGTATAAACCGTTGTTAATATTGCATTGTTATTTTCAGTTTAATACAAGCATCAATAACAAGCCAGACCAGTTTATTCATCAATCCTACCATTATTGATAAATAAACTTACAAATCAATTCAATAAGAAGGATGACAGGAATCAAGGTAATTTTTCAATTCGCTACCGAGCCAGATTTGGATCCTAAGACCACCGTTGTGAAGGTAAAATCTATCCAATATCCTTCAACAGACTCGATATTTTCGTTTGATGAGGATGATATGCCTATCAAACTACACACAGAACTAGCCAAACATTCAATAATAAAGTCTGTCGTCCAATCTATGAAGAAGAGAGGGAGAAGGAGGAAGATTAACCTTACTTTGGACACTGAACTACAAAAGATCTACATCGATACAGAGGGTAATTTTGTTTTTAATGGAACTTATCTAGAAGAACTTACATTAACTCCTCCTTTAAACATTTCCAACCTATCACAAATTTCTCTTTTGCCTCAAAATCCTCCTCAAACTATAATGAATAATGTGAAACTGATAACACAAAATATGGTACTAGAAAAATTTCAAAACAAAGGTCAGAATGCCAAATCATGGCTTTCCTTATTTAAATTAGAATGCCAACGACTTGACATAGAGGAGGGTCAGTTTTCAGAAATTTTACGATTTTTTTTGGCAGGTTCCCCTTTAGATTGGTACGAATCTATGTTAAAATCTGCAGATAAGTCTTGGAATTATTATGAGCATTCTTTCACTCAGACTTTCGGTGAGTCCACTTGGGGTGATATCAATTACGCTTATTCTTTTCACTGGATAAGTGGCTCTTTTTTAGATTACGCGTTAAAAAAAAGAAACCTATTATTGAATATTGATAATAGTTTAAGTATAGAATCTCAAATAAATTTCATAATTATTGGTCTGCCAAAATATTTGCTCTCATATTTAAATAAAAGTGAAATCACAACGATTGAAATTTTAATGTCGAAACTGAGACAGTTTCAACCAACAAATCATAACAAGGATTTTCTAAATAAACACGAAAACAAGAGATATCTCAATACACCGAACACCCGTTCTCAAAGTGAAAATAAAATAAGCTATAAACCGGTTGTTTCTCATTCGGAAAACTAGCAACCATCCCACTTATTAAAATAACCGTTTTGGCAGACAACAGAGAGGCAGTTGCTTTATATGATTCAGGAGCAAATGTCTCCTTAATTAATTCTCGGTTCTATTCACACGTTAAGAAGAATAGTTTAACAAGTGGGATGTCAACGTTTGATACGCTGGGCGGAATTATTAATTCAAAGGGTACTGTATGGTTAAACTTAAAAATATTTAACGTTACAAGGAATTTTCCTTTTTTATTGGTGGAAAATGATTGTTTTTTGGCTGATTTGTTGTTGGGCTTGGATTGTATTAAATCTTTTAAACTATGCCAAAATCACAAACTTGAAATTTCACAAAATAATGATGAAAATAATAAAAACCTTTCTGTATTTCACCAAGCTAAAAGTTTAGATTGTCTTGAATCTAAGCAAGATGTATTAGAAAACATACTTATAAAATTTAATAACGTTTTTGCAAAAGAAAAGTTTGATGTAGGAACAGTAAAAAATTTTGAAGCAAAGATCAAACTTACTGAAAATAGATATATAGCTAAAAAACCATATAGATGCTCGATTCCGGATAAACTCGAAATTGAATCTCAGATAAAGAGTTTACTTATAGCAGGCTTAATTGAGGAATCATATAGTCCATATGCTGCACCGGTAACCCTTGTTTATAAGAAAGATGAAAACAGAAAATCACGGTTATGTATTGATTATACAGGGTTAAATAATATTGTGGTGCCGGAAGGATACCCTTTTCCCAGGATAGAAAATTTAGTAGCAAAAGTGGGGAAATGTATTTATTTCTCGAAGCTGGATATTAATAGCGCATTTTGGTCAATTTCGTTGAGAAAGAAAGATAGGTACAAGACCGCTTTCGTAACGCATCATGGTCACTGGCAATGGTGTTGTCTTCCGTTTGGCTTAAAATCAGCCCCAGCCATTTTTCAAAGAATTCTTTCTAATATACTCAGAAACGGTAATCTTGATAAATTTGCTATAAACTACATCGACGATATCTTAATTTTTTCTGAATCCTACGAAGATCATATTCAACATATAAAACAAACTTTGCAGGTTTTACAAAATCATAATTTGAAATTAAACTCGAATAAATGTAGCTTTGCGAAAAAAGAAATAGAATATCTAGGTCATCTAATCTCAAATAACACGATTAAACCAATAAATGATAACTTGATAGCTATAAAAAAGTTTCCGCTTCCCCAAACAAAAAAACAAATAAGACAATTTTTGGGAAAAACAAATTTCTATGCTAAATATATTCCTAAGGCTTCCATAACTTTAGATCCTCTTCATAACCTTTTAAGGAAAAATGTACCTTTTGAATGGACGACAAAATGTCAAAATAGTTTTGATACTATAAAACATCACTTATGTAACCAACCAATACTAGCAATTTTTGATTTCAACAGGCCGGTTTATATTTTCACTGATGCAAGCATAGAAGGGGTTGGCGCGATATTAAAACAGCCTCAAGAGAATGACATCTTAAAGCCTGTATTCTATTTTTCTAAGAAATTAACAATCTCTCAAAAAACCAAAAGAGCCATCTTTATTGAATGCTTGGCAATCAAAGAAGCTATACTTTATTGGCAATATTATTTGATAGGCAAGAAATTCACTATATTTACAGACCACAAACCTTTACATAACTTCAATATAAAAAATTGCAGTGATGTTGATCTTTTGCATATGTTAAATTACATATCTCAATTTGAATTTGAAATTGTATATAATCCTGGTATAAATAACTCTGAGGCTGATTGTCTATCGAGAAATCCAGTGCTTTCAGAGAAATATGGTGAATGTGAATCAAAGATAAAAATAGTGAATCTCATTTCAATTAATGACATCTTGTCAGCTCAAAAGCAATTAACGTGGGATAAATATTGCAACAAAGAAAATGATATAATCTATAAAACCCTTAATAAAAAGAGAAAAATTTGGCTTCCTGAAGCGTATGGTATATCTATTTTGAATAAATTGCACATTGATTACGGTCATATATGTGTAAAACAAATGTCATTGATGATCGTACCCTACATTTACTTCAAGAATGCGCACAAACATATAAAAATGATTTGTAGAAGTTGCGAGACATGTATTAGAAACAAAATTAGGTTTGGAAGTTTTAGAGCTCCTCTTTCTCAACTAGGTCCTGCCAAATGTCCATTGGAAATAATCTCACTTGATACAATTGGTGGATTTTCTGGAAACAATTCTACACACAAATATTTACATTTAATTGTTGACCACTTCACTCGCTTTGCATTCGTTTCTACATCGAAAACTCAAGTTGCAAAAGACTTTATCAGTTTAGTTAACACCATTGAAAAGAGAGGCAAAATTGGTACATTGTTGTCAGACCAGTACCCAGGTATAAATTCGAAAATATTTAAAAATTACTTAAAAGAAAAAAATATACAGTTAGTATTTACTGCAGTTGATTGCGCATTTTCCAATGGACAGAATGAGCGTACCAATCAAACTCTAATCAATAGGATTAGATGCAAAACATATGAAAATAAAAATGTATCATGGGTCACAATTGCTAATCAATGTGTGGATGAATATAATAATACAGCTCATAGCTCCACAGGCTTTTCTCCAAGTTATTTGCTATTAGGAACCGAAAAGTCAATTCTACCAAAAGAATTAAATAAAAACAACATAGATAATTTGGAAATAAATAGAAAATTAGCTTTTGAAAACTCCCAAAAAATACATAAGGTCAACAAATTTTATTACGATAATCGAACAAAAGATGTCAATTATGAAGAGAACCACCTCGTTTATGTCAGGAGTGGCAATAAATTGAATAGGAAAAAATTAGACCCCATTCGTATGGGTCCCTATAAAATAACAAAAAAGTTGTCCAATAATATATTTGAAATTGATATTGGAAAGCAGGAAAAAAATATAAACATTTTTCATAGAAGTAAGCTAATTCCTTACCTTCCTTTTCCGTTTACTTCCTAAAAGGGGGGGGATGTAAGTTTGAATGGTATTTCCATTTCAAACTTGTTCTCTCTGCCGCCGCTAGGAGTCGACACCAGGAGAGATACTATCATAACCTGCTCTGGAGGTCCTCCACTGATGTCTACGAGGCCACATGTCTGTGATTGTTTTCATTATGTTTTATTATGGTAGTGAATTATTGTTAATGTCATAAATCCTGGCATTGAATTGATTCAGGTCAGTTATAGTTTCATGTCTCATGTCTCATGTGTGTGTATAAACCGTTGTTAATATTGCATTGTTATTTTCAGTTTAATACAAGCATCAATAACAAGCCAGACCAGTTTATTCATCAATCCTACCATTATTGATAAATAAACTTACATATATATATTTTGTTTGTTATTTAAAAATTAAATTAAATTTTTTTTTTATTGAGGAAAATATTTTTTTGTTAGTTTACATGTTCTAATTACGTCTTTTAGTATTTCTATTCAATAGTGTACTTAGGGATTAGCCAGATAAGAGTGCCCCCCTTACCCTCAAGCCAGTACCGATCGCACTAGTAAGCTGGGAGCACGCTTCTCTCGATTGGCATCTTCAAACCATTTTTTGATCAGGACTTCGTCTCGTATTCTTGAAGATCACCGTACTTCCTAAGTCGGCTACCCGTCGTGCGGAACCAAAGAATTGATGGACAGTTAACTATCCTTGATAATTTTTTTTCTCATTATATTTGTTCATTTTTACTTTTACTTACTATATATAGTAAGGGAAAGTATTGCGATCGTGAAAATTTTCGAATTCCAGTTTTCAACGGAAATACATATTTAAGGGTCCCCTGAGTCCAAATAACCAAGTCCCGCAAAAAGTCTGTTTGTGTGTGTGGTAACTACCGGGCGGGAACGAAAAGTCCTATGAAACTGAAATTTCATATTTAAGACAAATATAAGCCCAAGACGTTACAAAACCTTTTTCATTAAAATGAGCTTATCAGAAGAGCCACTTTATACCATGCATTTTGCACCTTTTTTCGATTTTCTCAAAAACGATTTTGATTAAACTCGCTATATCGTTTTAAAATTTAAAGGGCTTTAATATCATGTAGGTTTCATTCTGATTAAAATAGTGTGACAGGGCTTAAATGCCGATATTTTAAATTTTCTTCTTCTAAAGTACCTTTAATTTTGAAAAAAACAGGTAAATATATAAATTTAATGAATTCGATACCCAACTAAAGGAGAAAACAGAAAAATATTTTTTAATGCAATTTTTCGTTTTTGAACACAAGAACAGAAATATACATGTATGATATAAAGCTAAAGATTTTAGAAAAAATGTTATATCACACACAAGCTTTTGAAAGTTAATAGAGAGTGATAAAAATCCTATAAAACTAAGTGATTTTAGATAATAATGTAATAGATTTTTTAATGAAACACATGTTTCTATAGAAATTCAATTTAATTAAGTCTTTAATAGTTTCACTAATTTTTTATCTTTAGCTGTATTTAATCGATTTTAACAACGGGGTATGTGAAAGTCGTGTGTTGCCCGCACCAGATTTTTGTTGTACCATTCTTAGTAGTACTAACACACTAATCTAAATTTTAAACTTATTTTTTACAGTTTGTTTAATCGAAGAATTTTTTTTTAATTTTTACAAATCAATTTTTTTTTTATAAATTTTCCTCATTTTTTTCATTAAATTTTTATTTATTTTGTTTCCTTTCAATTTTATCTTTTTATTTACTATTACCTATTTTTTTATTATTTTAATGTTAAGTACTCAAGACCAGCTCTTTTCGAAACGGGGTCTAGTCTACGTTATCCCAACATAATACTGTAGGAAAGTAGACCAGGCTCTGAAGTAACCATATGCTAACATAAACATAGGATACAATCAAATTAATAAATTAAAGAAAAAATATATAAAAACTTTCTCAATTTGAGAAATGAATAACTACAACAAATGTTTCTTATAGTAATATATGTTTAGTTTGTTTGTGAACATATCGCTTTGTTATTTTTTTCGTTTAGTTTCTAATATTTCTTATGAGAAAATTTTTGTTAATTAAACATTCGGAAAAGAATCTCTTACTAAGCTTGGTAATGTAATCTCTAATTAGAGGTATACCCAATTCTAAATGCATTCACCTAATTTTAGAAAAAACAAAACAAAGGACATGACGATGTAACAATATGTGTTCATTACATGGCATGCTAAGGTCTTAGGTTCGCTACGTATTACTTAGGCGGAAAATATATTTTTATAATTTAACGTCCCTTTATGCTGATAAGGCTAATCGGAAGATACAACCACAATGGAGTCCTAAATTTTGTCTATTTAAGTTTAATTAGGATAGGGATCTCTAACGAGTACCTGACATCGCACATGTCCAGGACAACCTTTTTACGCCCCCTCCAAAGGACGCCATAACTAAGAATTTTTTACTCCCTTTAAATAGTCCAAGGGCCATCTGTGACCTTGGACATAATCTCTATGTTATACAGCCTCATGTCCTTGATTATAATCATATATATAAACTCTGGTAGAAGGCAGCTGAAGAGATGACGGCCCCGGATGAACTCCACAGCGAGGACAGCAGTCACATCCGAGACCCGCCAGGACAGTTATATTCAAACTAAAAAAACCTAGAGCCAGCTGCGGGTTTGAACCCGTGACCTTGGGCATAGACGGCTGCTACGCTAACCACTATGCTATTGGTGACCCCTAAAGCGGAAACCTGTACCTCTAGACCGATAGTCTTGGGCTCAGTATACATAGATTCGTACTGTTGCTAGGGGTAACAAAGGGAGTGATTAGGACGGGATCGCACTCACCCACAAGGTTTCCCCCCTAATTTCAGGTACCCACTTAACAGAGGCTAGTTGTGCCTTGAGAGTTTCCCCTTACTCTAGGATTCATACCGAACAGTAGCCTTGTGCTCTAGCAACTGTAACGAACCGCTCCTGTAAAAGTAAAAGTATTCCTTTAAAGTTGTAATTGGCCTTGATGTGGTAAAGGTAAGGCCTGTCAGGTATGTAATACTGCAATTACACGCTTGTCAGATATTTTTTGGGGGAAAAAAAGGTGAAATTAAATTTACTATGAGGTGGATCCAGGGTGAGGATGAGCGGCAACTTTTGCGGGGATCTTTTGATGAAGAAGTTGGGAAGAGGAGAAAATATGAGAAAGCGAGAGGCAAAAACTGAATCAGCTCCGGTCTCAACTCTTGGCGCTTCTTATGGATCTCATCTTCAGGTAGTATGGATGGTATACAGGGTGTGTCATCTAAACCTCTAGTCGTATTGTGGGGGCAGGTAGTAGGCCTTAAGTGTAAAAGACAAAAAGAAAGAAATACCAAGAGAAAAAAAAAAGTTATATGTTCAAGCCACACGTTATAAGGATCTGATTCCCTGATGACAATGTTATTATTGATGATAGAGAAAAAATGTTAGGTCTTCTGGAATCAGGAAATTTTATTTTATTGAAAATAGAAAGAAAAGAAAAGGAAATAGTAACGAAGTCTAGTATAATTATTTTCAATAATGAACCTTTGTAATCGAAAAAAAAACAAAAAAAAAAAACCAAAATTCAAGGGCTAACGCTTCAAAATGCGTAGAACCCGAATAACGAATTAAAAATCTGAGACCCCATCAGCTGCTGGGTCTCATCATCAAGAAAGTGCAGGCGTGAGGAGGTAGTTATCGCCCGCCTGAGGATAGGACACTGCCCCCTCACTCATGAGCACCTCATGGCACGAAGGGATCCGTCTCGATGTCAACTGTGTAAAGTGGCTCTCACAGTAAGTCATATTTTTGAAGAGTGTCCTCGTTACAGTAGGGAATTTGTAAAATGTAGCGTACCACGTAAAGTCTCTGAGGCATTGAGCGATAGTGATCGGGCCGTCGATGGTGTCATTCAATTGCTAAAGAACATTCCTTTATATCAGCTCATTTAACACATTCGGGTTATTTTTCGCACTTTTTTAAATTAATCGCGGTTTTCTGTTTTACTTTGTCTTATGTTTAATCATTATGTTTGCAGTAGGGGTGGGCATAATCGAATGACGATTATCGGATCATTCGATTATTTCAATCATTCGATTTAATCGATTATCGGATTAATCGGTTTGGAGAAACGAATGATCATTCGAACTGAATTGTTTAACTATAATCGAGGGATTATAAGGAGTTCGGATAATCGAACGATTTTTTTTTTTTTTTTCTCATCACGTAAATCATATGCATTTTTGCACCTAAGCTCAGCAAGCTCAGCCATCATAGAGACTACTCATTCGATCATTCGATTATGCCCACCCCTAGTTTGCAGTTCCCGATTAGGTCATAATGTTTATTGTCCCTATTGTTCTATTTTATTTTTATTGAGAATATATATATTTTTTTTTCTCCTTATGTAAGTTAATCCTCTTCTGAAGATATTTTGGGCAACAATAACCACTCGCAGTTTTTTGCCCTTAAAACCAAAACAACAATAACGAATTAAAAAAATCCGTTTCTCCTAATTAATAAATAAATAAAAAATCTAACTGCTATTAGTGCTATTTTATAGAGAATCGAATTATCTACAAAATAAAAAAAGAGGCATTGAAATTGGTTCAAAACTAGCAGAGATTCTGTAATTTCTATTATAAATGTAGAAGATGGCTTGAGGTCATATCTAAGAGAGTGTCTTCATTTTTTTTTTTAGCAAAACCCGCCAATATTTAAAGGAGAAGCCACTGACCCGTGATAATTACCTAGGGCTTTGACTTTGGGACTTCCCTGAGGTCCTGTTAGCCAAGACCATCTGGTAGCTGGGAGCGGATGTCTCTGGGAAAATATAACTGTCCTGGCGGGTCTCGGATGTGACTGCTGTCCTCGCTTTGGAGGTCATCCGGGTCCATCATCTCTTGAGCTGCCTCTACCAGAGGAAGAGGTGAAGAGGTGGAGTAGCTGATTTTTTGGGGGAAAGAGAGGAGGATTGAAGTACTTACCAGGAGATGCTCCCAAATGTGTCTCATAGATTTTGAAGGTATAACTTGACGTTGAACCAATAGGCTCTGCAAAATATTAGGGGCAAACGCTCCATGAGTTGCGTAAACAAATCTGGTGCGGGCAACACACGACTTTCACATACCTTCGTTTTATAAATCGATTAAAAAATTTTCAAATACAGTTAGGGATAAAAATTATTAAAACTATTAAGGAATTAATTAAATGGAATTTCTATAGAAACATGTGTTTTATTAAAAAATCTTTTATATTATCATCTAAAATAATCAGTTAGTTTTATCGGCTTTTCATCACTCTTTATTAACTTTTACAAGCTCTAGTGTATTAGATAATATTTTTTTTCTAAAATCTTTAGCTTTCCAACGGTATATCATACATGTATATTACTGCTCTTATGTTCAAAAAAATAAATTGCATTAAAATTTTTTTTTCAGTTTTATCCTTACATATTAACTGTTACTTACATACCTAGCTGTTATTTATCAATGCTAACAAGATAATTTGGTTATTTTTATAGAACCTACTAAATTAAAGGTACTTTAGGTGAAGAAAATATCGGCATTTAAGCCCTGTCAGACCATTTTAATCAGAATAAAAACTACATGATTTTAAAGCCTATTTAATTTTACATCGATTAAGCGAGTTTAATCAAAATCGTCGGAACCGTTTTTGAGAAAATCGAATAAAGGTGCAAAATGCATGGTATAAAGTGTCACTTTTAGTAAACTCATTTTGATGAAAAAGGTTTTGTAACGTCTCGGGCGTATATTTGTCTTAAACATGAAATTTCAGTTTCGTAGGACTTATCGTTTCCGCCCGGGAGTTACCACACACACACAAAACAGAACTTTTTGCGGGACTTGGTTATTTGGAATCAGGGGACCCTAAAATGTGTATTTCCGTTGAAAACTGGAATTCGAAAATTTTCACGATGGCAATACTTACTGTATGTTTCATACATAGGTAAGTGAAAGTAAAAAAACTCTAAGTTAAATGGAACTGTAGAATAATGGAAGAACTAAACACTCCCTTGCCTGAGGATGTTGAATGGCTGTGTGGAAAGTGGATAGCCACCTGGAAAGGATTAACGACTTGCCACTGGGGCTTCTTATAGCCTGAAGGTCTCTATTAGTAGTAGGCTTGTAATGTTTTGCCTGTCGTAGCAGTTCCGTACAGTACTATATATATACTGCTCTAGAACTTACTATCACATAGCAGCTACACTCTACTGCTGCTAATGATATCGCTCCAGTTTCCCTTCCAGATTACTCCTCATGGTTTGTTGCCTCTCAGGTGTTCTGCTCTAGATCTGTAGTGAGGGCTTATCTCCTCCATCTGTCAGTATCAGCCTGCCCACCCGCCTTGCCTCAAGCCAGAAAAAAAATATATATATATATTTTTTTTACATCTCAAAGTTGTAGACCCCTATGATGTTTTGACATAAAGAGATGTGTTCTTTTAACCTGATTCGCGTTTAGGGCCTACCTTCAGGTTTGTACGTAGAACCTTGAGCATAGAAAGCTGTCACTGAACTAAACTACAGGTGAATGAATGAATGAATAAAGCCTTTATTGCAAGAACAACATTTAAAAATTATAATATTAACTTTTAGTTCTAAAATAAATTCTAATATAATTTCTAATATAATCTAATAAAAAGTTCTCATATAATAGGAAAAAAAAATGTAATGCTATGTGAAAAATAATAATAATGCATATACTTGTTAAATGAAAAAACAAAACAAAACTATATAATTAATGTTCCTAAGTTGCTTAAGATATTTACAATATGTTATCCCTACAGGCCTCTCCTTACGGAGGTGATGGTCTAACTTCCCCGGTGACCAAACCTACAGGTAACCCCAGACAATTAACTTTTAGAATTTTCATCCAGCATCTTAATCAGAAATACACAAGTATTAAATAGGCTCATAAATAATTTTTACTCCTTAGACAGCACTTTGGAAGGAATATCACATCATAGTCTTGATACTTATAAACACTAAATTAAGTTTGTGGATTATTATTATTAAACATATCTAGCCTGATATCTTATATATTATATTTGTTTGTTTATTTATTTAACGTCCCTTTATGCTACTATGGCTAATCGGACGATGCTACAGTGGGAGTCCTAAATTTTGCCTATCCAGGTTTAATTAGGATAGGGATCTTCATTAAGTATCGTTCGTTGCACCGGCTCGGGACCACCTTTAAACGTCCCCTCCGAAGGACGGCATAGCTAAGGATTTTTTACTCTCATTAAAAAATCCTAGGACCACCTGCGGGTTTGAACCCGCGACCTTTGGCATAGGTGGCTGTTAATGTAACCACCCAGCTACAAGTGATCCCTATATTATATTTATTAACTGGACACACTATAAATAATATCCTTTCAAGGTTTTAAAATAAGTTCATTAAGAGTTTTTGCTTCCACTTACTATATATAGTAAGGGGAAGTATTGCGATCGTGAAAATTTTCGAATTCCAGTTTTCAACAGAAATACACATTTTAGGGTCCCCTGAGTCCAAATAACCAAGTGTGTGTGTGTGTTTGTGTTTGTGTGTGGTAACTCCCTGGCGGAAACGGTAAGTCCTATGAATCTGAAATTTCATATTTAAGACAACTATGCGCCCGAGACGCGAAAAAACTTTTTCATCAAAATGAGCTTACCAGAAGAGGCACTTTATACCATGCATTTTGCACCTTTTTTTCGATTTTCTCGAAAACGGTTCCGACGATTTTGATTAAACTCACTATATCGATGTAAAATTTAATGGACTTTAATATCATGTAGGTTTTATTCTGATAAAAATGGTCTGACAGGGCTTAAATGCAGATATTTGAATTGTCTTCCCCTAAACTACCTCTAATTTTGTAGATTCAATAATAATAACTAGATTATCTTGGTAACGCTGATAAAAAACAGGTAAATATATAAATTGAATAAATTCGATACCCAACTAAAGGAGAAAACAGAAAAAATTTTTTTTTTAATGCAATTTTTCGTTTTTGAACATAAGAGCAGTAATATACATGCATGATATACCGTTGGAAAGCTAAAGATTTTAGAAAAAATATTATCTCATACACAAGCTTTTAAAAGTTAATAGAGAGTGATAAAAAAGCCGATAAAACTAAGTGACTGTTTTAGATAATAATATAATCGATTTTTTAATAAAATACATGTTTCTATTTAAATTCCATTTAACTAATTCTTTAATGGTTTCACTCATTTTGATCTCTTACTGTATTTGAATATTCTTTAATCGATTTTAAAAACGTAGGTAAGTGAACGTGGTGTGTTGCCCGCACCAGATTTTTTATTGCTGATTTCAATAAAAATTCGGATTATTGTAAGTAATTGTCTTATTTATAATAAATTTCAGTTTTATAGGACTGTTCGTTTTTCTGCTGGACTTACCACACAGATACACAAACCTTTTTGCGGGAGTTGGTCATTTGGACTCAAGACCCTAAAATATGTATTTCCGTTAAAAACTGGAATTCGCAAATTTTCACGATCGCAATACTAAGTTAAAGTAAAAAAAAATATATGAGTTATGGGCGTCTGTATGGGAAAAATTTTAATTTATTTTATTTTTTTATTTATTCCTCGCGGTGTCCTGATGCTAAAACCCAATACATATATTTTTCTCAATCTTACAAAATAACTGATTTATGGGGAAATTTTTACTGCTAGGTGAAGACATGGAAACCATACAACTAAATACAAGTGTTTTAATAAAAACCGGTAAAGAAATAGGACTCGAATTAAATACTTATAAGACGAAATATATGATTAGTAGCAGAAACGGTGGCGATCTTTGGTGATATTGATATATCAGGTTCAATGATAACAAGAAAAAATGAAATCCAGGAAGAAATAAAGTCCCGGTTAAAGATGGGAAATGCGTGTTATTATTCAGTTTCTAAATTACTTAGCTCGCGGCTTCATTCTAAAACCTTAAAGGTTCGAATTTATAAAACTATTATTCTTCCGACGGTTCTTTACGGATGTTTACGTAACCGCTTACTTTGTATGATAAACAATGGCTTAAGGTTTTCGAAAATAAGGTAGTACGTAAAATATTTGATCCGAAGAGATATGAGGCCCCTGGGGAATTTAGAAGGTTGCACAACGCGGAATTGCGGAACTTGTATCCTGTAAATATAATTGAGTTGATAGCATCGCGGAGACTCCAATGGGCGCGTAAATTAGTTGGGCTCGCTGAGGAACGGATTCCAAGAAAGTTGGTACTCGCTGATCCGACTGGTAGGCGTCCGAAAGGTAGGCCGAAGCGTCGATGGGAGGATTGCGTTAAGGCTGATCTCGGAGGTTGGGCTTGAACGATGAACATTGGACAAGTCTGTGTAGGCAAACTTTGGTGGTATCGGCATCGAACCTTCGGGTTCGGTATGCGTATTATTATTATGGTTATCTACTTTTTTACGACCGCCCCAGATTTATTTGCTTATTCTTTAATTAATATTGTATATTTTATACTTTCTTTTCCTGTCGGCCGATAGTGTTTATTATAATAACTGTATTGCTATTCCTCGAAAACGATAACTATGTTTTCACAATGACAATATCCCAGGCCGCTATGTGTATACATATATTGTGAGCCTAGGTTATTGTTATCGGATATGGAGCAATTTCTAATGCCCTAATAACTCTTGAACTTACAATAGACTTCACTTCCACTATCCACAACACGCTGGCCGCAGCTCGCAGGCTATACCCGTCCAACACAATGGATCTAATGGCTTCATCAGTCTGGAGGTGATCTGAGTCATCGGGTCGGCTCGAGAGTGGAGGTCATCCGGGTCTGTGCTCTCTGGGAGAGTCGAAGGAGTATCAGCGCTTTGCTTAGAGGATAGAGGGTTACCTAGCGGAAAACTGACAGTAGGAATAGGATTCGTCGCTAGATTACATCGCAATTCCATTTCTTTGTTTTCTCTTGAAAGTATTTCTATCTAGGATGTCATAGAAAATGTATTTGGGACCAATAATAAAAATGATATGATATTTATCAACTATAGCTTAAGATATTACCTTCATTGGGAAGATTGATAATTAAGGAGATGGAGAAATAATTGATGTTTAAAAGTGGTTAAATGTAAGGCTTTATACCTTATTTATAAACCTTTCAATAGACATCCACCGATCTCTCAATTCTAACCATAACCCCATATATAGAACTATCTCCAGCCCAGAGACCTATCTGACATATACAGCCAACATCAAAAAAATAAGATCATTGAGCCAGTTAAGAATTTCGAGCCCAGAACGTACCACACTTTATGGAAAAACCAAACATTTCATCTTCAAAGCACAAGAAACCTGCACTTTCTGTGGTCAGTTTATCTTGAACAGCCTGTTTCATGTCCTTCTCTACTGTGAAAAGCTCATAAAAGACAGAGAAAGATATTTACAACCATTTTTATCAGGATCCAGTGATGACCAAAAAATTCAAAAAATTCTTCAAATAGACAATATTGAAAAACTGAACAACATTTTCTGGGTCACAAAGTCAGCATGTAATACCCTGGATACCTTGAACTGTGAAGGTCCACACACCAATTAAGTGTCTAGTTATCTAAGGTTAACTGTCTATTATTTTTCATTGTACGGCGAATGTTTTCAGTTTGTTTTTCAACTTGCTAATTGTTTTTGTTTGTTTTTTTACGTTTTATTTCAGTGTTGTTTTTCTATTATGTATCAATTAAATGATAAAATGTATTATTTAAATAGTTTACGATTATTATTTTTCAAGTTTTTCTCAAGAGCCGGACATAAATGGACATTTATTATTAACTAGACTCATGTTGGCAATTGAAGAGATTTATAATTTGAATTGATTTGTACAAGAATGTAAATCTTAAACAAATAAATTCTATTCTAATTCTAATTAATTCTATTCTAAAATGTAAGGCTTTATGAATGGGTATAGGCAAGAAATAGGGTAGCAAGAAGGATATTTTAAAGGAGGCGGATCTGTGGGAAGGTATATCCAATAATTGGTTGAGATCTAGTGTTTAATGAATTGACAGAGGAACATGTTGTAGGCATATCGAGAATATAAGGAGATATCAGTATTCTCAATCAAAGTTCTAGGCAATGTATTGATGTGTGTAAGTTAATAATTATAATAATGTATCAATTGAATCTTGTTTACTTTAATCTTACCCTGCATGCCACCTATTGGATTGGTAAACTCGATACCTTTGGAAAGGAGATCCAATGGTATCATTAAATATAGTTTATATATGAATTAAATATATCAAGTAATCTAGTTTTTGAAGGTACCTCTGCAAAAGAAAAGCAGCCGGTCAAAACATAGCAAATTATTCTCAAAGAATCCTGATTTGTGAATCGAACTTCTCTTATCCTTGTTGTTACTTCCCTTCTTCATGTTACGAAATTGTAATATTGGTTTAATAACCTCAAGTTTATTAACTGAATCTTACGCCTTGCTCACTTTGGAAAAACATACTTTGAACTTGTTCCGCAATACCTCCTGTGATATATTTATGTTTTCCTTTTAGCTGTATTTAAAGAAGACGTATATACTTGGGAGCTGTATAATGTTATCTAAAGATAGAATACAAAAGACGTGAGATGGTGGGGGCGAAGCTTTGTACAGTTGAGTTGAGCTGGCTGGCCCTACCTACTGGAGCGAGAGGGCTTTTGGTCAATCCTCTTCTTCTTTAATAATATTATCTTATTATTAGCATCGCTATTTTATTAATATCTAATATCTATATTGGGCCATTTTATAGGGAATTACTAACAAATTTATTAAGTGAAAACGTTTATTCAAAATATTTTATATATTTTTTTTAATTCATTTATTGAAATTTACAATTGTATGTTCATACATCAAGTAAATAGGCTACAATGATAATACACATGAAAAAACATGAAGAGAAACTGCCCATTGGCAGCACTCTAGTAGTGAATCTACACAAGAAGGTCTCGAGGCCATCTTCTTTTCAGACGCCTCGGCGGATTGTCAGGAATTGAAGCGGAAGGAAGGATTGAAACTAGTGGATTAGAGTGGGAGTGGAATTTTTTCATGGAAGGAGTGATACCTGGTACAGGCCAAATCAGCAACATATGGAACATTAAGGTCTTTGTGGATGATTTTGTTGGCGACAAAGTAAGGAGCGTTAAGGATTTTGGATTGTAAGGATTGTATACGGGAAGAGTTTGATGGTTTAGTAGAGCCCCAAAGCTCATCTCCGTAAGTCCAGATAGGCCTTATGATTGTCATGTAAATTAGTCTTTTGTAGTAAAGAGAAAGGTTAGAGCGTCTGTCAAGTAAATGTTGAAGAAACCGAAATCGGCGAGCAGTCTCTTGTCTTTTCAGTCTTGTATGCGGATTCCATGTAAGACGTTTGTCAAGCAGGAGGCCTAAATAACGGATCTGTTCAACAGGAACAAGCGGAATATCATTAAAGGACACAGTAGGGCAGGATGTCATAGGTTTACGACGAAGGGTAAAGGTAATCTGCTGGGATCAAAATATTTAAATGCATTTTCATACCAAATTTCAGAACTGAAAAATGCTAGTTTTGCTGTAAAAATAAATTCAGAACATTTATTTGAACCTGAGAAACATTTAAAAAAATTCTTTTAAAGAAAATTATCCAAATTTCTTTTCATTTAAATATAATTTATAAACTCGAGGAGGGAGAGAGGGAGAGGGGTAACCTGTAGCATAGTGGCTTGCATGACGGCCTTCTATGCCCAAGGTTAACGGGTTCAAACCTAGGATCTTTTAATGTGAGTAAACATCCTTATGATGCCGTCATTCGGAGGGGACGTAAAGAGGTTCCGAACGATTTGATTGGGTATTAACGTAACGGATCCGGACTTACGAAATTACAGCGAGAAAAAAAACGACTCGTTACAATGCTATATCTCCACAGCTTCAATTGTAAATTTAAATAAATATATTTAAAAGAAAAATTTCTTAAATTAATAATTGTTTGAGCCTGGACATTATATATATATATATATATATATATTTTTTTTTACCTGTATATATTTTGTTTGGAATTTAAAAATTAATTTAAATTAAAAATAGTTTTTTTTTGAATGAGGAAAATATTTATATTTGTTGTTAGTTTACGTGTTCTATTCAATAGTGTAGTTAGGGATTAGCCAGCCAGATAAGAGTGCCCCCTTGCCCTCAAGCCAGTACCAATCGCACTAGTAAGTTGAGAGCACGCTTCTCTCGTTTGGCATCTTCAAACCATTTTTTGACCAGGACTTCGTCTCGTCTTTTTGAAGATATCCATCCTTCCAGAATCGCCTACCCGTCGTGCGGAACCCAAGAATTTATGGACAGATAACTATCCTTCATAATTATTTTTTCTCTCATTATCTTTGTTCATTTTTTTGTACCATTAGTAGTAGTACTAACATACTAACCCAATTTTTAAACTTTTTTTTTTTTTTACAATTTTGTTAATAGAAGATTTTTTTTATTTTTTTTTTTTTTATAAATCAAATGGTTTTTATAATTTTGTAAATTTTCCTCATTTTTTTTTTATTAAACTTTTATTTATTTTGTTTCCTTTCAATTTTATCTTTTTATTTAATATTACCTATTTTTTTTATTTTAATGTTAAGTACTCAAGACCAGCTCTTTTCGAAACGGGATCGAGTCTACATTAGCCCATCTTATTACTCAAAAATATGTGTAATTGTCATATCTTATTTGTACTTATAAATTGCCAATTACTCAGTAATTTACAGTTGTGAAGTAGAAGATTGGATAATGATAGGGACATTACATGGCCTTGATCTTTTGCCGATTAACCTTTGTTGTATCGTTTTTCTCGTTTTGCCGAGTGTGGAACGGTGTGAATGGTGGCGGTTCCTGCTGGAGTGGTGTGTGGTGAGTCAGCGGAGTGTGAGTGGATGGGCTACGAGGTGGGATGAGTGAACCATTTGGTCTTCAAGGCTAGTGTAGGATCTTATGTAATGGTGTTGTTGTTGTGGTTCTTCCTTAACTTCTTAGCTCTAGGTCAATGGAAGCATTTTAGTTTAGAGGTGTTCTTAGGCGGTGGGTATAGGCAACTAACTGCAGCTCATATATTTTATAGGTGTTATTGTTATGTCGAGAAAATAATTTATTTTATAAATTTGATAAAGCCAAGCAGGCTCTTTTTGGTTTATTATTTTCAATAATGAACCTTTATAATCTTACAATTCTTGCATCCTTCATGTTGCAAAACCACATTGATGACTTATCCAGTTGGGCTAATAGATGGAAAGTGAAAATGAACCAATCAAAGAGTCTATTTATCGTTTTCACGCTCAATCATGGGGATTGTCCAGCAGTCTATTTTGAGGATAAACCCATTCCGACATCAGAGGAAGTACGATATTTGGGACTGTACTTAGACAAAAGACTGACATGGAGGACACACATTAGACTTAAAAGACAACAACTGAACAGACGATTTGGACTACTATCGCGTCTGCTTGACAAACGATCCAAATTATCCGTGAACACCAAACTTACTATTTACAAAGTACTGATCAAACCATTATGGACATACAGGATAGAGCTATGGGGATCTGCCAAATATTCTAACATCCAAATAATTCAGACCCTTCAATCGAAAATATTGCGAAAAATCGTGGATGCACCGTTTTATGTAACCAACGAATTACTTCACAAGGACTTGGACATACTCACAGTTTCAGACACAGCCACAGAATATTATAAAAGATTTCATGACAAACTGACCTACAACATGAACCCATCGGCCCAAACACTTAAATCCTACACGAACCCGTACAACCCACCCCGACGACTTTTGAGGCGGTGGCCTAGAGATGCCTTGCTTTAACCGACTTTCGGAAGTCATCATAATGGCTTATTGCAAAATTTTTTTTTTTTTTTTTTGCAGTTAGCAAATAACATTAAAGTCAAACAAAAACGATTGTAAATAAAATAAATAAAAAAAATAATCTACAAAAAAAAAAATAATAAAAAAAAAAAAATACGCAGTCTCTTATTTTTGAAAACCTTAAGACGTTGTTCAACCTTCAAAATAAGCGCCCACGTTACACATCCATAGAGAACCGTCGGAAGGATAATTTTGAAAATAATAAAGAGTGATAATGTATAGTTGCTAAATTTGTAATTTAGATCAGATTAATTAAGTTTTTTAGTTTTCAATATTTTACAAATGGCCACATGCCTCATCTTTATACATGTTGTGGTAATTGCACCAATTACATCTTACATTTACGTGATATGTACAGTAGGGGTTAGTGGTAATTGTAGCCTATGTTACATTTAGAACAGTAGGAAAAATCTGAAAACAAAAACCTACACAATAAAAAAAATAAAATAGTTTAAGTAAAAGCAAGATTATTAAAGTAAAAAAAAACAAAAAACAATTACAGTAAGAACAAAACAAATTATTGGAAGGAATTAGTCCGGGTGGCGGTCATTAAATGAAACAGCTAAATAGTTTCAACTATTTATTGTTTGCCAACGTTTCGACCCCCTTTGTGGGTCATCATCAGGGCGCATGATGGGAGAAACTCAGTTTCCATTCTCCCACCATGCGCCCTGATGATGACCCACAAAGGGGGTCGAAACGTTGGCAAACAATAAAATAGTTGAAACTATTTAGTTGTTTCATTTAATGACCGCCACCCAGACTAATTCCTTCCAATAATTCTCAACGGTCAACTAATTACATCCACAATAACAAATTATTGTCAAAAACAAAACTAAGTGGAAACAAAACAATACAAAATAACAATATTTTTGTCATATAATAATTTATCAAATTAACAATTTATATTTTTTACACTTAAAAATTGATGAAGTAATATGTCTTTTGTACGCAACGTTTTAGTCTTTTCTTGTCGTAATCCCCTATTTTTTGAACGAGTGGGTTGTCACTAGTTGGAGTAAGAGAAAACAAAATTTGTGCGAGCTAGTACGTATAGTTTTTAATCGAGGGGAGTTGTAAATCCGATATCATGATTGTGATTCGAGTGTACCGAGGATAGTTAGTTATTAACGATGCGCATGCATGTGTTCTGCACCACCTCCATTTTCCGATAGTTGGAATGGCATGTGTAACTCCAGACTGGGGCAGCGTAGGTCAGTATGGGACAATGACAGTTTTTTTATGATAATTTTGAGTACCTATTGAAGTACGGGGTCATTTCGATGATTATATTTTTGGCTCTATTGCATTTATTATGTGTGTTTTGTGAAAGTTAATGATTTGTCTATTTCTAATCCTAAGTAATTTATCGACTGGGTCCAGGATATTAAGGTCCCGTTCATTATAATTTTTTTATAATGTGTTTAAATACAAGTGTGTTAATACTGACCGGTAAAGAAATAGGACTCGAATTAAATACCGATAAGACGAAATATATGATTAGTAGCAGAAACGATGGCGATCTTGGTGATATTGATATATCAGGGCATACTTTTGAACACGTAGAGAAATTCAAGTATTTAGGTTCAATGATAACAAGAAAAAATGAAATCCAGGAAGAAATAAAATCCCGGCTAAAGGTGGGAAATGCTTGTTATTATTCAGTTGCTAAGTTACTTACCTAGCATCTTCTGTCTAAAAAGTTAAAGGTTAGAATTTATAAAAATTATTTTTCCGACGGTTCTTTACGGATGTGAAACGTGGCCGCTTACTTTGAAGGATGAACAACGGCTTAAGGTTTTCGAAAATAAGGTACTGCGTAAAATATTTGGTCCGAAGAGGGATGAGGGTACTGTGAATATAATTCAGTTGATAGCGTCGCGGAGACGAAAAGTTGTTGGGCTCGACGAGGAACGGATTCCGAGAAAGTTGGTATTCGCTGATCCGACTGGTATGCGTATGCGATGGGAGGATTGCGTTAAGGGTGATCTCGGGGGCTTGGGCTTGAACGGTGAACATTTGACGAGTCTGTGTAGGCGGAATTTGGTGGTATCGGCATCGAACCTTCGGGTTCGGTAAGCCTAATGTTATTATTATCACCATTATAATGTTTTTCGTAATGGACGGCCTTCTTATTGTGAAAATTATAGCTTGAGTTTTCTGGACATTAATTTTAATCTTCCATTTTGAAAAATAGCGAATAAGTTTTTTGAGGAGAGCCTATAACCTATTGATTATTGTGTCGATCCTATATGAAGATGTATCAATAGCCGTGTCATCGGCGTATAGAGATCGTTCTACTGTGGGGTGTGAGGGGAGGTCTGAGATGTACAGGTTAAAAAGGATTGGGGAAAGAGAAGAGCCCTGAGGAAGACCAGAATGTGTAATTATTTTATAGCGTTAAGAAGATCTATTGATTATTTTACCTTTTCCTAGGGCAAGGTGAGTATTATAGATATGTTTTAATTGTCCATTAAATTCCATCTTAGTAATTTCCTCACCTCAAGGCTAACCAGTCTATTATATCTTACTTATATACATTTAAATAACATAATACATCTGAACTATGTCTAGCAACTATAACTAAAGATATACTCGATAGTTATAACAAACAGGTTACTAATTCATGTGGCCGTGGATGTCCTTACAAGAAGAACTGCTTTATAATGATGAGGAATAGTTTAGAGTGGAATGAGTAATATGAATTAGTTGGGGGTGTCGTCATTAAACATGGCATCTTTGGCGTTTCAATTTTTCTTTTTTTCGATACATACCTTTAAGAGGTTTCAGTAGTGTCAATGACGACCATTAAACGGGCTAAAATAATAAAAAACCAATCAGTACGACACGAGGAAGGTCTATTGATCTGCGGTCTGTCTTTCTTTTCTTTGTTTATATTTATTTTAATGTGTAGACCTACCTTTAATTTAAAGTTGTTTTTTTACTTTCACTTACTATATATAGTAAGGGGAAGTATTGCGTTCGTGAACATTTTCGAATTCCAGTTTTCAACGGTAATACACGTTTTAGGGTCCCCTGAGTCCAAATAACCAAGTCCCGCAAAAAGGTTGTGTGTGTGTGTGTGGTAACTCCCGGGCGGAAACGGTAATTCCTATGAATCTGAAATTTCATATTTAAGACAACTATACGCCCGAGACGTGACAAAACTTTTTTCATCAAAATGAGCTAACCAAAAGAGGCACTTTATACCATGCATTTTGCACGTTTTTTAGATTTTCTCAAAAACGGTTCCGACGATTTTGATTAAACTCGCAATATCGATGTAAAATTTAATGGGTTTTAATATCATGTAGGTTTTATTTGGATAAAAATGGTCTGACAGGGCTTAAATACCGATATTTTTAAATTTTCTTCCCCTTAAGTACCTCTAATTTTGTAGATTCAATAAAAATAACTGTATTATCTTGTTAACGCTGATAAGAAAACAGGTAAATATATAAATTGAATAAATTCGATACCCAAATAAAGGAGAAAACAGAAAAAATATTTTTTTAATGCAATTTTTCGTTTTTGAACATAAGAGCAGTAATATACATGTATGGTATACCGTTGGAAAGCTAAAGATTTTAGAAAAATATTATCTCATACACAAGCTTTTAAAAGTTAATAGAGAGTGATGAAATGAACATAAAACTAACTGATTATTTTAGATAATAATATAATAGACTTTTTAATAAAACACGTGTTTCTATATAAATTCAATTTAATTAATTCCTTAATATTTTCACGTATTTTTATCTCTAACTGTTTTTGAAAATTCTTTCATTGATATTAAAAATGGAGGTAAGTGAAAGTCGTGTGGAAGATCCCTATCTTAATTAAAACTGGATAGGCAAGATTTAGGACTCCCACTGTAGCATCTTCCGATTAGCCATAGTAGCATAAAGTGATGTAAAATAAATAAACAAACAAATAATAACGGGATTTTGGTTTCCGCTAACTGCTTCTAAACCACTGAACGGATTTTGATACGGTTTTCATCATCATTCACGGCATTGTTTCCTCAAACTTTATTAGTAAAATCCATTGCAATTTATCTTTTCTTTAAACGAGAAAAATAATTTTTCTGTGACTCGGTCATAAAAAAATTATTCCTGAAATATAAGTAGTAACATAGACTTATAATATACCGTTAGAAAGCGCAAGATTTTATAAAAGTTATTATGCAATAAAATAAGGTGAGAAATTTAATAGAAAGATCTTATTAGGGCATTAACTTATGCACAAATGTTATTTTGTAATGTTGTGGATTAGGGAGGTAATGGTTATCGTACAGGTCATATACTTCCATACCGTATGGAAAATGGATTTTAGAAAAAATATTATGTACCAAATCGTATTTAAGTTGATAAAATAAAGGACAAGTTGTTATAAACTAATATTGTTGATAATTATTTCTACTTTAAAGATCATTTCACAAAAAATAGTAGTTCCATTGTAAACTAAATGATACTCCCATGTAAATTAAATTAATTCTAATACGAGCCATGTGTTTAAGTAAGTACTGTTTTGGAATTAAAAAAAATCTGGTGCGGGCAACACACGACTTTCACTTACATCAATTTGAAAAATCAATGAAAGAATTTTCAAATAGAGTTAGAGTTAAAAATACGTGAAACTATTAAAGAATTAAATAAATTTAATTTATATAGAAACATGTGTTTTATTAAAAAATCTTTTATTTTATTATCTAAAATAATCAGTTAGTTTTATCTTCTTCTCATCACTCTCTATTAACTTCTAAAAGCTTGTGAATGAGATGATATTTTTTCTAAAATCTTTAGCTTTCCAACGGTATATCATACATGTATATTACTGCTCTTATGTTCAAAAACGAAAAATTGCATTACAAAAATATTTCTTTCTGTTTCCTCCTTTAGTTGGGTATCGAATTGATTTAATTTATATATTTACCTGTTTTTGATCAGCGTTAACAAGATAATCTAGTTATTATTATTGAATCTACAAAATTAAAGGTACTTTAGGGGAAGAAAATTTAAAATATCGGTATTTAAGCCCTGTCAGACCATTGTTATCCAAATAAAACCTACATGATATTAAAGCCCATTAAATTTTACATCGATATAGCGAGTTTAATCAAAATCGTCGGAACCGTTCTCGAGAAAATCGAAAAAAGGTGCAAAATGCATGGTATAAAGTGGTTCTTCTGGTAAGCTCATTTTGATGAAAAAAGTTTTGTCACGTCTCGGGTGTATAGTTGTCTTAAATATGAAATTTCAGTTTAATAGGATTTACCGTTTCCGCCCGGGAGTTACCACACACACACACACACACACACACACACACACACACACGCACACACAGATCTTTTTGCGGGACTTGGTTATTTGGACTCAGGGGACCCTAAAACGTGTATTTCCGTTGAAAACTGGAATTCGAAAATTTTCACGATCGCAATACTTCCCCTTACTATATATAGTAAGTGTAAGTAAAAATACATGCAAAGATTTCGCAATAATTTTATTTTTACCTGAAAGCCTGTACCTTAATCTACTTTTCTACATAATTTTCGTGAATACCCTCCTCAACAAATTTTGCCGCCTGTCTTGTTAACCACTGCATCACAAATGTTTTGTCACAATGCGATACAAAACACTACGAGAATATTGAGGAAAGCAGTCAGACAATGATGAAATTGTAAAGCTTCTGTTTCCTCTCACCTTTTCGTCACATTTGTGCGGCCATCTTTAAATGCTCTCACCCATTTCCTTACCATCCCATCACTCATAATGTTTTGTCCGTAAACTGCAACGATCTCACGATGAATATCGATCGGTTTTACGCCTCTAGCACTAAGAAATCGTATAACAGCCCGTACTTCACAATCAGCGGGACTCACGATTGTCGGAGGTATCTTAAACACTCAGTAAACAACGTATACAATGAAGAATGTGACTGTAATGGCGTCGGTGCGTAGACAAGAAATGTAGGTAACCAGCGCGCATGCGGCGGCGGAATCGCGAAACGGCCCTTACTAAAAAAACATGTCTCGTACATTAAAATCAATGTATGTAATTAATAAACCGAACAAAATAGGAATCGTTAAACAAACTAAACTAGTTTTTAATTTGTTGATCAATTTATGTTTCTAATTTCTCCCGATGATTAAATATTAGAATTAATAGACGTTTCAAAATAAACATAATATTTTCTTGCTAAGTACATTTTTCGTTACGATGAACTCTTAATCCCAAAGTGATAAACTTTTAATTGGTCTAACTGAAGTATTTCAAACATAAATTACACCAGATTTAAACTGCTTCCTTAGAGAAGTAAGGGCAAGTCGCAAGTTTAATGAAATAAGAGATAGGTTTAAGGGGGTGTGTTAGAAAAGGTTATAAAAATAATGATTTTTTTTATTAAACGACTTAATGACGTACACACAGATATTAAATGATACTGTGAGATGTGTGTTCGCACCATACCGCCTTATGTATTGTGTTATAACTGCCTGCCATCCTAAATATATTCGCTCATCTTAAATATGGGCAAATACTCAAGTACCTAGTATTTAATTATATGATACTATCTTCATAATACTCTTTACCCTTCCTCACAGTGAGCCTGAAAACTATTACATGTATAATGAAGTGAGAATGGTTGACTATGTGCATATAGGGAGAAGTTAGTTCAGGGTGAAGAAAGGCCTATTCTTCAGGGCGTTTGAGGGCCTATAATTTAGGCTGAAACGTCGGCAACAGAAAATTAAGTTTATACTTTGACTGCACTCTGTACTAACTTCTTCCATGTTACTTTTATATGTTTACTTTGTATTTTTATCCATTTAACGTCACTTTATGCTGATGTGGCTAATCGGACGATGCTGCAGTAGGAGCCCTAAGTCTTGCCTATCCAAGTTTAAATAAGATAGGGGTATTTAACGAATACCTGAAACTACGATGCGGGACTACTATTTTACGTCTCCTCCAAATGACGGCATGATAAGAAGTTCTTACTCCATACTGAATCATAAGGACATCTACCGGATTAGGTCCCGCGACCTTGGGCGTAGCAGGCTGTTTCGCTATTCACTACTCTGCAGGTGAACGCTGTTATAGCTGTGCTTTATTGTTTCTATTATTGTTCGTAATAGACCCTATGTGGATGACTAGAAGCCTCTATGGTTTGCCATTGCTATGTGATTTTCATCTTTTTACTCCTGTCTTTCGTTCTTAAATCTGACCACTTTGTACCAGTCCTTTTGTTCGTTATCTCTGGCTGAACTACCCACTGTCTACTTTTGTTACCATGTAATCAAGCACATGCAAGATCTTTCCGCACTTTTCAGCCTATTTAATGCCTTTGAGGTTTTCTGTAGATGGAAGTATCTGGTGTGTAAGCCTGCGTTCAGGGAGTCCATGCAAGTGCCCATAATTTTTTTTTTTTTTTTTAAATATATTTTTATTGAAATTTACAACTGTAAAAAAATACAACAAGTAAATATGCTGAAATGATAAAACACATGAAGATAAATAGAAATAGAAAAACAATTTTATTCTGGGACTAGGTCCCCTAAGAATAACAGGTTTGTACAGTATATGGAAATATACAGTCTGGCCAACAGGACAGAAGGAACATAATTAATAACTAATTACAATTATGGGTTAATATATGTGTGCATATCATAAACGCTTATGCATACATTGATTGATTGATTAATAAAATAAAAACAATTCTTAGAAAGTATTTTGTTGAACGGAATTTTAAAAAAATTAATAGATAACAGCATTTAAATATAGACAATGAACAATAATTATTCTTCATTCAAATGTGATGTCAGAAATATAAATGTTACAGTTTCTAAGCGTCTTTTTGGAATAGTAAAAGGTTTTTGAAAAGTTGGGATTTGAATGAGGAGAGGGAAGCAGCATGACGGATATGGGTAGGTAGAGAATTCCAGAAATTAAAGGAGCAGACAAGGAAGGAACGATCAAAAGTTTTAGTTCTATGGGTAGGAAAATAAAACTGCCCATTGGCAGCACTCTTTAGTAGTGAGTCTAAACAAGAAGGTCTCGAGGCCATCTTCTTTTCAGACACCTCGGAGGATTATCAGGAATTGAAGAGGAAGCTAGGGTTGAAACTAATGGATTGGAGTGGGAGTGGAATGATACCTGGTACGGGCCAAACCATAAAATTTTAAACGTATTTTTCTCATGTCAACGAAAACGTTTGGCACGTCTGATGTTTTATTGGTTCGAAGTCTGTATCTATCCTCTGTTTTTCGAAGTACTAGGATTTTCCTGATGATTGTACCCTCCTCGTTCTGTATTCGTTCTGTAGAAGGGTTATTGTGAAGTGGCAACGTTTTTGCTTTGATTACTGTGTTGTACCGCTTCAGTTTTTTTGTTAGATTTATATTTTTTTATTTTACAGTTGTAATGTACTTGACGTACTTTTCTAATCCTGTAGGTTCCAAAATTTCTCTTAAATATTAGAAATGTTTTACCTTTTTTTTCAAAATAGTACAAATGAAGTTAGTTTTTTTAAAAGAAATTCGCAGACCAACATTTTCAGCACATTCGTTGAGAACTTCTATCTGTTTTACATCCTCATTCTCTGAGGGTATTTCATTGTTTCTATTAATATCCGTTCTCTCTTCTAGACAGGAGCTATTTCAAAAGGACAGTAGGAGCTGGCTGTATTGCTAATTCGATAGAAGGCTAATTAATCGAAATTCGCTGCGCTGAGCGAGCGTTCGTCATCATTTGTTTTAACCGCCTGATTAAACACCCTTCCCTTGATTAATCCGATAACCATGGCCTTAATCTTCCGAGATGTGCTTTTTGAAATTTCTTTTAGGTGCGTAACAAATATATTATTTATTGTGATTGTTTGTTAAGTTTTATCCTATCGTAAGGAAGGTATAGATTATACGGGATTGTAATCCGGCGTCATTTTCAATCCGTCCGGATCCGGATGGATGGACAAAATCAGGTTGATTTTCGCTTTTCGGGGCAAGATGAACTGTTTGTCTGTTATTCGAGTTTGATTGTATTCATAATAGGAATGTATATAAAATGAAAGTTATGTTAGGATTGGAAATGGAACAAAAAATTACAATTTAGTGGTTTAGGTAACAAGTAAAATTTTAACGGCTATTAAAACAGTCCAGTCATCTATTGATGAAAACGAAACCGCCAAGTGTAGAAGCTGGGAGGGCCTTTTCGGCAGCAGGCTATGTTAAGAGCTCCATTACAAGTCGACTGACAGGTGGCGCGATTAACACTATTTGTTTTCTCCGATTCTTTTTTCCAAATCAAAAATGATTTTTGATAATATATACTAAAGTAAATTAGTAGATAAATACTATTTCAAAAACAAATATTGTCTTATAAATTGTATTTAAACGAGAAAAATTATTTTTCTATGACTTGGTCATAAAAAAATTATTCCTGAAGTATAAGTAGTAACGTAGACTTATGATATACCGTTGGAAAGCGCAAGATTTTAGAAAAGTTAGTATGCAATAAAATAAGTCGGGCAATTTAATAGAAAGATCTTATTAGGGCATAAACTTATACACCTAAGTAGCAGCTGGGAGGGCCTTTTCGGCAGCAGGCTATGTTTGTATTGAGTTGTGTCACATGAAATGTCCGTTTTCAAGGTAAAGGATTTTTATTAAAAATACGATATGAAAACAAGATAATTTTATTCGAAGTATTTACCTTCTTTTTTCTACAAATTTATCCCAACGTGACACCAGCTTTTTTATCTCCGAACTAAAAACTCTGAGCTTTGAAGTGAAACGAAATCTAAAAACGCACTTTTCACTTGATCATCATTTTCAAAAAGTTTTCCTTTGACGAAGTTGTCTAAATTCCTGAACAGGTGGTAATCTGTTGGAGACAAGTCGGGAGAATATGGTGGGTGCGGAAGAACTTCGTAGCCCAGTTCTTTCAATTTTTGCACGGTATGTTTTGAAACATGGGGTCTTGCTGCCGCTCAGTGACATCATGAGGTACCCATGTATCGAGCTTTTTCACTTTCCCAATACACTTTAAATGTCTGGAAACGGTAGATACACTTGCATTTTGTTGTGCTGAGAGTCCTTTAACTGTTTGTTAGGGGTTTCTACCAAACAGTTAGGACATCGTTGTCTATTACGGACGGAGGTTTTTACTCGTACAAACATATTACTCGAAAATCGCGTTTTTTGATGTTCATATTTGGAGGTATACTAAAAAGTGGGTAATTGATTGGGAAGCTAATGTTTGTAATACAAATGTAGAGGATTAGTAACTGTTTACTTTAAATATTGTAAACATTCGGAAGAAAACAACAGAGACCTGCAAAATCCTTTATGTATTTCAGAAACTATAAAAACGGACATTTCATGTGAAACAACCCAATAGCTCCATTACAAGTCGACTGGCAGGTGACGCGATTAACACCATTTGTTTTCTACGACCCTCTTTTCAAAATCAAAAATGATTTTTGATAGTTTATACAAAAGTAAGTTAGTACACAAATATTATTTCAAAAACAAATATTTTCTTATTAATTGTATTTCTAAAAGTGCAATAACTCAAAGAGTTATATTTATAATACAAGCTCATTATTGTGATAATTATACCATTCATTAGACAGATTCATCAAATGATGATGTTTATCATAAATATAAGACTTGTTTGTTAGCATTCTCAAATATTTTAATATTGTTGTAATCACAATTCCCATATGAGTTAATTACGCGAAGTTATATATGACTATATTATATTTTATAAATAAACTTAATAAATTAATTGAACTATCTGAGAAAGTGGAATTTAGGAAGACGTGAGCAGTAACGTAGCCAGTCTTCCTAGATTTTAATAGATTTGTACGCAGTGTTTCATATAATTCAGTACTTAACAATGTTCATTGAGTGAGCAATTTCTCTTAAACAAATTTTAGGGTTGTTTCAGAGATTTATCTGGAAGCGGCGTGGTCTAGTGAATAAGAGCCTAGTCTGCTGTGCTCCGAGTCCTGGGTTCGAATCCCGGCTGTGGCAGAATATTATTTATTCTGTTAATTCAGTCGGGGTCGACCCTAGGGTATGGAGACCCTCCTGGGGCAGACCCAGCCTCTATAAAGTGGGTAACCAAATTAATTGGGGAAAAACCTGGCGGCTGAGCGCGATTAAGGCCTAATCACCTCATTGCACTGCCGTTGGCCTAGAAACAGTACGAATCTCTATATTTACTGAGCCCAAGACCCTTCATGGGTTGTAGTGGTACAGGTTTTTCAGAGATTTCTCTACAGACAACGTATAGGATGCTATAGCTCGCATAAATCCAAGAAAATAATATTTGTTATACTGTAAAAAATATAGGCACATCATCTTATTAGCATTGATAAATAACGGCTAAATATGTTTGTTAAGCTAATTCGATAAACAACTTAAGGAGAAAAGTACTAAATATTTTTTTTTTATTGGATTTTTGTTTTTATTAACATTAAAACAGAAATATAGACGTATAATATACCGTTGGAAAGCTAAAGATGTCAGAAAAAAATTATCTTATATACTTATAAGCTTATAAAAGTTAATAAAGTGTGATGAAAAGCCGATTAAAATATCTGTATATTATATTTCATATAATAATATAATAGATTATTTAATAAAACACATTAAAAAAAACAAAATGTATTTGAATCACTTCTAAAATGGATTTAACAACGGAGGTAAGTGAAAGTCGTGTATTGCGCGCACCAGATGTTTGTGTTTTTGAACACAAGAATAGTAATATAGATGTATAATATACTCAGGAAGAATATTATCTCATACACTGAATTGTAAAAGTTAGTGGAGTGTGATGAAAAGTCGATAAAACTAACTGATTGTTGTAGATAAAAATATAATACATTATTTAATTCATTCTTTAACAATTTTTAGTTATCTCTAAATGTATTAACGAATTCTTAAATTGATTTTAACAACGGAGGTTAGTGAAAGTCGTGTGTTGCGCGCACTAGAATTTTTTATTTACCCATGCATCCAGGCTGATAAAGTAACTTGACTCATCGGGACTCACGAAGTGCCTCCTACCAAAACATTGTTCCCGGTTAGTCACTATCGAACCCTAAGCTAAGACTTTGTGTACAGTTTTCTGATTCACCTAATCTAATTAAAGGATAGATCACTGGGAATTTGATGCGTTCTGGCACGGTGAATAATATTGTCAGAAACAATCATATATTTTATATCAATTATTATTATAGAAGAGTAATTTTAGTTATGAATGTATTATTCGGAACAATCTCTTCTTTTTATTTATATATATATTTTTTACTATAACATATATAAACTATGGTTATAACACTGTAACATTTCGAGGTACTTTTTAAATAAAAAGATACTAGAGTCAATCTATATAACTAAAAACATAATGAATACAGTAAATTACAGAACAGATTAAAAAAAGTAAGTCTAAATTATGCAGACAAAATTAATCAATTGAATTTCTGATTTTAATTGGTAAAATATATAAAAAATATTTTAAAAAAATAAAAAAAATAATAAATAATAATGCGAGTATATGTGGATATGTATGTATGTATGTATATATATTGAATAGTACAAGACTGGAATTAGATGAAATGCTAATTTAGTCTGCTTGATAGTTGCAATTGTTTAGCAGCAAAATGTTAAAATAATTATTATGTGATGGTGAAGTAATAGATTATTTTAACAGATTGACAGGATAATTCGTATATAGGGACTATATATGAATAATAGTACATTATTATATGACCTATATTAGGATATAATATGGAAATATATGTAAGAAGAATTTTAATAAAGTTTTTTTATAAACAGATTGTAAATATTGTTGGTGATAAATGAATTCTAAATTATTGATAATGTTTGTTATTGTTTGTATGGTTAATTATATTATTTATTGAATTATATTTTAGATGATTTTAAAAGATGATGCATAAAAAGTACCTCGAAACGTTACAGTGTTATAACCGTAGTTTATATATGTTATGGTAAAAAAAATATATATAAATAAAAAGAAATGATTGTTCCGAATAATACATTCATAATTATATATTTCTTTGTTTTTGTAAAATAACTAGCGACTCGTCCTTGCTTCGCACGGTTGCAATTTAAATGTGGTGTCATTCTTGTTCAATAAACTTCGGTTTGACCAATTAAAAGTTTGTAACGAAAAGTGAACTTAGCAAGAAAATATTATGTTTATTATATAACTTATATTAATTCTTATATCTAATCATCGGCAGAAATTAGAAACATAAATTGGTCAAAAATCAAAAATTGGTTTAGTTTATTTCTTTGTTATTTTTAACGGTTCCTATTTTATTCGTTTTTTTTTTTGTTTTTTCAAATTTTTAAATTTCATAAGAACCTTTTCTGAATATATTTTAATGTATTAAAGTTAATTTAATTTCCATGGAAGTCAGTCCCATTTATTTTACAGTAAAACTACTGTTTTTTTGTGAAATGATCTAAAAGTAAATATAATTATAACATTATTAGTTTATAACAACTGTTCATTTATTTTAGCAACGTACTTACGATTTGGTACATAATATTTTTACTTCCACTTACTATGTATATTACGGGAAAGTATTGCGATCGTGAAAATTTCCTAATTCCAGTTTTCGACGGAAATAGATTGATATTAGTACTAATTTCTGTATTTTGTTTTCGGTTTGGCTGATAAACGTTTTATTGGATTTAAGTGCGTTCGGATAAAAATTGATTTGTTTTAACTTCTTCGTGTTTCTTTTCTATGCTAATTTCTGTATTGGGTTTTGGGGGGTTTAGTTAGTGAATGTGTTAATGTTTTTTTAGTCAGTTGGTCTAATGTATGTTTATTTCGTGTTTTTTGTAACTTTTGATCTATTGGGTTACCGCTAATCCTTTTTATCAGGATAGAAATTTATCTATTTGGTTAATATTTTGGAGTTAGATAAAAATCAGCGGAACAGAACGATTATATACGCCTATTTTTATTTGATGAAAAAAATTCAAACAAAATCTACTCTAAGGCAAACAACTGCAATAATTAATACCATTAACAAAATCCTTTAAAAAGTAAATATGTTTTCAAGTATAAAAATAATACGAACATGTTAAAATGAACCTCTGCATGAGTTAGCGCAATTAAAATTAAAAGTATAATCTGTGGCGAGCCCTTGGTTACGCAGCGACTGAGCCTAATAGCATATAAATACGAAAAAGTTATAATAAACCCATATTTGAGCGAGCGCGATTAAAATTAATAGTATAATCGGTAACGAACCTTAGGGAATGCAGATACTGAGCCTAGTATCCAATAAATACGAAAAAGTTATAATAAACCCATATTTGAGCGAGCGCGATTAAAATTAATAGTATAATCGGTAACGAACCTTTGGGAACGCAGATACTGAGCCTAGTATCCAATAAATACGAAAAAGTTATAATAAACCCATATTTGAGCGAGCGCGATTAAAATTAATAATGTAATCGGTAACGAACCTTTGGGAACGGAGCTACTGAGCCTTGTATATAATAAATACGAAAAAGTTATAATAAGCCCATATTTGAGCGAGCGCGATTAAAATTAATAGTATAATCGGTAACGAACCTTTGGGAACGCAGATACTGAGCCTAGTATCCAATAAATACGAAAAAGTTATAATAAACCCATATTTGAGCGAGCGCGATTAAAATTAATAGTATAATCGGTAACGAACCTTTGGGAACTCAGCTACTTAGCCTTGTATCCAATAAATACTAAAAAGTTACAATAAACCCATATTTGAGCGAGCGCGATTAAAATTAATAGCGTAATCGGTAACGAACCTTTGGGAACGCAGCTACTTAGCCTTGTATTCAATAAATACTAAAAAGTTACAATGAAATTCCATGTGTAAAAAAACATAATAATAGGCCCCGATATCGATTTTATCTGAAGAGTTTACAATAATCTATAAACCCACCATCTTAATAATAATAAATTACCCTTATCAATTTTTTAACGAAAAGTTTAAAATAATCGACAATATGAAAAAAAAGATGGCTTAAAGAAATTATTAATATAAATTAACTTAATAGATGTATGTAATATACTCTATTCTGGCCACCTCTTATAAAAAAGTAATCAAGTACTCAAAAGTACGAAAATTTTGATTACAGAGGAAAATAGAAAGTAATCAGGAGGAAAGCTGAGTAGATTTTGTAATCAGCAGCGAGCATCATTTGATTACAGTAATCAGTACTCAAATTTTTTGAGTATTTGCCCATCACTAAGTCCAATGACCATTCCAAATCAGTGGACTTTGTCCTCCTTCAATGACTAACACTGCCACAATGTTTTTTATCTGTAAATTATCAAGTCTACTTGATTATTATTTGGATGACACATAAAAAAAAATAAATAAAAAGATTGGTATATCAGGCATGGTGATTCTTCTAATAAAAATTCGTAATGAGACAGTTGCAATGAGTATCCGTTTTGAATTAAACTAAAGGTTAATTAATTTTGCATAAAAGAAAAATATTAATGGATTAAAAAACTTGATCAGAACTACAGTTCATCGATCTAGTCTGTATCAACAATAAGCTCTGGGTTTTTACTTTCACTTACTATATATAGTGAAAATTGCCTAATTCGATTTGGTACAAAATGTTTTTTCTAAAATGTTGACTACTGTATGGAATTATATAAGCTGTACGATCACCGTGAATAACCTAATCCACTATATTGCAAATAACATTTGTGCATACATTGGCCTATCAATATCGCCAATCTCTATTAAAATAAGTCCAGCAGATTTATTTTAATTTTTGTACCTAAGATATAGTAGGCCTATTCCACATCATTAAATTGAGGCACATCAATTTCTTAATCTGGACTCCAGAAACCCTAAAAAAAAATGTTATTTCCGTTGAATCTCAAATTCTAAAATAATCTTGATCTCAATACTTTTTTTATTTTTTTATTTTATTGAGATATATTACAATTTGTTTCTATATGAACATTAGTAATAGTGATATATGATCCCATTCACACAATATATACAATGATAAAGTCAAACAAATAAAATATAATATATATACAAAATAAGAAAACAAACAACAACCTATAACTGAGATAAATACAAATAAATGATATATATAGAATTAAATAATAATAAATATAAAAACAAAACAAAACAAAACATTAACCTATAATTGAGATAAATAAAAGTTTGCAGATAAACAAACATCATTCAAACAAACATAACTATATACAAAATATACAAGTGCTATAGAGGGACCCCAGACTGGGCGATCTCAATACTATCCCTTAGTTTATATTTCATATACAGGTAAGTAAAAGTAACAATGGACAGGTGTAAGGTTGAATTAATTTTAATTTTGGCGAATGTAATTATATTTTGGCGAGAAGATAATTCGAAATGCAATCATCAAAACAATTAATTAGAAACCTAATTTAATGTTTCAACGTTTCGTCCTAAATTTTAGACCCTTGTCATTGTTGTGATCTCTTCCCTTCAATCGCCTTGGAGATTGGCTAAAATTAAGACCAAAACGTTGTCACAATAAATTAAGTTTCTAATTAATGTTTTGATGACTGCACCTCGAATTATCTTCTGCTCACCATCTACGTACAGTCAACCATTATTATGTTTTGGTTGGTTTAGTCATGCGGCTGTATTGGTATATGTAACCAACTTCCTCACCAATTTTATTTCCTTATAGTTGTTATAATCTATTATTAACTTATTTTCTTTATCCATATAAAAGTTAAATGTGCTTTAAAACCACTGGCGGTTTCGAAATATTCCTGGATGACGACGGTTGGTTTTGGATATCGTGAGCACTGATACCGAACTACCATCTCGGTCTAGATGATTCGTATAATATTATAGTCGAGAACAACAAAGGTCTACGTGGAAAAGTAAACCGCTACTTACTTTATGCAAAAAAGAAAAAAAATCGTAGGGCAGACAAACGATCAAAAATGAAAGATATTACTGACAAAATGGATCCTAGTTTTATCACTCGATTCTTCATGTTTGCAATGCGTTCTGGGGATCACTTGTATCTGGTTGGCTAGCCTCCTATGCCAAAGATCATGGGTTCAAACCCGCACGTGGTCCTAGGATCTTTTAATGGGAGTAAAAAATCCTTAGTTATGCCGTCCTTAGGAGTGGACGTTAAAAGGTGGTCCCGAGCCTGTGCGATGTCAGGTACTCGTTAAAGATCCCTATCCTAATAAAACCTGGATAGGCAAAATTTAGGACTCCCACTGTAGCATTGTCCGATTAGCCATAGTAGCATAAAGTGACGTTAAATAAATAAACAATGCGTTTTGATCTCTTGTGCATTCGATTATTTGGCTCATTTAGGATCTGTGTAGGAATAAGGGTATACTTATATATTTAGCCGTTTTTTATCAATGCTAACAAGATATAATGATAGGTTTTTTTCGAATGTACATACCTTGATATTATTTTAAAGGAATAATTTATTTATTTATTTAACATCACTTTATGCTAATGTGGTTCAAAGCTCAACTTCTTGAGTCCACATATGCCTTATGATGGTCATATATATGGGGAATTAGTAGTTAAGTGGAAGATAAGGGCGTCTGTCCAGTAAATGTTGAAGTAACCGAAAGCGGCGAGCAGTTTCTTGTCGTTTCAGTCTTGTGTGGGGATTTCATGTTAGACGTTTTTCAAGTAGGAGTCCTAGGTAGCGGATCTGTTCAACTGGGACAAGCGGAATATTATTAAAGGGCAGGATTTCCCTAGATTTGAGAGGAAAGGTTAAGGTTACTTGGTGGGATTTGTTAGTATAAATCAATTATATAAATAACTTATAATAAGGTCACCTGTGGTATAGTTCCTAACATAACAGCAATCTATACCCAAGGTAGATAGCCGTAGGATTTGTTAAAGAGAATAAAAAATCCTAAGCTATGCCGTCCTTTGGAAGGGACGTAAATGTTGGTCCGATTGATTGATTGATTGGTGTGATTTATAGGCGCTCAACTACGGGTGGTCATCAACGCCTTTCAGGTTGTTATAATTTAATGTATTCTTATAATTTTATAGTTTTGATAGAAGATTCAACTCTTTTAGGCCTTTCATCAGACCGCCGATAATCCTCTCTTCGTCTCCTAGCGCCACAGTCACATCTGGGGGTACCCCATGCTTAGAGAGTATTCTTCTGATAACAGGGCATGCTTCGATCAAGTGCTTTACACTGAGCGGTGCGTCGCATTTTGGACATCTTGGTGGCTGTTCCCTTTGGAAAAGATACTCATGGGTGAGTCTTGTATGTCCAATACGCAGGCGCGCTAGTGCCACCTCCTCACGGCGGCTTCTGCGGCAAGAGCTATTCCATGGTTTAACCAGTCTTTTTATTAGTCGCAATTTGCCTCAACTATCTTCCCACATCTTCTGCCAGTTTTTATTTATCTTTTATTTTATTGCGCGAGCTAAATCGGAGAAAGATAATAGGTTACTTCCGCGGCCGGGCAGATTTCTTGCTTTCTTAGCTGCTTGGTCTGCAAGTTCGTTTCCAACTATACCCTTATGTCCGGGGATCCATGTAAGGTAAACATTTTTACCTTTGTCCTTGAGCATCGACAAATGTTTGTCCGATCATGCACGATGGTAGATACTTAGGAAGATTACTAATTACTTAGGAAGATCCTTATTCTAATAAAACCTGGATAAAATTTAGGTCTTAGCAAAATTTAGGTCTCCCACTGTAGCATCGTCCAATTAGCCACATCAGAAGAAAGGGACGTTAAAAAAAAAAAAAATATTTATATAAAACACATCACGTCACTTTATGCTACTGTCGCTGATCAGATGATGCTACAGTGGGAGTCCTAAATTTTGCCTATCCGGGTTGTTAGGACAGGAATCTTGAACGAGTATCTGACATTGCACGGGCTCAGGACCACCTTTTAACGTAACCAACGGTATATCATACGTACATATTACAGTTTTTATGTAAAAAAAAACACCAAAATTGCATACAAAATATTTTTGGTCTTTTCTCTTTTTATTGGATATCGTATTCGTTCAATTTATATATTTATCCGTTTTTATCAGTAATAAATAGATGATATAATTATTTTACTAGATTCTACAAAATTAAGGGTACTTTAGGGAAAGAAAATTTCAAATATCAGCATTGAAGCCCTGCCAGACTATTTCAATCAGAATGAAACATACATGATATTAAATCCTATTTAATTCCACATCGATATAGCTAGTTAAATCAAAATCGTTTTAACAGTTTTTGAGAAAATCATACACGACTTTCACTTACCTCCATTTTTAAAATCATTGAAAGAATTTTCAAAAACAGTTACAGATAAAAATACGTGAAACTATTAAGGAATTATTTAAATTGAATTTATATAGAAACATGTGTTTTATTAAAAAATCTATTTATTATTATGTAAAACACTCACTTAGTTTTATGTTCTTTTCATCACTCTCTATTTACTTTTAAAAGCTTGTGTATGAGATAATATTTTTTCTAAAATCTTTAGCTTTCCAACGGTATATCATACATGTATATTACTGCTCTTATGTTCAAAAACGAAAAATTGCATTAAAAAAAATATTTTTTCTGTTTTCTCCTTCAGTTGGGTATCGAATTTATTCAATTTATATATTTACCTGTTTTTCATCAGCGTTAACAAGATAATATAGTTATTTTTATTGAATCTACAAAATTAAAAGTACTTTAGGGGAAAAAAATATCGGCATTTAAGCCCTGTCAGACCATTTTAATCAGAATAAAACCTACATGATATTAAAGCTCATTAAATTTTACACCGATATAGCGAGTTTAATCAAAATCGTCGGAACCCTTTTAGAGAAAACCGAAAAAAGGTGCAAAATGCATGGTATAAAGTGCCTCTTCTGGTAAGCTCATTTTGATGAAAAATGTTTTGTCACGTCTCAGGCGTATAGTTGTCTTAACTATGAAATTTCTGTTTCATAGGACTTACTTTTTTCCGCCCGGGAGTTACCACACACACACACACACACACAGACTTTTTTGCGGGACTTGGTTATTTGGGCTCAGGGAACCCTAAAAAGTGTATTTCCGTTGAAAAGTGGAATTCGAAAATTTTCACGATCGCAATACTCCCCCTTACTATATATAGTAAGTGAAAGTAAAAATGAATGGTAATTTTAGGGTTTTCAAATTAATAACTAAACGATTAATTATAAAAAAAAGAATTAAGCTTTTTTCGTTAGATGAAATCTTTGATCCTGAATCTGCAAAGATAAAGAGATAATAAATAAATCTATTATATTGAGGATGTATAGATATTATTAATGCACGGATAACAAGAGTTTATGCTTGGACATGGTTCAGTAATGCCCTGATGATGGCTCACAAGCTTGAGCCGAAACGTTGGCAAAATTAAAAATATTTAAAAAAAGACTGACTCCTGATTATTAAACCTTTAAATGAGGAAGATGGTTGGGGGTGCGGTCATAAATTAAATACACACATTTAAAATAAGTGTTATTTTAATTATGTGCCGACGTTTCGGCCTACAATGTGGGCCTTCATCACTTGTAGGCCGAAACGTCGGCACATAATTAAAATAACACTTATTTTAAATGTGTGTTTTTAATTTATGACCGCACCCCCAACCATCTTCCTCATCTAATTTCTCAACGGTCAACAAAACTCCATCATTATTAAACCTTTAGATGAGGAAGATGGTTGGGGGTGCGGTCATAAATTAAAAACACACAATTAAAAATAAGCGTTATTTTAATTATGTGCCGACGTTTCGGCCTACAATGTGGGCCTTCATCAGGGCTAAAAGAAACAAGATAACAACCAATGTAATTATAGACTTAATAATGCGTTAGGTATATAATAATAATATGACAGTAATAAATTATGGGAACATAAATAATATTAAATGTGAAATGATAATAAGATGACAATTATAAAGTATGGAAATAAGGTGACAGTTATAAAGTATGGAAATAAACAAAATTAAGATGATAGTTATAAAGTATGGAAGTAAACATAATTGAGATGATAATATTGTAATGAGAATATATAAATAGAGACTAAGTAAATGAAAAAAAATGATAAAGGAAAAATATGTGAACAATTAAAATTTTAAATATTAACAATTTTGAGTTGATATATGACGGTAATATATTAAAAACATAGTTAAGAGTATAGGTAATATATAAAAAATATAGTCATTACAAAAGAGAAACAGTATGAATAAAAAATAATTTAAATTTTAAAATAATGTAATATTAAACTAATAATTATATGTCAGGATATGTAACGGAGAAATATATGAGTATGGAAAGGGGGAGAAAGAAATGGGCGATGAAAAAAGACCCTTATCAATAAGAAAGAAACACTTACGTGACAACGTGAAAGCTTTGCCTACAGAAGTGATGTTTCTCAGTTTAAAAAACGCTCATTGCGTGGAACGGAAAATATGAGAACTAAAATGTCCGTTAGGAAAATTCCAAGAAGCTAAGTTATGTTTACTGATTCGATTGTTAAAAAATAGCCAAAAGTTATTACTTGAGAGTACTAGAGTTATTACTTATGAGTATTTGATAAAATTGTAAGAAATAGTGACGAGGTAAAGATTAAAAGATTTTAAGTAATAACGGATGACGATGATAAATGATGAATGATGATAAGGTAATAACGAATGACGATAAGGAGCTGTCGAAGGAAATGATAAATAAACAGTAATCTAGTAGGTAAACAAATAAATAAATAAAGAAGGGGAGTACGAAAATTAAATAAATATATAAATAAAAAAAAATTGATAATAAATAAATAAAAATTATGAAGAGATGATCAGATGGTTGTTTAAAAATGAGCTAGGGATGCTTTATTAAATTTAATATTTGAGAATAAGCTAGTGACAAGTTATGTTTGTCAGTCTTTTGATTAACAGGAAGGGGTTCTAGTTGTATGTAAATGCATTCTGTAATGAGTCGTTTGTCATGGTTGGGAACAGTGGCAAGAATGGATGTTTTATCAAAATCAAAGGATTAACCATTCCGGGTTAAGGAATGTTCTGAAAGTTTTGAAGCGGTAGAATTTTTGGAGGAAATTGTATATTTGTGTCGGGTGATGCGATCTTTGAGAAGGTTTTTGGTTTCACCAATATAGGTGTTTCCTTTGATGTAGAAAGCTTGTTTACCAATATTCCTATAGATAAAGCCCTATGTATCATCGAAGATAACTGGTCTTCTATTGAACCCCATACCTCACTTAACTGCCCTTCATACCTAGAATCCCTCAACCTTTGTTGCAATTCTGGATACCTTACATTCAATGGACAGTTCTTTAATCAAATTTCAGGACTGGCTATGGGAAATCCTCTCGCCCCTGACCTCGCCAATATTGTCCTTAACGATTTACTAAATTTGATAATCCCTCAGTTTCCTGAGGATATTATTCTTATTAAAAAATACGTAGACGACCTCCTCCTTGTTCTTAACCCCGACAAAATTACTGACATACTTTTAGCCTTTAACTCTTACCACCCCCGCCTACATTTTACAGCTGAATCCGAAACTAACAATTCCCTTCCATTTCTTGACCTCCTCATCATTAGAAACCCTAATAACACAATATCCACTGACTGGTACACAAAACCGACTTACTCTGGCAGACTATTAAACTTTTATTCCCAACATCCCCATCATCAAAAAATTAACGTTGCTAAAAATCTTATACACCGAAGCCTTTTCCTTTCCGATCCCCGTTTTCACGACATCAACATTAACCGCATAAAGACAATTCTCCTGGCCAATAACTTCCCTACCGTGATCATAAACAAACTTATAAATAACTACAGAAATCAGTCTCAACCTCAATTAACCTCTCTTTCTACTCCATCATCATCACCAACTCCATTATATAGATCCGTACCTTACATTCCCTCTCTTTCAGAAAAAATTAAAAAATCATTAAAATCCTTCTATCCAAACCTCAGACTTACTTTCAAATCCCACTACAAACTCTCCAATATTTACAGCCGACTTAAAGACAGTATACCAACAGACCACCGTTCAAAAATTGTTTATAGAGTCCCTTGCGGAACTCCTAATTGCAACTCTGCCTATATTGGTGAAACCAAAAACCTTCTCAAAGATCGCATCACCCGACACAAATATACAATTTCCTCCAAAAATTCTACCGCTTCAAAACTTTCAGAACATTCCTTAACCCGGAATGGTTAATCCTTTGATTTTGATAAAACATCCATTCTTGCCACTGTTCCCAACCATGACAAACGACTCATTACAGAATGCATTTACATACAACTAGAACCCCTTCCTGTTAATCAAAAGACTGACAAACATAACTTGTCACTAGCTTATTCTCAAATATTAAATTTAATAAAGCATCCCTAGCTCATTTTTAAACAACCATCTGATCATCTCTTCATAATTTTTATTTATTTATTATCAATTTTTTTTTATTTATATATTTATTTAATTTTCGTACTCCCCTTCTTTATTTATTTATTTGTTTACCTACTAGATTACTGTTTATTTATCATTTCCTTCGACAGCTCCTTATCGTCATTCGTTATTACCTTATCATCATTCATCATTTATCATCGTCATCCGTTATTACTTAAAATCTTTTAATCTTTACCTCGTCACTATTTCTTACAATTTTATCAAATACTCATAAGTAATAACTCTAGTACTCTCAAGTAATAACTTTTGGCTATTTTTTAACAATCGAATCAGTAAACATAACTTAGCTTCTTGGAATTTTCCTAACGGACATTTTAGTTCTCATATTTTCCGTTCCACGCAATGAGCGTTTTTTAAACTGAGAAACATCACTTCTGTAGGCAAAGCTTTCACGTTGTCACGTAAGTGTTTCTTTCTTATTGATAAGGGTCTTTTTTCATCGCCCATTTCTTTCTCCCCCTTTCCATACTCATATCTTTCTCCGTTACATATCCTGACATATAATTATTAGTTTAATATTACATTATTTTAAAATTTAAATTATTTTTTATTCATACTGTTTCTCTTTTGTAATGACTATATTTTTTTATATATTACCTATACTCTTAACTATGTTTTTAATATATTACCGTCATATATCAACTCAAAATTGTTAATATTTAAAATTTTAATTGTTCACATATTTTTCCTTTATCATTTTTTTTCATTTACTTAGTCTCTATTTATATATTCTCATTACAATATTATCATCTCAATTATGTTTACTTCCATACTTTATAACTATCATCTTAATTTTGTTTATTTCCATACTTTATAACTGTCACCTTATTTCCATACTTTATAATTGTCATCTTATTATCATTTCACATTTAATATTATTTATGTTCCCATAATTTATTACTGTCATATTATTATTATATACCTAACGCATTATTAAGTCTATAATTACATTGGTTGTTATCTTGTTTCTTTTAGCCCTGATGAAGGCCCACATTGTAGGCCGAAACGTCGGCACATAATTAAAATAACGCTTATTTTTAATTGTGTGTTTTTAATTTATGACCGCACCCCCAACCATCTTCCTCATCTAAAGGTTTAATAATGATGGAGTTTTGTTGACCGTTGAGAAATTAGATGAGGAAGATGGTTGGGGGTGCGGTCATAAATTAAAAACACACATTTAAAATAAGTGTTATTTTAATTATGTGCCGACGTTTCGGCCTACAAGTGATGAAGGCCCACATTGTAGGCCGAAACGTCGGCACATAATTAAAATAACACTTATTTTAAATGTGTGTATTTAATTTATGACCGCACCCCCAACCATCTTCCTCATTTAAAGGTTTAATAATCAGGAGTCAGTCTTTTTTTAAATATTTTTAATTTTGCCAACGTTTCGGCTCAAGCTTGTGAGCCATCATCAGGGCATTACTGAACCATGTCCAAGCATAAACTCTTGTTATCCGTGCATTAATAATATCTATACATCCTCAATATAATAGATTTATTTATTATCTCTTTATCTTTGCAGATTCAGGATCAAAGATTTCATCTAACGAAAAAAGTTTAATTCTTTTTTTTATAATTAATCGTTTAGTTATTAATTTGAAAACCCTAAAATTACCATTCATTTTTACTTTCACTTACTATATATAGTAAGGGGGAGTATTGCGATCGTGAAAATTTTCGAATTCCACTTTTCAACGGAAATACACTTTTTAGGGTTCCCTGAGCCCAAATAACCAAGTCCCGCAAAAAAGTCTGTGTGTGTGTGTGTGTGTGTGGTAACTCCCGGGCGGAAAAAAGTAAGTCCTATGAAACAGAAATTTCATAGTTAAGACAACTATACGCCTGAGACGTGACAAAACATTTTTCATCAAAATGAGCTTACCAGAAGAGGCACTTTATACCATGCATTTTGCACCTTTTTTCGGTTTTCTCTAAAAGGGTTCCGACGATTTTGATTAAACTCGCTATATCGGTGTAAAATTTAATGAGCTTTAATATCATGTAGGTTTTATTCTGATTAAAATGGTCTGACAGGGCTTAAATGCCGATATTTTTTTCCCCTAAAGTACTTTTAATTTTGTAGATTCAATAAAAATAACTATATTATCTTGTTAACGCTGATGAAAAACAGGTAAATATATAAATTGAATAAATTCGATACCCAACTGAAGGAGAAAACAGAAAAAATATTTTTTTTAATGCAATTTTTCGTTTTTGAACATAAGAGCAGTAATATACATGTATGATATACCGTTGGAAAGCTAAAGATTTTAGAAAAAATATTATCTCATACACAAGCTTTTAAAAGTAAATAGAGAGTGATGAAAAGAACATAAAACTAAGTGAGTGTTTTACATAATAATAAATAGATTTTTTAATAAAACACATGTTTCTATATAAATTCAATTTAAATAATTCCTTAATAGTTTCACGTATTTTTATCTGTAACTGTTTTTGAAAATTCTTTCAATGATTTTAAAAATGGAGGTAAGTGAAAGTCGTGTGTTGCCCGCACCTAATTTTTTTCTTCTTCTTTGGTTGATTACAATTGTTCATTATTGAAAATAATAAACCGAAAATATACAGGGTGTATGTTTTAAAACTATACAGTATAACTCGTAAATGCCTCGTCATATTGATAGAGTAGATATTAGATCTCAAGAGAAACAAAAAAGTTCATTCGATCAATAGTCGGTTTTTTACATTCATTTACCTACTTATATATGAAATATATAATAAGGGAAAGTATTGCGTATTGTGATCTGTGGGTGTGTGTGTGTGTGTGTGTGTGTGTGTGTGTGTGTGTGTGTGTGTGTGTGTGTGTGTGTGTGTGTGTGTGTGTGTGTGTGTGTGTGTGTGTGTGGGTGTGTGTGTGTGTGTGTGTGTGCGCGCGCGCGCGCTAGTGTGTGTGCGTGTGGTTAGTAGTGCAAAAAGGAAAAGTCTTACGAAAATGAAATTTCATATTTAAAGTTCATATTAACTAATACGTCCGAGATGTTACAGCAACTTTTTTATTTACATCAGCTAACCAGAAGAGCCACTTTATACCATCCACTTTGCACCGTTTTACGTTTTTAAAAAACGGCACTTACGATTTTGATTAAAGTCGCTATATCGATGTAATATTTAATGAAGTTTAATATCATGTAGGTTTTGTTCTGATTGAAATAGTCTGACAGGCCGTAAATGCCGATGTATTCAATTTTCCTCCTTTAAAGTACATTTAATTTTCAAGTTTTTATTAAACTACTATATCATCTGATATGGTATGATATCAACCCTTCTGTATGCTTCTGAAATATGGAGCTTAAGATATCTAGAAGCTGTTGAAGTGATACAACTAAAGTTCCTGATGCAACTACTCAGATGGCCAAGGAGTACTGCCAACTACATAGTTCGTCTTGAAATCGGCCGAAACCCGTTGAGCGTCAGGATTTTGAAGAAGGCTGTGAACTACTGGTCCAGATTGTCAATCATGTCGAAGGAGAGGCTGCCAGGACTTTGTTTCAACAGACTGATTTCGCTGCATGCAAGGAACCCTGATATAAAGTTTAACTGAGTCTCACAAGTTAGATCGACGGCTGCTCAACATGGCTGTGAAGAAGAATTCAGTGTATTGTGCCCGAATGGATTATTAAAGGGCAGAGATGCAATAATGGAAAAGATAAAAAATCATAACCTTTCAATAGACATCCACCGATCTCTCAATTCTAACCATAACCCCATATATAGAACTATCTCCAGCTTCAATATCTCCAGCCCAGAGACCTATCTGACATATACAGCCAACATAAAAAAAATAAGATCATTGAGCCAGTTAAGAATTTCGAGCCCTGAACGTACCACACTTTATGGAAAACCAAACTGTTCATCTTCAAAGCACAAGAACCTGCACTTTCTGTGGTCAGTTTATCTTGAACAGCCTGTTTCATGTCCTTCTCTACTGTGAAAAGCTCATAAAAGACAGAGAGAGATATTTACAACCATTTTTATCAGGATCCAGTGATGACCAAAAAATTTCTTCAAATAGACAATATTGAAAAACTGAACAACATTTTCTGGTTCACTAAGTCAGCATGTAATACCCTGGATAACTTGAACTGTGAAGGCCCACACACCAATTAAGTGTCTAGTTATCTAAGGTTAACTGTTTATCATTTTTCATTCTACGGCGAATGTTTTCAGTTTTTTTCAAGTTGTTAATTGTTTTTTTGTTTTTATGTTTAGTGTCGTTTTTCTATTATATATCAATTAAATGATAAAATGTATTATTTAAATAGTTTACTATTATTATTTTTCAATTTTTCACAAGAGCGAATAAATGTACATTTATTATTAACTAGACTCTGTTGGCAATTGAAGAGATTTATAATTTGAATTGATTTGTACAAGAATGTAAATCTTAAATCAATTAAATTCTATTCTATTCCATATCATCTGATTAGGGTTTCTAAAAACCCTTCTGCGTTTCTGCGGCCAGTCAAAACTCGATTCGGCCATCGCTCTGTAGACATTCGCTTAATGTGGCAATACCACCTTCTCTTCTTGGCTGTCCAGTTTGTTGTTGAAGACTGACGAACCTCCATTCTCTCCGGAATGACATCATTCCAAAGTCTATCCATTCTTGTTACACGTATACATCTTTCGCCAAAAGTCCATCTCCACTGTTTGAAGCTTTGAATTATAGCAGGGATAACATGGCCCAAGTTCCAGCTGCAAACGTTAAGATTAGTGATCTAAAAAAAAAAATCTTCTCTTCAAAAATAACTGAGTTATTGAATTAAAACGATTTTCATCGACCGCCATTTAAAAACTAAGCAGCTGACATCAGCGACTAGGTGTTAGGATCATCGTTGCATGTCCTAGTACTTTTGTAGCAAATTACGAAGAAAATTGTTTAATTGGTATATTTACACGAGCTAGTATCGATATATATCCATTGTTCCTCCCGATTAGAGATTGCAATCCGGAAAACCGGATCCGCATGATAGCAATTTTTGGCCAAATAGTGCAGTTTAATAAAAAAAAGTACTTTAAATGCGTTACATTTGGTGTACATGTATGGTGGTGTCGTTTCGACGCCAAATTAGATTACGTCATTAGTTCAATCCAGCATCATTCGTTCGCCTTTCACGAGACAGTACATGTGTTTTTGTTTTGTCGGTGCTTCACCTAAATGCAAGTTAACAGGTATTATTATCTTGGATATACGCGAGCTATAGCAGTCTATAAGTTGGCTGTAGAGGAACTTCTGAAGCAACTCTAACTTGTTCTTTTAGAGAAATTGCTCACTCACGTACTGACACACTCACGTGTTTTGGTACTGAATTATATGATAAACTGTTACAAATCTATTGAAATCTAGGAAGACTAGCTACGTTACTGCTCACGTCTTTCCATACTTCACTTTCTCAGATAGCTCAACTAATTTATTAAGTTACTTTATAAAATCCTATATAATTATCCTTGCGTAATTAACTCAGATGGGAATTGTGATAACAATAATTTTAGATTATTTGAAAATGCTATCAATCACAAACAACTCTTATATTAATGATAGACACAATCATATTTTGATGAATATGTCTGATGAAAGGCATAATTATCACAATAATGAGTTTGTATTATGAGTATAAATCTTTAAATTATTCAACTGGCAATATTTCTTTTTTAAATAGTATGTAAGTACTAATAACTTTATATATATATTATCAAAAATCAATTTGGATTTTGGATAAAGGGTGGTAGAAAACAAATAGTCTTTATTTTCAGCAAATAGTAATCTATAGCCGACTGTTTTAGTAGCCATTACAATTTTACTTGTTACCTAAACTACTAAACTTTAATTTGTTTGCTCCATATCTAATCCTAGTATAACTTTTATTTTATAAACTTCCTATTATAAATACAATTATACTAGAATAACATACTAACAGTTCATCTTGGATCGAAAAGTGAAAATCAACCTGATTTAGTCATACCATCCGGATCCGTCCGGATTGATGAAATTTGGGACCGGATCCGGCCGGATTGAAAATGACGCCGGATTGCAATCCCTACTCCCGATGTACTTAGCCCTGGAGGGCGTGATGCGGACTGGGTAGGACGGCGGTAGGTAGCGGCTCTGCCCCAGCCCCCACTGGCTATTGCTATACGCTGCTCACCATCTGCTCTCTGTCTGTTGTGTCCTCAGTCCTCAGTGCTCTGTCTATCATCTTAATGGTTCTCTATTATCGGCTCCATTGTCAGCTACTTCGGGGGGCTTCCCAAAGTATCCAAGATATTTTACAGGAGTCACCTAATCGGTGATGTATGATACGTCAAAGTGTCTGCTTTGCGGTACAATAGCCTAGTTAGCTTCCTTCAATTTTGATCTAATCGATCGCTGTTCGTCAACCTAATAGTCTACACCGGTGGTTCCCTACCAAAAACACTGCAAATTATTACACAATGGATTATTATTTCCAAATAACAATATTAGGGTATAGTTGTTGATAAAGCTGTACATAGGAAATTAAGTAATATGAAAAGCCATAAATAATTCAAAAGAAAATAGCATATCACCACTGCTAATTTCAAAAGCTATATCTCTGCTAGTTCTTAACCAATTTCGATGATTCTTTTTTCATTCTGTAGAAAATTTAAAATTCAATATGCATTGGTTCTCTAAAAAAATAATGGTTACAGTATGGTGGTCCATGGTTAGGATAATTCATTATTCCTTTTTACCTAGAGGTGAAACCATTACCTCTACAACGTACTGCAATGAAATTGACCAAATGCACACAAAATTATTCAAAAGAACCACCTGGACTGGTAAATCGGAAGGGTCCTGTACTCTTACACGACAACGCTAGATCCCATGTTTCAAAACATACCGTGCAAAAATTAAAAGAACTGGGCTACGAAGTTTTTTCCGCCCCCACCATATTCTCCCGACTTTTCTCCAACAGATTACCACCTGTTCAGGAATTTAGACAACTTCAACAAAGGAAAACTTTTTGAAAATGATGATCAAGTGAAAAGTGCGTTTTCAGATTTTGTTTCACTTCAAAGCTCGAGAGTTTTTCAGTTCGGGGATACAAAAAGTTGGTGTCACGTTGGGAAAAATGTGTAGAAAAAGAAGGTAAATACTTCGAATAAAATTATCTTGTTTTCATATCGTATTTTCAATAAAAATCCTTTACCTTGAAAACGGACATTTTGTGTGACAGACCAATACATCATATCTCCTTTAAATCACATCTTCAATATTATCCAGGAGGCTTTTCAAATGAGAAGCATAATTTAGGTTACCTAAAGTATCAAAAAATTATACCTTTAATTTATTCAAATGATTATAATTTTAATGCTGCCAAAACTTTTTTTCAATACAGATAACAAGCTAAAGTTTGTTCTAGATCGGTTCTGCCGTTTTACTGTTTCTAAAAGCGGAACAATACAGCTATTTTTTTCTCTCCACTATTTGGATACATGTCAGGAGTTTATTGTTGTCGAGTGTTCTGAAAAACATTCTAAAGCTACTTTGAAAACGGTTAAATCTTTTTCTTGTAAAAAGGAATCAAAACAAGGCCAGCAGACTCATAGCAAATCACTATTTATAAAATTTAAAAATAGAAATCCCTTACCAGAGTTGCACCACTATAAACTGTTTCATTACTAGAAAAACAAGCTCATAAAATGGGTATTTTTACTTCGGCTTATATTTATATTAAATATGTGTTATCAACGAAATACGCTTATTAAGTTTCTTTGTGTCACAAACGAAATTGTGCACACTCACAGGCTGTTTCATCAATGTCTCGTTATATTGTGAAAACGGATATTAGACATTAACTGGAACAAAGATGTTTAAATAACCCGCAGTCTCTGATTCTCATGTATTTGAGCGAAGAATTAATTTTTCAAAAAAACCAATTAAAAACATATTTATTGATATTTATAACTGTATCAACAAAAATACATAAAGTAAAGTGATGGTAGTATAGAAAACTGTTATGAAATATTGTTTTTTTTCACATGAAATGTTCGTGTTTATAGCTTCTGAAATACATACAGGTCTCTGTTATTTTCCTCCGAATGTTTACATATTTAAAGTAAACAGTTACTAATCCAGGGATCACTTATAGCTGGGTGGTTAGCATAACAGCCTCCTTTGCCAAAGGTCACGGGTTCAAACCCGCAGGTGGTCCTATGATTTTTTAATGGGAGTAAAAAATCCTTAGTCATGCCGCCCTTCGGAAGAGACGTATAAAGGTGGTCCCGAGCCGGTGCGACGTCAGGTACTCGTTAAAGATCCCTATCCTAATAAAACCTGGATAAGCAAAATTTAGGACTCCCACTGTTGCATCGTCCATGTAAAGACACTACACAGTGACAGCACTCTAAAAATATTCTAAACTATTGAGTTGTGTCACATGAAATGTCCGTTTTCAAGGTAAAGGATTTTTATTAAAAATACAATATGAAAACAAGTTTATCCCCCAACTGAAAAACTCTGAGCTTTGAAGTGAAACAAAATCTGAAAACGCACTTTTCACTCGATATGTTTGAGTACATCGTTGTCTATTACTGACAGAGGTCTTCCTCGGGGCAAGTTTTCCAAGTCGGGATCCACAGCTGAAAACTTAGTAAACTGACGGCGGTCCGTTCATCAACACCCTTTCCCAAACGCCTTGCAAATATTTCTAGCGGCCTCAGCTGCTGAATGGCCGAGTTTAAACTCGTACAAAAATATTACTCGAAAATCGCGTGTTTCCATGTTTATATTTGGAGGTATACTAAAAAGTGGATAATTGATTGGGAAGCTAATGTTTATAATACAAAGGTAAAGGATTAGTAACTGTTTACTTTATATATGTAAACATTTGGAAGAAAACAACAGAGATCTGCAAAATCCTTTATGTATTTCAAAAACTATAAAAACGGACATTTCATGTGAAACAATCCAATAGAAGGTCTCGTGGCTATGTTTTTTTCAGACGCCTCTGAGGATTATCAGAGATTGAAGAGGAAGCAGGATTGAAACTAATGGATTGTAGTGGGAATGGAGTTTGTCATAGAAGGAATGGTACCTGGTTCGGGCTAAGTCAGCAACATAGGGAACATTAAGGTCTTTATGAATGAGTTTGTTTGTGACAAAGTAAGGAGCATTGAGGATTTTACGAAAGATTGGATACGAGAGGAATTCGATGGTTTAGTTGTATGCTAGCTACTGTGCTACAGGTGACCCCGCTTTGCTTACTATTTTAATGCGTTGTAACTCTTGTTAGATTAGTCTTAATGTCAAAGATGGTCATTGCAAATTTGTGCCTTAACATTGCTGCTTACCGGACATATTTGATGTGGAAATTAATCTCTTAAAATATCGGCAGCTGGATATATCATATGATTATAGAATTCCATACCAACTGTGAATTTATATAACTTAGTGAGATCCTAACGGATATTAAAACGTTTTCATTTTAAATTTTGCCGTTACCTCCATTTAGCTCTATTAGTATTTGATTTTGAGCGTGGAAATGCAAGACGTGTGGTTAATAGCTGGAGGACTTCCTGTTGGAGAACCGTTTGGACCTTCCGTGATTTGGGAGGCAGTGTCACAGTGGTACGCCATGCGATAGTTCCGTTAGCAGCAGGAAGTCAGCCACTCCCATCTTGATCTTATGATAAGCTATAGTTAATAGATTCAAAAGGATACAGACCAAAGCAGCGGGTTCAAACCCGATATATGGTCGTCCTAAGGTTTTTAAATTAATTAAAAGGGTACATAAAATGGTCGTCCTTAGCCTTTGCGATACCAAGTACTCGTTAAAGATCCCTATCCTAATAAAACCTAGATAGGCAAAATTTAGGACTCCCACTGTAGCATCGTCCGATTAGCCACAGTAGCATAAAGTGACGTTAAATCTCTAAATAACAACACAGCACACTCCCTTAAAATTTTGATTACCTATCTTTTTGTTTGTTATTTCATTATGTTGTAAACATTTATAATTAATTCAAACTCCTATAATTCGTGCTGCTTCTTATTGTGGGTTTACATTAAAAAATGAACTATTTTAATCGTCAAAAAAAAAACAAAAAAAAAAAAACAATTTCTAGGTATAGTCAAGTCAAATGAGGTTTCACCGTTTCAAGATAGGATGAATCCAAATATTGGTATAAAAAAATTTGGCTGACCGCCCGCATTTTTAATAAAGGAATATTTTCTGGTATGCCAAATCTCTGCCGTTAAAATCAATTTAAGGGGATCAGCTGTAGCATGGTGGTTAGCATAACAGCCTCCTATGTCCAAGGCCTCGGGTTCAAACCCGCAGGTGGCCTTCGGATTTTTTTATGGTAGTAAAAAATCCTTAGTTATACCGTCCTTCGGAGGAAACGTATAAAGGGGGTCCCGTGCCTTTGCGATGTCAGGTGCTCATTAAAGATCCCTATCCTAATTAAACCAGGTAGGCAAAATTTAGGACTCTCATTGTAGCAACGTCCGATTAGCCACAGTTCATTCCTTAAAAGTTTACTTACTATCTTTTTTACTTTCACTTACTATATATAGTAAGGGGAAGTATTGCGATCGTGAAAATTTTCGAATTCCACTTTTCAACGGAAATACACGTTTTAGGGTCCCCTGAGTCCAAATAACCATGTCCCGCGAAAAGGTCTGTGTGTGTGTATGTGGTAACTCCAGGGTGGAAATAGTAAGTCCTATGATAACTGAAATTTCATATTTAGGACAAATATACGCCCGAGACGTGACAAAACTTTTTCATCAGAATGAGATTACCAGAAGAGCAACTTTATACCATGCATTTTGCACCTTTTTTCGATTTTCTCGAAAACGGTTCCGACGATTTTGATTAAACTCCTTAAATCGATGTAAAATTTAATGGGCTTTAATATCATTTAGTTTTCATTCTGATTAAAATGGTCTGGCAGGGTTTAAATGCCAATATTTATATTGTTTTCCTGTAAAGTACCTTTAATTTTGTCAATTCTATAAAAATAACTATATTATCTTGTTACTACTGATGAAAAACAGGTAAATATATAAATTGAATGAATTCGATACCCAACTAAAGGAGAAAACAGAAAGAAATATTTTTTTAAAGCAATTTTTCGTTTTTGAACATAAGAAAAGTAATATACATGTGTAATATATCGTTGGAAAGCTAAAGATTTAAGAAAAAAAAATTATCTAATACACAAGAGCTTGTAAAAGTTAATAGAGACTGATAAAAAGCCGATAAATCTAAGTGATTGTTTTAGATAATAATATCATCGATTTTTTTAATAAAACAAATGTTTTCATAGAGATTCCTTTTAACTAATTCATCAATGGTTTCTCTCATTTTTATCTCTAGCTGTATTTGAAAATTCTTTAATTGATTTTAAGAACGGGGGTAAGTGAATGTCGTGTGTTGCCCGCACCAGATTTTTTTATTGCAGTTTGCTCCTTATTGTTGGTTTATTTTTAATAAATTAAACAATGTATTTAAGTTTTTCAGTTAGTATCTTCTTTTCATCTCTCTCCATTACCTTATACAACTTTGTGTTTAAGATAGAAAAAAAAAATGTGAAGTCTAGAGCTGCCCAACAGTATATATTATATTATACATCCATATATATTATATTATACATCCACACACACACACACACACACTATATATATATAATATATATATATATATATATTATACATCCATATTACGAATTCCGTTTTTCACCAATACTAACTCACCCTTCTAAAATATGACATTCTAGTTTAATACAACTTATCGTTTTTAAACATGGACTATTTTAAAGGCCGTAGTATTTTGGAGTCAAGAGAACCTGAAATAAAAAAAAGTTGTTTTGGTTATGTAATGTATTGAGGATACTGAGAGGAGTTCATAATTAAATAATTTTAATATTAAACAATTAATGATAACGAACCTTTGTTGGCAAAACATCAAAAGGTGTTTACCTAGCCCCCTAGATTTCCCATCGGTATGGCCCCCCGCGGTACCAGAAACCTCTGGTAGTTTCCCCCCAGCGGCGGCCAACAAGAATATTAAGATGGATCAAAAGATAAGAATAATAGCACAAAGGCTATACCGCCAACCGGGGCACTTCCCATCTCGGCCCACCCGAGGTGACGAGAATGAGAGAGAAGTACCGGAGAGTGAGTCAAGTTTTATCTTCAAGAAGAGTGAGTCGGGTTCCATCTACAAGAAGAGGAGGTGGCCGTCGGGTTCTGAGAGCAGCTGGAGGATGAAGCAGAGAATGGACGTCTTAAGATGATTCCACCTTCGCCAGCCGACAGTGTGTTAAAGGTGTCTCGTAATTTTAATATTGTATGGCAAAGGTAGTAGTGAAAATGTCCCTCAGTATTCTCAATCAGAGTTTTAGGCAATGTGTTAATATAATGATATGTGTAAATTAATAATTATATAATGTATTAATTGAATCTTGTTTACTTTAATCTCTCATCCTATTGGATTGGTAAACACGATACCTTTGGAAAGAAGATCCATGGTATCATTAAATATAGTTTATATATTGACTAAATATAGTAAGTAAGCTAGTTTTTGAAGCTACCGCTGCCTTAGAAAAGCAGCCGTTCAAAAACATAGCAGTTAAAACCTCAAATTCTAATTTTTTTACGATTACTCTACCCTTTATGTTTCCCTACTTTATACATCATACAATAGTAAGTGAAACTAAAAATTAATAATAAATGCGAAATTTCCAATGGACTGTAAATATTTACACACACAATTTTTTTTGTTGCGGGAATTGGTAATTATGATTCAGGAGACCCTAAACCATTTATTTTTGGTGAAAACTCGAATTCGAAAATTTTCACCATATTAATACTTTTCCCTACTACATATATTTCATTTATAGGTAATTGGGGGTAAAAACAAACATTAGATAGATTCATTATCTATTTGTAATAAATAATTATTTTGAATTTGGATTAATTCTTTGATATTGAGAAATATGACACTTTTGTTTTGGTTGCAGGTAGGTTTGGAGATGGTCTGAAACATGAGGAGATATCTTACTGGCTCTGAGAAAGGTATCGTATCAGCTTACTCTTCCATGAGCTAATGTTATTATCTTATCGGAGGAGGCATGTCGTTCAGCAAAGACCGTTACATGATTTTTGGTTTATTAATTTCAATAAATGAACCTTTGTAAACCAAAGCAAAAAAATTTAAAAAATATTGTATAGCTACAAAATAGAAGGTTCTGGTGACAAGTTTATTTATTTAACGCCACTTTATGCTACTATAGCTAATCGGACGATGCTACAGTGGGAGACCTAAATTTTTTAATTAGGATAGGGATGTTTAACGAGTACCTGACATCGCACAGGCTCGGGACCACCTTTGTACGTCTCCTCCGAAGGACGACATAATTAAGGCTTTTATCCTCCCATCAAAAAATCCTTAATGACTTGAAAATGGCGTATTAAAATAAACATACAGATATCAAGTCATGTAACATTCACGCATTCAGGCATTCTGATTGTCCTCCACTAACACTTTACAATGTTCAGTTACTTAAACAAACAGAAATACTTGGGACTTACAATGGATAGACGCCTGACATGGAAATCACACTTAACTACCACAAAAAAAAGTCTGAATCATCGACTATCAATACTTAGACGACTTCTTCACCATAAAAATTATCACTAAGCAACAAAATCATCATATACAACATGTTACTTAAACCTATAGGGACGTACGGTACTGAGGTGTGGGGCTCATGCAAAAAATCACACTTGCAGACAATTCAAATCTTTCAATCTAAATTCCTCCGCTTCATCACTCACTGTCCCTTTTAGGTAACCAACAAATCATTACACAAAGACCTCAACATACCAATCGTAACGGATATCATTAAAAAATATTACAAACATTTTCACGACTCACTCGCTGGACATCCAAACCTACTGGTACAAACATTACTGACTGATACACTACCACAAAACCCACCAAGGAGACTGAAACGCCTCTGGAGCAGAGACCTACTTCTTTAGCAGATCTTCTACGCCAAGGAGTGCCTTCACTGGAAAGTTTCTTCGCTCACGAATTCAGAAGAATCCTGTAGGAGGTTTTTCGTAATGGTCATCAATTTTACAATAAATGCCTAAAGGCATTTGTATATTACTTGTTGTCAAATAAAAAATAAAAAAATTCCTATGACCATCTGCGGGTTTAAACGCATAGAAGGCTGTTATGCTAACCACTATGCTATAGGTGATCCTCCAAGGCGAGGGCATAGTATTAGAATTGTTAGCAGTTGAAGACTTTTACAAAAGAGAGTGTTGTTATCTTAAAGGTTTTCGCGCTCCGCAGATTCGAGCCAAGCGTTGCTCCTAAATGCGCCCTAACAATTAGCGTGAGTGGATTCCTGCCTCTTGCATTAGCCCCAACCTTTTTGTGAATCGTTTGCTTGTTAGCGTTCTTGAGGGAATGTGGAGTGAGGTCAGCTCTTGAAGGTCATCACTTCTACCTCCTTCTTGGTTCAATGTGGAGGGTAGTATAATAGTATTGGGGCGATCGGGTACTGCGGGTCTGTCGGATACACTGGTCCTAGTTATGGTAGGGAGAACGTCCATGGCCTATGGGACATGTACACTGCCGCACAGTGGGCAAAATCACCAATTTAGCTGGACAAAAGTTTAGAATTTTCCAGTGCTTCACCTTGTACCCACTCCCGGTTATTAGGCGGTTGTGTGAACAGGAATGATTCACTCATTTACTATTTATTCGTAAACATATTATGGAGGGAAATATTAGTATTAAGGGTCTTGCCAACTAATAATAAAAAGGTGAAGCACTGGAAAATACCAAACTTTTGACTTGACTTTTGTCCACCTAAATTGGTGATTTTGCCCTGTGTGCGTCGTCCCCGGCATTTCTTCGAAAGTACTGGACCAATTTTTCTGAAACTCGTCACAAAAATACTAACTCATACAACGATAATCCTAACACCTAGACGTTGATATTAATTATACTACTATAATTAATAAAAATTTAATAAACAGATAATAAATTGAAATTTCACCTATATTCATATATCTGTGGGGTCGTGAAAAACTGGATAACTCGAGTTATATCAAAAATGAGTTAACTTCACGAATCGCTCCCTCAGACCGTCTCCCACTTAAATTGGTTAAAGAAATGTGTAAAGGAAGTTGTATGTTATAACTCTATTTTGGATATTACGTAAAGTTTAGATGAGGTAGATGGTTGGGCGTGCTGTCATAAAATAAAAACACACATTTAAAACAAGTGATATTTTAATTATGTGCCGACGTTTCGGCCTACAATGTGGGCCTTCATCAGGGTTGACTCTGAAACGTTGTCTAAAGAAGTCTTTCTAAAGAAGTGACTTCTTTAGACACCGTCGCAGAGTAAAACCTGATGAAGGCCCACATTGCAGGCCGAAACGTCGACACATAATTAAAATAGCACTTGTTTTAAATGTGTGTTTCTATTTTATGACCGCACCCCCAACCATCTTCCTCATCTAATTTCTCAACGGTCAACAAAAACTCCATCATTACGTAAAGTTTAAGTCGCTCACCTGTTAAATGAAAGATTTTGACTTAACCACTTATTCACGATCGCCACAGATATATGCCCTTAACTGATTTATTTTTTAAGATATGTAAATAAATACCAATAAAAAAATATATAAATACCAAAAAAATCATTGAAATCTGTTTAAAAATTGCAAAGATTTGTCGGTTTGAAATTAGCAGTGGTGCTTGACAATTTTTCTTTGTTTTATTTATTATTTTTCATATTAGTAAATTGGCTGTAAACACCTATATATACAGTTAAACTCTAACATAGTTATTTGTAAATATTAAACCATAGTGTAATAATTTGCAGCGTTTTTACTTTCACTTACCTATATCCGATTCCCAACTAAAGGATAATAATAATAATAATAGGCTTAGCGAACCCGAAGGTTCGATGCCGATACCACCAAATTCCGCCCACACAGACTCGTCCAATGTTCACCATTCAAGCCCAAGCTCCCGAGAAACTAACGGATAAAACTAAAAAAATATTTTTTTAATACAATTTTTTGCTTTTGCTTGTGTTCAATAATATACATGTATAATATACCGTTGGAAAGCTAATGATTTTAGAAAAAATATTATCTAGTACACAAGCTTATAAAAGTTATTAAAAAATTATGAAAAGCCAACGAAACTAACCGATTATTTTAGATAATAATGTTATAGATTTTGTTATTGTTAATTTATATATATATATTAATAATATATATATATATATATATATATATAATATATATATAATGTAAGGGAAAGTATTGCGATCGTGAAGATTTTCGAATTCCAGTTTTCAACAGAAATACACATTTTAGGGTCTCCTGAGTCCAAATAACCAAGTCCTGCAAAAAGGTCTGTGTGTGTGTGTGTTAACTCCCGGGCGGAAACTGTAAGTTCCATGAAACTGAAATTTCATAATTAGCACAACTATACGGCCGACACGTTAATCTTTTTAATCAAAATCGGCTTACCAGAAGAGCCTATTTTTTGCATTTTGCATTGCACCTTTTTTCGATTTTCTCGAAAACGGTTCCGACGATCTTGTTTAAACTTACTATATCGATGTAAAATTTAATATAATTTAGGTTTCATTCGGATTAAAATGGTTTGACAGTGCTTAAATGCCGATATTTTAAATTTTCTTACGCTAAAGTATCTCTAATTTTGTAGATTCTATAAAAATGACTATATTATCTTGTTACCACTGATGAAAAACAGCTAAATATGTAAATTGAATGAATTCGATACCCAACTAAAGGAAAAGAACATTTTTTTAATACAATTTTTTGCTTTTGCTTATTTTCAATAATATACATGTATGATATACCGTTGGAAAGCTTGAGATTTTAGAAAAAATATTATCTCATACACAAGCTTTTAAAAGTTAATAGAGAGTGATGAAAAGCCGATAAAACTAAGTGATTATTTTAGATAATAATATAATAGATTTTTTAATAAAAGACATGTTTCTATCGATATTTCATTTCATTAATTCTTTAATGGTTTCACTCATTTTTATCTCTAACTGTATTTGAAAATTCTTTAATTGATTCTAAAAACGGAGTTAAGTGAAAGTCGTGTGTTGCCGGCACCAGATTTTTGCAGTAGAATTGGAAGTATGAGGGTTGTTGTGGTAACATGTATTACTCAAATAATAAGTTACATGTCGAGCAGAACAGGAAATGGGTTTAAACAATTACTAGCCCTGAACGATTACATCGAGTTATCTGGAATCTGTCCCGATGTAACATCATAACCCAGGCTGCGAAAAGCGGATTATTGCCCGCTCCATCGTTCTCAGAAGGGATATCGACACACTTCACTTCGTTTGTCCGATCGCCAGGACATGAAAACTTTGTCCAATTACTGAGTCCCGCATGTAATACAACACCGTAATTCAATAGGGCAGGTTAAGTTGTTAATTAATTTAAAAAAAAAAATTATTTTTATTATTTTGTTTTTGAACATAAGAACAGTAATATACATACACATCTCATACACAAGCTTTTAAAAGTTAGTAGAGAGTGATAAAAGCCGATAAAACTAACTGATTATTTTAGATAATAATATAATAGATTTTTTAATAAAAGACATGTTTCTATAGAAATTCAATTTAATTAATTCTTTAATAGTTTCACTCATTTTTATCTCTAACTGTATTTGAAAACTCTTTAATTGATTCTAAAAACGGACGTAAGTGAAAGTCGTGTGTTGCCCGCACCAGATTTTTCTGAAAGCAACAATTTAAAAAAATAAATACTTTTGCTCTTTCGTCTTTCAGTTGCTTATCAAATTCGTCCAACATTTATGGTATATTTAGACCTCATGATGCCTCGTATTAAGAAAAACTTTTCGACTGATAACCGATTGTGCTTTCTATGATAAATAGTAATGTTTTGGTTTCATTAATAATTTGAGTTGAAAAAGATTTTATAAAAGAAAAGTTTAAAGCTTATCATTCGGTATTGTATTGTTTGCTGTCATGCACCAAATCCATTCTATATAGTTTCATATCTCTCTCTATTTTCCGCTGAGCTGGTTTGGAAAATTATCAGTTCCACAAATTTGGGAAAGTCTTCTAATAGAATAGAATGTTACCGTTTGTTCATTAGGATCTTGGCTTCCTCTGCTTTGTTAAAGCAGGCTATGGAAATACATCTAATATTTATATATATATAGGAAAGAACGAAAAAAACTACAGGACAGTTGTGAGGATTTGCCTTTGGGATCTGATGCTTTCACATATTGACTACATTTTAACTAATTTTCCTAGTTAATTTGTGTATTAGTGAAAATGCTGGGAGTTCTAAAATATATAACCAGACTTCTAAAGATGGGAGAAGATCCCGAAACGTCATGTTGTTGTAATAAAAAAATTAAGTCTTTATGGAAGAAGTTATTCAGCTCGAATATCTACCTTAAGAAAAGAACTAATTTTATTATTCCAAAGGATATGCCCGTTATTCATATTTCAAGGACTTTTTTAATTATTACTTTCACTTACCTATATATGAAATATATAGTAAGGGAAAGTATTGCGAACATGAAAATGTTCGAATTCTTGTTTTCAAATACACCTTTTAGGGTCCCCTGAGTCTAAATAACCAAGTCCCGCAAAAAGGTATGTGTGTGTGTGGTAACTACCGGGCAAAAACAAAAAGTCCTAAAAAAAATGAAATTTCACATTTAAAACTACTATACGCTCGAGATGTTACAGAATCTTATTCTTATTCCACACATTGATATAAGGTTTTTAGTCATCAGGTAGGCTTGACGGTTTGTCCACCGATTTGTTGAGATTCCAAAGAAAGGGGTATTCCCGATTCGTTCTTCCGACAAGTTTATCAAGAAATCGCTTCAAGTTTGTAAGTATACACTATGAACCGTATATTATCTTCTGGAAACTCCCATAAAATTGAGAACTGTATCAGGTTACTATTTCTAATTAGATAACTATTAAGTTACACTAGGCTACTGCGTTATTCCGATGTTTTTACTTTCACTTACTATATATATAGTAAGGGAAAGTATTGCGATCGGGAAAATTTTCGAATTCCAGTTTTCAATGGAAATACGCATTTTAGGGTCCCCTAAGTCCAAATAACCAAGGGCGGAAACGAAAAGTTCTATGAAACTGAAATTTCATATTTAAGACAACTATACGCTCGAGACGTTACAAAATCTTTTTCACCAAAATGAGCTTACCAGAAAAGCCACTTTATACCATGCATTTTGCACCTTTTTACGATTTTTTAAAAACGGCTCTAACGATTTTGATTAAACTCCCTATATCGAAATAAAATTTGATGAGCTTTAATATCATTTAGGTTTCATTCTGATTGAAATAGTACGGCAGGCCTTAAATGCCGATATTTTAAATTTTCTTCCCCTAATTTTGTAGATTTAAAAAAAATTGGTACATCATCGTATTAGCTTTGATAAATAACGGGTTAATATGAAAGATGGGCGAATTTGATATACAACTAAAGGAGAAAAGTGGTTACGGCGGGAAATATTAGTATTAAGCGTCTTACGAATAATTATAAAAAGGTGAAGACTAAAAAAATTCCAAACTTTTGACTTGTGTTTTGTCCATCTAAATTGGTGATTTGGCCCACTGTGCGGCGTATGTGATTAACGGGCGGATAACTGATTTAAATATTATTAATTTGTTTTGAGGACTCAAAAGGAATTTTCTGTTGAAGTAAGGAAGCATTTTATATAATGTTTTTTTCGCTTTATCAATCAAAGGGAAAGTATTGCGATCATGAAAATTTTCGAATTCTAGTTTTAAACGGAAATACACATTTTAGGGTCCTCTGAGTCTAAATAACCAAGTCCAGCAAAAAGGTCTGTGTGGTAACTCCCGGGCGGAAACTATAAGTCCTATGAAACTGAAAGTTCATAATTAAGACAACTATACGTCCAAGACGTTTCAAAATCGTTTTCATCAAAATGAGCTTACCAGAAGAGCCACTTTATATCATGCATTTTGCACCTTTTTTCGATTTTCTCGAAAATGGTTTCAACGATTTTGTTTAAACTCGCTATATCGATGTAAAATTGAATGGGCTTTAATATCATGTAGGTTTCATTCGGATTAAAATGGTCTGACAGAGCTTAAATGCCGATATTTTAAATTTTATTTCTCTAAAGTACCTTTAATTTTGTTGATTCTATAAAAGTAACTATATTGTCTTGTTACCGCTGATGAAAAACAGGTAAATATATAAATTGAATGAATTCGATACCAAACTAAAGGATAAAAAAGAAAAAATATTTTTTTAATGCAATTTTTTGTTTTTTAACTTAAGAAAAGTAATATACATGTATAATATACCGTTGGAAAGCTAAAGATTTTAGAAAAAATATTATCTAATTCTTTAATGGTTTCACTCATTTTTATCTCTTACTGTATTTGAAAATTCCTTAATCGATTCTAAAAACGGAGGTAAGTGAAAGTTGTGTGTTGCCCGCACCAGATTTTTTCTGTTTTAAAAAATGTTTTTATAATATCTTCGTTACTTTTGTTTGTTTTGATTTAACATTATGATTTAATTTTTAAAAAATGTGATGTTATCTGGATTTTTTTTTTTTTTAATATGCTTTTCTCCTCTCCCGCTACTTTCGTGAACTCTCACAATACCTCTCTCTCACTGATTTTCACCTACCTCTTTTCTTACTTTGTAGCACCGCCTCAATTTAAAATGTCGCTAGATACCGCTCATGAGAGCCACAACTTATCATAGATTTTCATTTCATTTAGGATTTCACAGGCTTAATGTATGTCTCGCCAATTACAAGTTTCCTCAAATGTTTTCGAAAAATCGGGAAACTGGATTACTTTAAGTTAACCGGAAGCAGTGAAGTTGAGGTGATACATGTTACTCCTTCCATCCATCTTCTTCTCAGCCCGTGTACCGGAAGTGGAGTATCTGTGTTCGCCGGAGGTACGACAAGATCTCGTACCAGGTACCGTTATCGTTTCCAAGAGGAAGTATTATGAGAAACTGGTGAGAGTTGGGAATATGGTAGAAGCTTGTAGCCTACTCAGAATAGAAATGTAATTCCATGATTTTTCAGTTGAATTGCGTTGTGCGACCCTATAAATAAAACAAAAAGAGAACAAAATTCGAAGTGTCCCAAACAAATTCAAACAGACTTATTGATGTATATAATAAGTGGTCTCAAACTTATGACTGGCATTTATGTGTATAAATCTCTCTCTCTCTCTCTCTCTCTCTCTCTCCATATCTATATCTATTGGGTTGTGTCACATGAAATATCCGTTTTCAAGGTAAAGGATTTTATTAAAAATACGATATGAAAACAAGATAATTTTATTCGAAGTATATACCTCGAGCTTTTTTACTTCCCCAATACACTTTAAATGTCTGGAAACGGTAGATGCACTTGCATTTAGTTGTGCTGAGAGTCCTTTAACTGTTTGGTAGGGGTTTCCTTCTACTGTATGTTTGAGGACATCTTTGTCTATCACGGACGGAGGTCTTCCTCGGGGCAAGTTTTCCGAGTCGATATCCCCAGCTGAAAATTTAGCAAAACCAACGGCGAATGGTCCGTTCATTGACACTCCCTTCCCCAAACGCCTTGCAAATATTTCTAGCGGCCTCAGCTGCTGAATGGCCGAGTTGAAACTCGTACAAAAATATTACTCGAAAATCGCGTGATTCCATGTTCATATTTGGAGGTATACTTAAAAGTGGATAGTTGATTGGGAAGCTAATGTTTATAATACAAAGGTAGAGGATTAGTAACTGTTTACTTTAAATATGTAAACATTAGGAAGAAAACAACAGAGGCCTGCAAAATCCTTTATGTATTTCAGAAACTATAAAAACGGACATATATATATATATATATATATATAATATATATATATATATATATATATATATATAGCTGTTGCCGACTCGTCTACGTCAATTTCTGTTATGATGATAGATAGCTATTAAGAAGTTTTTAAAAGAATATATTTTAAAGTACTTCTGCGTAAATGATATTTTACTTTCACTTATTTATTTTATTGCTCTTGTAGTAGTAGAACATACTGATTTTCTCCGCAACCCGATCATGACAATACGACATACTGTTGGCCTACGTGTTTAAATGTTTGGCTCCTGTTGTTGTTACGGCAAAAGATATATTAACGGGAAATTGAATTCTTTTAAAATAAAAGGTAATTAAAAATCCTTTGGAATCATTGGGATGCGAAGTTAATTTTCCTCGGTTTTTCCAGATTTTCCAATGATTCTTCGACCCTATTGGTCGCAGCGTGAAGTTTTTTTTTATTTGTTTATGTATAATCTTGTATAAATGTATTCAAACACAATATATTTCTTTTCCGCCTGTAGTGGAAATACATAATACATAAAATATCAAACTGTAAAAACTAATAATACTGATACCAATAATAATAATAATACTATTCTGAGTCTATTCATAGTTTTCTTTTTAATTTATTAATTTATCAGTGGTAGTATCTAATTTTCACTAGAAGGATATATATTTGATATTGATGGTAAAAAATGATAAATGTTTGCAATTTTTTGATGCTATTAATGTTCACAATGTTAAAATTTTCACTAGGTGGTAAGTTTTTAATGTACTGGAGTAGGTACCTTCTTCTATATTGCTTACATGACGGGCAGTGGAGAAGAAGATGGTGAAGACAATTAGTGATGTACTGTTTACAGCTCGCAGCGTCATGTTTTACAGCCTTAAGCCATCCTCGATAAATGGACTAACCAACACAAAAATAATTTTTCAATTCGAACCAGTAGTTTCTGAGATTAGCGCGTACAAACAAACGAACTCTTCAGCTTTATAATATTGGTATATATAGATGTGTGTGTGTTTAAAATATGTTTTTACGTATTAGACCTATGCCCAAGCGTCAAGCGTCAGGTGTAGAACGAAATTATTAAATTGGACCTGGAGGGAACCTGAAAAACCGGCTGCTAGTCCTCTTGTTGTCAACCTGTTCCGGTGTCGATAGTCCTTCTTTATGGTGGGGCTATTTGCTTGGAGGGTAGAGGGACGCTAGGAGGGTAGCGGGGCGCTTGGAGGGTACATGCTAGATCTGTAGCTATTTAATTACAATTGTTAGTATTAAGGTTTACATGTTAATTCTTATCAGTCTAACGTATATTGATACGAGTATCTGATATAGCACAATCCTGTCCACCATTTTACGTTTCCTCCGAAAGCATTTTTCACCCCCACTAAAATATTGTAGGAACATCTGCCTGGTTTTATATTAAATTTTAGTTATTCATAGCTTTGCGGATTGAAGTGAACTCCTAGAGCCTGGTTCTTTTACTTTCACTTACTATATATAGTAAGGGAAAGTATTGAGATCCTGAAAATTTTCGAATTCCATTTTCAACGGAAATACACATTTTAGGGTCCCCTGAGTCAAAATAATCAAGTCCCGCAAAAAGGTCTGTGTGTGTGTGTGGTAACTCCCGGGCGGAAAAGTCCTATGAAACTGAAATATCATAATTAAGACAACTATACGCCCGAGACGTTACAAAATCTTTTTCATCAAAATCGGCTTACCAGAAGAGCTACTTAACACCGTGCATTTTGCACCTTTTTATGATTTTCTCTAAAGCGGTTTGAACGATTTTGATTAAACTCGCTATATCGATGTAAATTTTAATAGGCTTTAACATCATATAGGTTTCATTCGGGTTAAAATAGTCTGACAGGGCTTAAATACCGATATTTTAAATTTTCTTTCTCTAAAGTACCTTTAATTTGTTTCTATATAAAAATAATATTATATTATCTTGTTACCACTGATGAAAAACAGGTAAATATATAAATTGAATGAATTCGATACCTAACTAAAGGAGAAAACTGAAAAAAATATATTGTTTATGCAATTTTTTGTTTTTGAACATAAGAACAGTAATATACATGTATGATATACCGTTGGAAAGCTTGAGATTTTAGAAATAATTTTTCTCATACACAAGCTTTTAAAAGTTAGTAGAGAGTGATGAAAAGCCGATAAAACCAACTGATTTAATAATATAATAGATTTTTTAATAAAACACATGTTTCTATATAAATTCCATTTAATTAATTCTTTAATGGTTTCACGCATTTTTATCTCTAACTGTATTTGAAAATTCTTTCATTGATTTTAAAAATTGAGGTAAGTGAAAGTCGTGTGTTGCCCGCATCAGATTTTTTTTATTCGATCGTTTCTTCTACTAGGCCATTTCTATAATACAGAGTTTCGGTAGAGGTAATCGCTCGCAATGTACGTGATTCAGTGTAGCCCACTAAAATTCTAAATATTTATCTAATATTTAGCATTAGGGAAGTGAGGGGAAAAGGGGGAGAGACTTGCCCTTAAATTGGTAATATGAAGCACTAGGGGTGGACATAATAGAATGATGATTATCAAATCATTCGATTATTCCAATCATTCGAATTAATCGATTATTAGATTAATCGGTATGGAGAATCGATTGATCATTCGAAATGTATTTTTTAACGATAATCGAAGGGTCGAAGGGTGATAAGGGGTTAGGATAACCGAATGACTTTCTTTTTTTTTTTATCACATACATTTTATGCATATTTGCACCACCTAGGCTGAGCCAGCTCAGCAACCATAGAGAGGGGAATTGTGCCATATTGTCTTTCAGGATGAATGCATATTAATCATTCGATTCTTTAAATCATCGAAGTCCGATCATTCGATTATGACCACCCTTATGAAGGACTTCGCTAATAATTTTTTTTAAGAACAGCATATATTATTAGCAGTGGCTCTAAATGGGTTGTTAACTACTGGTAAGTGTTAATTAGGACAAAAGAAAAGGGCAATTTTTACATTAACTTACTATATATAGTAAGGAAAGTATTGCGATCGTGAAAATTTTCGAATTCCAGTTTTCAACGGAAATCCACATTTTAGGGTCCCCTGAGTCCAAATAACCAAGTCCCGCAAAAAGGTCTGTGTTTGTATGATAACTCCCGGGCGGAAACGAAAAGCCCTATGAAACTGAAATTTCATATTTAAGATGATTATACGACCAAGATGTTACAAAAACTTTTTCATCAAATTCGGCTAAACAGAAGAGCCACTTTATACCATGCATATTGCACTTTTTTATGATTTTATCAAAAGCGGTTCCGACGATTTTGTTTAAACTCGCTATATCGATGTAAAATTTAATAGGCTTTAACATCATATAGGTTTCATTCTGGTTAAAATAGTCTGACAGAGCTTAAATGCCGTTATTTTAAATTTTCATACTATAAAGTACCTTTAATTTTGTAGATTCTATAAAAATAACCACATTTTCATAGAACAAAATATATTGTTTATGCAATTTTTTGTTTTTGAACATAAGAGCAGTAATATACATGTATGATATACCGTTGGAAAGGTAAAGATTTTAGAAAACATATTATATCATACACAAGCTCTTAAACGTTAATAGTGATGAAAAGCCGATAAAACTAACTGATTATTTTAGATAATAATATAATAGAATTTTTAATAAAACACATGTTTCTATATAAATTCCATTTAATTAATTCTTTAATGGTTTCACGTATTTTTATCTTTAACTGTATTTGAAAATTCATTCATTGATTTTAAAAATTGAGTGATTATTTTAGATAATAATATAATAGATTTTTTAATAAAATACATGTTTCTATAGATATTCCATTTAATTAATTCTTTAATGGTTTCACTAATTTTCATCTCTAACTGTTTTTGAAAATTCTTTAATCGATTCTAAAAACGGAGGTAAGTGAAAGTCGTGTGTTGCCCGCACCAGATTTTTACTACTTGAAATGATATCTGCTAAGCCTATAGCAAGATAAGGCAGAAGTATTACATACATACAGTAGGTGACTGCGATGGTGCTACATAGATATGGCACTAGGCTACAACAAACTGCCCTAGCCGTTAAGTTTCATCTTGTTTTCTCTTTTCATGTTTACCTTTCTTTTTTTATATATTTCACAGCCCCAGAAAGTACACAATTCACCTTTCTCTTGTAATATATAGTCACCTTCCGCTGTTCTAGCTGCTGTGTCAACGGGATTAGAATAGTTTTACCGTTTCTTTTCTCATCTCATAGACATACTTTTATTTTATTTTTTTTCTTGCTTAGTGCGACGTGTATCCTTTGATGTATGCGCTAATGGTTCATCAATAATGTTTAATCTATATTTATAAAATCTCATGTTAACTCTCACTCAATGTAGTCATCACTGTATCTTGAATCACTGTAGCTTATGGTTGTGAAACTAAAATTTTTAATGCATGTCCTCTTTACCATCTATGGGAAGTCCCCTGGGGCACACCCAGCCTCTTTAACGTTGGTATTCAAAATAGGGGGAAAAACCTGATCTCGGCCTAACCACCTCATTGCAGAGCACTGTTACTCCTAGAAACAGTAACAATCTCTATATGTACTCAGTCCAAATAACCTAGTCCCGCAAAAAGGTGTGTGTGTCCGTGTCCGTGTGCGTAGTCGTACGAAACTGAAATTTCATATTTAAGACAACTATACGCCCGAGATTTTACGAAAACTTTTTCATCAAAATGAGCTTACCAGAAGAGCCACTTTATACCATGCATTTTGCATTTTTTTACGATTTTCTCAAAAACTGCTCTAACGATTTTGATTAAACTGCCTATATCGATGTAAAATTTAATGGGCTTTAATGACATGTAGGTTTCTTAAATTGTCTTCCTCTAAAGTACCTTGAATTTTGTAGGTTTCAAAACATTAGGCATATTATCTTGTTAGCGTTGGTAAATAACGGCTGAATATGGAGATTGAGCGAATTTGATAAACAACTTAAGGAGAAAAGTACAAAAAATATTGTAATGCAATTTTTGTGTTTTCGAACACGAGAGTGGTAATATAGATGTATAATATACCGTTAGAAAGCTAAAGATTTTAGAAAAAATATTATCTAACACAAAGAATTTTAAAGGTTAATGGAGAGTGATGAAAACCCGATTAACTAGCTGATTGTTGTAGATAAAAATATATTAGATTATTTAATAAAACATATGTTTTTCTAGAAAATCAATTTTATTCATTCTTTAACAATTTATTTGTATCTCTAAATGTATTTAAAAATTCTTAAATTGATTTAAACAACGGAGGTAAGTGAAATTCGTGTGTTGCGCGCACCAGATTTTTTATTTTATCTTACTGTCTCAGATTAGCTTATAATAAGGTTAGGGAAAATTCGTCTTGAAGTGATTGAACAAAAAATACATAAACTTTAAAAAAAATTGTGTTTAGAACGACTCAAAAACTAGATCTCACCTGAAGAATAATATATTGGGTTGATGCAAAATTAATGCAGGTTTCCTCTATTGCAATATCTTAATTCCAATTGTGTAAACAAAGCTAATCCTAACATTGATCATTATTATACCAAAACAAACCTTATCTAATACCCTCTCTTTCACCATGAATTTGTTTAGTAAAATCGTTTTGTTCAGTGTGTTCAAAGGTCTTGAATCGAAAATGTCAAAGTGCGATTTTCGTCAAATTTATTTTTACGAATTTAAATTAGGGTGCAGCGCTGCGCAAACGGCTCGTAATATTAATGAAGTGTGGGGTCAGGGGGCTATTAATGAGTGCACGGTGCAGCGTTGGTTCCAGAAGTTTCGCAGAGGAGATTTCGACCTCGAAGACAAGGAAGGTTGGGGCCGTCATCTTGCTCTGGACAACGACCAGCTGAGGTCAAAAGTGGAAGAAGACCCAACCAAAACCACACGAGAAATGGCGGCGGAACTCGGAACTCAAAAATTGCAACGTCTTTGCCCAGCATTGATGAATCGGAAGGGGCCGATCCTGCTCCACGATGACGCCAGACCACACGTTGCACAACCAACGCTTCGACGACTGCACGAGTTGGGCTACGAAGTTCTCCAACATCCGCCTTATTCACCTGACCTCTCTCCTACAGACTTCCACTTTTTCAGGCATCTGGACAACTTTTTGAGGGAGAAAAATTTTCAAAACCAGGACGACATTGAAAATTCTTTTCGTGATTTCATTGAGTCCAGGGATTCGGATTTTTTTTCTGGTGGAATAAGAAAGCTTGTTGAACGTTGGCAAAAGTGCATTGATTCAGATGGAAATTATTTTGATTAAATATATATGGTTAAAGTAAAGATATGGCGTATTTACAATACCTACTAAAAACCTGCATTAATTTTGCATCAACTTAATAAAAATATATTAGATTATTTAATAAAACATATGTTTTTCTAGAAAATCAATTTTATTCATTCTTTAACAATTTATTTGTATCTTTAAATGTATTTAAAAATTCTTAAATTGATTTAAACAACGGAGGTAAGTGAAATTCGTGTGTTGCGTGCATCAGATTTTTTATTTTATCTTACTGTCTCAGATTAGCTTATAATAAGGTTAGGGAAAATTCGTCTTGAAGTGATTGAACAAAAAATACATAAACTTTAAAAAAAATTGTGTTTAGAACGACTCAAAAACTAGATCTCACCTGAAGAATAATATAAAAGGAAAGTAGCAAGCTAAGTCATTTCGCAACATAATTATTGATATAACGCACATTTCTTGACCGCAACTATATTTTTTCCTTGATTCCGCTTCTTTTGGTTATCACAGAATCTAAAGACTTGAATTTCTCTTCTTGTACAAAGGTGTCTCCTTACATATCTATATCTCTTAGATAGTCGCCGTTTCTACTTCTTATCGTATATTTCGTCTTATCTTTATTTATTTCAAACCCTCTCTTTTTCGCATAAAAATATTTTAACATTCTCGGTATATGACAACTTTTCTATGAAATATTCTAATGCTATATTAAGTATGACAGCTGAAAGGGGCTCACCTTGTTTCAAACCCGATCGAACGTCAACCCTCTCGGATTAATTATTACTTATTATCACTTTATTGATGGAATGCAATGAAATTTATAATTAATACATTTTGCAAAGAACTGCAATTTTAAATTACTTGTGTGTTTTGTAAATGAAATGAGATGCTGGACCCTGGTGCTCACTCCTGGACAACCTGCGGCTGAGCATGATATTTTCCTCATCGTTTCTTTTTTTTTTTCTGTTTATTTGATTATTCATTAAAGGTTACTTAATGCTGTTGTGGCTAATCGGACGTTACCTTACATAGCACAGGCTTGGGACCTTCTTTTTACGTCCCCTCCGAAGGACGCCATAATAATAATAATAATAGGCTTACCGAACCCGAAGGTTCGATGCCGATACCACCAAATTCTGTCTACACAGACTCTTCTAATGTTCACTGTTCAAGCCCAACCCCCGAGATCAGCCTTAACGCAATCCTCCCATCGACGCTTCGGCCTACCTTTCGGACGCCTACCAGTCGGATCAGCGAATACCAACTTTCTATGAATCCGCTCCTCATCTATCCCAACAACTTTACTCGCCCATTTGAGTTTCTGCGATACTATCAACTCAATTATATTCTCAGAATACAAGTTCCGCAATTCCGCGTTGTGCAACCTTCTAAACTCCCCAGTGGCCTTATCTCTCTTCGGACCAAATATTATATGCACTACTTTATTTTCGAAGACTTTAAGCCGTTGTTCATCCTTCAAAGTAAGCGTCCACGTTTCACATCCGTAAAGAACCGTCGGAAGAATAATAGTTTTATAAATTATAACCTTTAAGTTTTTAGACATAAGCCGCGAACTAAGTAACTTAGCAATTGAATAATAACACGCATTTCCCACCTTTAATCGGGACTTTATTTCTTCCTGGATCCGAAGGACGCCATAACAAAAAATCCTAGCTTCACCTTTATTAGTAACAATCCCCCTCCTGCTACTGTCCTGCTTGAGTGCTTTCACTCTCCTGGCTCTATCTATGTTTAGCGACAGAACTCAAATAGAGGTTCCAATTCCTCCCCAATCGGATCCAATAAAGGCTCTCAGTGCTTGCACTGGCCCAATACAGCCCCACCATGACCACTACGGTAGTCTCCACTCTGTGATGGGTGCAGTAATGAAGGGGGTTGGGTTTGGCACCGCTATGCTTTGAAGTAGGATAATACAGTAGTGGGGGGGGGAGGAGGGGAGTTGGCTAGAACCATATCACCATGGGGTGTTTTATCAATGAGGCAGGATAGGGGAAATTTGCACCCCCAAAAATGAATCTGAGAAAAAAATAAATTCTTGATACAATATATTGGCTGTGTTGTGTTCATGTGTTAAACTTTTTAATGACCTATTTATTTAATTTACTATTAACAAACCCTTATACAAGACTGAAATGGGGAGCCCGTGGCTGAGTGGCTAGCGCGTTAGTCTCTCACGCTAAAGGTTGTTAGTTCGAATTCCAGTCCCAGAGGGATTTTTATAAGGATAGAATTAAAAGGGGATTCACTCACAACCTCTCTCACGGGTATGTGAGATCCGTCAGCCAAATGGTGGCCACTCACAATATTAAGCGTAAGGTGTGATGACCCTACCATATAAAATACATTGAGAAACGTGAGTGTAATCTTCCATGATGTTACACCGCGAGGCCCAGGGCCTACACGGCCTGTCGCGCCACTGGAAGAAGAAGATACAAGGCTCAAACGACAAGAAACTGCTCGACGTTTTCGGCTACTCCCAAAACTTACTAAGTAAACGTTCTAATCTCCCACTTCCACAAAAGGCTCATCTACATGACTATCATAGGATATATATGGACTTACAGAGTAGAGGTTTGGGGCTCTACTAAACCATCAATTCCTTCCCGTGTCCAATCCCTACAATCCAAAATCCTTCGTAAAATCTTCAATGCTCCTTATTTTGTAACTAATAAACTGATCCCCACTCAAATCCTCTAGTTTCAATACTTTCTTCCAATTCAATTCCTGATAATCCTCCGAGGTGTCTGAAAAGAAGATGGCCTCGAGACCTTATAGTTTAGGATATTTTTAGAGTGCTGCCGCTGGGTAGCTTCTCTACATGTCTTGTTCATGCCTATTTTCTTTTAGCCTATTTAATAGATATGTTGTACAATACATTTGTAAATAATTTTAAAAAATAAAATAAATAAACAAAATTTAAAAAAAAAATGGATTACTGATACATTGCTGTCAGTGAGTCCTGAATATGGGGAAAAACCTAAAACGTTTAGTCCAAATAATTACTTTTGTAAAACAAATTTTTGAGGAAAACTAATTATTTATCTTAAACTCATGAAATCTAGTTTAAAATATTACAAGGTTTAATAAATTTCTAATCCTAGATATTACTCCCCAACAATGTAAATAACTCGGTTATTTTTTAAAATAGAGAAAAATATGTATAGAGTTTTAAAGTCAGTAAATCGCGATAAACAGAAATAAAAGGAAAAAAAAAAATTGTATATAAAATCTGTATATTCAAGTCACAAATAATAATAGATGTAATTCCACCTAAACTCGGTTATTATTGAAGATAGAGAAGAATCGAAAATATTAGCAGCTATAAACAGTTATACCCTAATATAGTTATTTGAAAATAATAAACCATCGTGTAATAATTTATAGGTTTTTTTTAATTATTATTATTATTTTTACAACTTATTTAAAATCACTTCTCAAAGTTACATATGTTCAATTTATTTGTTGAGAAATAAATGATACTTTTTTTAATGAAGTCAGTAAAATAAAAATCCTTTACGGATTTGGCACTCAGTAGTTTGATAATATAGTTATTTTTAACACTCGTTAATATATAGTTATTTTGTTAACTTGTAGTTATATCATTTATATTATAATAAAATTAATATTTAATATAGATTGTATCGCTCTCATAAACTACACTTCAAGACCAACAGTTTTTCGATTTCGAAAAGGCCTTTGATTCGATTGGCCATTGGAATGATATCTTATTGAAAATCTGTACGAATACATAGCATTGTGTATATATGTATATAATGTATATGAAATAAATATTTGGCTGTAAGGACATAGTACACAAGAGATGGCTATATCTATATACAGGAAGGGCGCTATCTCAGCGCGGAAGTTAGAACTTTATCGTCCCCTCTATAAATATACTTGTGTAAATAGGAATACAGATATCATGGTCTTCTTGTAGCCAATTTTGTTCTATAATATTTATTTATATAGAGTTGGCTAGAGTGTGCACTAGACTCGGGTCTAGGAGTCCACTCTTCCTTCTTAAAGTGGGTACCCGAAAATTGAGAAAGTCTCACTGTAAGTTGCTCTCTTATGGTTCACCTATTTTGATGAAAAAGTTGCTGTAACATCTCAGTCATTTACGCTTCTAAAATATGAAATTTCTGTTTTATAAAAGTTATCATTTTTGAGATAGACTTGCCAGACACAGAACTTATCGCGCGAATAGGTTGATTGACTCCAGAGACCCTAATTCCGTTGAAAACTGAAATTCGAAAAGGGTATAGCCGGGTAAGAATGGTATCTGTATATAGTAATCTGCCTCCTCGGTTTTTTTTACTAAAACTTGGGGAATCTATTTGGTGTCGAATAAAAACAATTCACCTGAATTTGTTGCTTTTTAATTCAAACGGTTTTCTAAATTTTTTTTTAAAAACCTCTTTTTTCGATTTTATTATTGTTTTTAATAGTAAAATTTGTCATTAATTTATGATGATTTTTTTTCTTTGATTCTTAGGAGTCAAAGGCATGAAACAATGATATATATGGCCATGATTCTTAAACGAAAAGCCAATATTTAGAATAAGAAAGAAAACCAAAATATGTATTTTTTGTTAACCTTTTTAAATAATGTAATTGAATTGCTACCACTGGGTAGTTTCTTCACAAGACATTATCTCGTCCATAAGTGTAAATTAGCCCATTTACTTGTTGTATATATTATATGTACAGTTGTAAATATCAATAAAATGTTTAAAATAAAAAAAGTGTGAATCATCGATTTTTTTTTAAAGAATAAATCAGAAAATTGCCTTTTATACTTCTCTATTTACAGAAATTGTTTTCGAATTTTTTGAAGTAATGGAACTATATGAGGAATTTATGACTGTTTGTGGTATTTTGTGAACTAGAATATTTACTTAAAATAGTTACTTAGTTCGCGGCTTCTGTCTAAAAACTTAAAGGTTATAATTTATAAAACTATTATTCTTCCGACGGTTCTTTACGGATGTGAAACGTGGCCGCTTACTTTGAAGGATGAACAACTGCTTAAGGTTTTCGAAAATAAGCTACTGCGTAAAATATTTGGTCCGAAGAGAGATGAGGCCATTGGGGAGTTTAGACGGTTGCACAACGCGGAATTGCGGAACTTGTAACTTGTGAATATAATCGAGTTGATAGCGTCGCGGAGACTCCAATGGGCGAGTAAAGTTGTTGGGCTCGGTGAGGAACGGATTCCGAGAAACATTCGCTGATCCGACTGGTAGGCGTCCGAAAGGTAGGCCGAAGCGTCGATGGGAGGATTGCGTTAAGGCTGATCTCGGGGGCTTGGGCTTGAACGGCGAATATTGGACGAGTCAGTGCAGGCGATGTTTGTTGGTATCGGAATCGAAC
>CM041298.1:3982562-4005062 GCA_023052935.1 Piezodorus guildinii | reverse complement strand
TGCCGTCCTTCGGAACGAACGACAAAAAGGTGGTCCCGAGCCTGTGCGATGTCAGGCACTCGTTAAAGATCTCTATCCTAATTAAACCTGGATAGGAAAAATTTAGGACTCCCACTGTAGCATCGTTCGATCAACCACATCAGCATATAGTGACGTTAGATAAATGAACAAACAAACAATAATTAACCATATAATTAATTAGACAAAAACAAAAATATTCCTTTTGATCAAATTCATACTACTAAAAAAAACGCTGCAAATTATTACACAATGGTTTATTATTTCCAAATAACAATATTAGGATATAACTGTTTATAATTCTGTTGATAGGCTAATTAAGTATTATAAAAAGCACTAATTCAAAGCATCATATCATAACACTACCACTGATTTCAAAACGCAATATCTAAGCTAGTTGTTAACCAAATTCAATGATTCTTTTCATTTGGTCCAAAATTTTTTTGAGGAATAGCACTGGGATCTCCTGGAACCCTGATTTGCTATCTACTTGTGAATGGCAAAGTTTAGTTTGTCGTTACCGAGTGTATAACGCCAATCATTAGTTCAAGATAATTGTTTGGATGCTAATAAAGTTTCTATTCATTTTAATTGTATTATTGATGTGTAATACTTTTTTTTTTTTTTTCGTTTATCGCGGTTTACTGATTCTAAAACTCTATACACACGTTTCTCTATCTTCAAAAATAACTGAGTTATAAGCGTATTTAAGTGAAAAATATCAATTTTTTACCTTACTTTTTTCTCTTTTATATAATTATTTAAAAAAAAATAATGATTTTTTTTTTTTGTTTCTTCGAAAATAACGTAATTACAAGAGAATATAAGCGAGAATTCCATTTTTCAATTTTTTTTTCTTTTCATTTTTTCTTTTATATAAACATTCGCGTTTTGTTGTTTAAAAAACAATAATTTTTTTTTTCTATCTTCGAAAATAACGTAGTTATAAGCGAGATTTCGATTTTTTTCTTTTTTTTTTTTTTTTTTTTTTTGTTTATCGCGCTTTACTGATTCTAAAACTCTCTACATACTTTTCTCTATCGTGTAAAATAACTGAGGTATGAGTGTATTTATGTGAAAAATGTCAATTTTTTTTCTTTTCTTTTTTCTCTTTTATATAATTATTCGCGTTTTGTTGATTAAAAAGCACTAATAAATTTTTTATTCTATCTTAAAAAATAACTGAGTTATTGAATAAAATCCTTTTAACCGGCCACCATTTTAAAACTAACTAGCTGATGACAACGTCTAGGTGTTAGGATCATCGTTGAATGGACTAGTATTTTTGTGGCGAATTTAAAAAAAAGTTTTGGAAAAACTCTTGGCTGACAAACGGTTATTTGTTTTTATTCGTTATTCGGATTCTACGCATCTTGAAACGTAAACCCTCAAATTTTGAGCAGGGGTATTTTTTTTTTTTATTTTTTTTTTGGTCGATTACAAAGGTTGATTGTGTAAAATTGAAGTATATGTGATGCAATTTTAATGTCTACGGCTTATATGACATAAAATATCGAATAAAACCGTACTGTTCCCTAGCAAACGGGAATGGAAGGTTGTGATTTTGCTGTGATAACGCAGATCCGTAATGGCCTAATTTTCGGGTACCTACTTTATAGAGGCTGGGTAAACCCTTAAATGTCTCCCTACCCTGGTATCGCCCTAAATCTATATATATAAAAATATCTATTTTTTCAATGTGTCTCGATATCAGAAGCAAGATATTTATAGTTATATTAGATTAACTATAGTAATAGGTTAAGTTGTTTTTCAATCACTTTCCTCATCAACCGAAATTCTAACTTTAGTCTAATAAGTTGCCATTTAATCCTGTTAAATATACAATAGCGATCCAATAGAAGTAGGCATACCCAAAATTACTCAATATATTTTAGCTGTAACGTAATCGTGGTATATAGTCACGTTTGCAACATAAATGTGATTAATATACATTGATCCAACGAATAGGGATATTTTCAATTGAAAACAACTTTGATAAATGTAATTATTAAAAATATAATATTTATATTTCTTGACAATTTATACGTCTTATAATAATGGAGTAGTTGTTGACCGTTTTGACTAGATGGTAAAGAAGTCGGTTGAGGGTGAAGCCACCAAGAAAACACACCGGTAAGAAAATAATAAAATAATTTTGTTTGTATTGGTATTTGCTTTGTGACCACATCCCCAAACAACTGCTCCATCATATTTGTTTTATAGTTACTACTCTTAAACGCATTTATGCAAATTTAAATAAAGACACAATAAAATATTCGCGAGCAAAGCCGCGGGTTACAGCTAGTAACTAATAAGTAATTATCCTGCTTCCACCTCTTTGCCCTTCCAGAAAGGTATGATGCCACCCCCCTAGACTCCAGGACCCTTAGACTCCAGCACCTCCAGACTCCGGATTGACAGGCAACTAAATGGAATTATCGCAAACTGCTCTAAATCGATCCCGTTGAGTAACCTATTATAGTTGCTAAGTTGGTTAGCTCCTTCTAGCCCGGTAGTTTCTACTCCGCCGGCGTTAAACACTTCTCTAACGTCTCGGATTGCTTAGGATGCTTCACAATTATAATAGAGAAGAAATAGTTTTAAGGGAAAACATATTCCGGTTTTGTTTTTTTTGGATAATCGAATTTTAGACTCGATGATAAAAAAAAAATCTGGTGCGGGCAACACACGACTTCACTTAACTCCATTTTTAAAATTAATGAAAGAATTTTCAAATACAGTTAGAGATAAAAAAACGTGAAACTATTAAAGAATTAATTAAATTGAATTTATATAGAAACATGTGTTTTATTAAAAAATCTATTATTATCTAAAATAATCAGTTAGTTTTATCTTCTTTTCATCACTCTCTATTAACTTTTAAAAGCTTGAGTATAAGATAATTTTTTTTTCTAAAATCTTTAACTTTCAAACGGTATATCATACATGTATATTACTGTTATTATGTTCAAAAACTAAAAATTGCATTAAAAAAAATATTTTTTCAATTTTCTCCTTTCCTTTTAAAATTCGCTCAACTTGCGTATTTAGCTGTTTTTCATCAGTGGTAACAAGATAATATAGTTATTTTTATAGAATTAACAAAATTAAAGGTACTTTAGAGAAAGAAAATTTAAACTATCGGCATTTCAGTCCTGTCAGACCATTTTAATCCGAATGAAACTAAATTATATTAAAGCCATTTAATTTTACATCGATACAGCAAGCTTAATCAAAATTGTCGGAACCGTTTTCGAGAAAATCTAAAAATGGTGCAAAATGCATAGTATAAAGTGGGTGTTCTGGTAAGCTCATTTTGATGAAAAAGGTTTTGTAACGTCTCGGGGGTATATTTGTCTTAAATATGAAATTTTAGTTTCAGAGGACATACCGTTTCCGCCCGGGAGTTAAAAGTTCTGTTTGTGACACACAGACCTTTTCGCGGGACTTGGTTACTTGGACTCAGGGGACCCAAAAATGTGTATTTCCTTTAAAAACTGGAATTCGAAATTTTTCACGATCGCAATACTTTTCCTTACTATACATAGTAAGTGAAAGTAAAAATATTGTTTCGATTTACGTAGTATCCAAATATGACTTTAAAGGAAGCTGACGCATGTAATACTTTCACATCCATCCTTTTTAAAAATCAAGTTTTAAATGAACTTTCAATTCCCGAGGGTCACCTGTGGTGTAGTGGTTAGCACACCCCCCCTTCTATGTACAAGGTTCAAACTCGGAGATGCTCCAAGGATTTTTTAATGGGAGTTAAAAATTCTTAGTCTGTGCGTTGTCAGGTACTCGTTAAAGATCCATCTATCCTAATTAAAGATGGATGAGCAAACATTTTTTAGTAGATTTATTGCTATTTACAACTGTATAATGATATACGTCTAGTAAATGAGATGCAAGATACAAATGTCATGAATCCACATGTGAGGATACTACCCATTGGCAGCTCTCCAAAGACTATGTTAAACTAGAAGGTCTCGGGGCCATCTTCTTTTTAGACGCCTCGGAGGATTATCAGGGATTGTAGAGAAAGCAAGGATTGAAACAAGTGGATTAGAGTGGGAATGGAGTTTGTCATGAAAGGAGTGGCCCCTGGTTCGCGCCAAATCAGCAACATAGGGAACGTTAAGGTCTTAATGGATAAGTTTATTTGTGACAAAATAAGGAGCGTTGAGTATTTTTTGAAGGATTTTTGATTGTAAGGATTGAAGATGAGATGAATTTCATGGTTTAGTAGAGCCCCAAATCTCTACTCCGTAAGTCCATATCGGTCTGATGATAGTTATATAGATGAGCCTTTTGTACTTAAGTGGAAGGTTAGAGCGTTTGTCCAGTAAGTGTTGAAGTAGTCGAAAACGTCGGGCAGGGCAAAATTTAAGGAAAATATAAAAAAAAATCGGTTGTAAAATAAATCTGTAGCGTTTTTTAATATTTCAGTTTAATCCTACCTGTGTTTATAAAATCATGTTTACCTGGTCAATAATGTTTACATATTCTAAAAAAGGATTAGTTGAGGTGCTTTTATGCATCATTTTTAACCGAGATTCCTTATCTTTAAGTGGTGTTTTGGTTACTCGAAATGGAAGCTAAACAAATTCATTTTCGTCATTTAATGATTTTTGTTACTGAAAACGAAATTCCAAGGAGCAGTGTGATCTAGTGGATAGGGCACTAGTCTACTGTTCTCAGGGTCCTGGATTCGAATCCCGGTTATTTCAGTCGGAGGGCGACCCTTGGGTATGGATACCCTCCTGAGGCAGACCCAGCCGCGAAAAAGTAGGTACCCACATTGGGGAAAAACCTGGCGGCTGAGCGTGATCTCAGCCTAACAACCTCATTGCACGGCCGTTGACCTAGAAACAGTACGAATCTCTGTATGCAGTGTGCCAAAAACTCTTCATGGGTTGTAGTGGTACAGGTTAAAAAAAAAAAAAATTATTTATTACAAAACAAAAAAAAATATGACGTAAAATTTAATTTGCCATCTGATTTTACTTTGCAATAAGCAAATTTGTGGACTGCTGAAGCATCGGCTCATCACAGCAGAGCTCGTTAAGTGATCAGCATATCGGCGGGGTAGGCTGTAAGGATTCGTAGAGCATTTAAATGTTTCTGTAAGAGGGTTGGTGTTGTATGTTCAGTCTTTGGTGGAAGTTATTGTATTGTTCTGTAGCAGTGGCTGAAATATTCGGAATGTTTAAGTCGTTATGTATAACGTCATTTGTTACGTAGAACGGTGCGTCCACTATTTTGCGCAGCACTTTCGACTGAAAAGACTGTAAAGAGTTAACTTTGTAAAGAGTTAGTTTGTTGGTTAATGATAATGATAATATAAAAAAAAAAAAAAAAACGAAAATCCACTGCAAAGACGATTAAAAGATTTTACTTTTAATCACAACACATGTTTCTATAGAAATTCCATTTAACTAATTCTTTTATGGTTTCACTCATTTTGATCTCTTACTGTATTTGAAAATTCTTTAATCGATTTTAAAAACAGAGGTAAGTGAAAGTCGTGTGTTGCCCGCACCAGATATTCACTATATTCGAAAACAATGAAATAACTAGCGATTTTATTTTTTTTTTTTCTCTTTATCACGCTTTACTAATTCTAAAACTCTACACGTATTTATTCCTATCTTCGAAAATAACTGATTTATGGAGGTATTAATTGGTGAAATTTCAAGTTTTTTCCTTTATTTTTCTCATTTATGATCATTGGCTGTTTTTTTTTGTTGTTGTTAAAAACACTAATATATATATATTTGTTTTGGTTACTGAATAAAATCACTTTTAATTGACTTCCATTTTAAAAATAACAAGCTGATATCAACGTATAAGTGTTAAGATCATCGCTGGCACGGAACAGTATTTTTGTGGTAAATTAAAAAAAAAAAATAAATAAATTAGTCTACTAGTTTCGGAAAATGGACAAACGGTTTTTTTTTTTTAACATCATTTGCAACTGTACTTCACGGTACAACAAGTAAATGTGACATAAGTTAAATGGCGTGAAACAAACTTGAAGAAGAACTATCCAATGGCAGCACTCCTGTAACTTTTCTACACTAGAAGGTCTCGAGGCCATCTTCTTTTCAGACGCCTCGGAGGATTGTCAGGAATTGAAGAGGAAGAAAGTATTGAAACAAGAGGATTAGGGTGGGAATGGAGTTCCCGCACGAGATAGACTGGAGTAGGAGAATGGAGTTGGCACAACAAAGAGACAATGGTCCAGACTCTACAGGCAGGATCCTCACACCGAACAGCGGTAGAAGAGGAAACGATTATGATGATGATGATAAAATATCCTATTAATAATTTATTTTTTATTTGACGAGTGTTTTTTACAACTTAGTTGTTTCCCGTTCCTAAATTATTTTGCCACTTCTTTCGGTCGAGCCAGCCTCCTCCTCGAAGACCCCTGGTAGCCATTCCTTCCTGCACATCCTGGAACCATCTCTTCCTGAGTCTTCCTCTTTTTCGCCTTTCCATAGGTTGATAGAGAAAGGTCATCTTTAGCTATCGCTCCTCTGTCATTCTTTGTACATGTCATACCATTTTAATAATAATAATAAGCTTACCGAACCTGAAGGTTCGATGCCGATACCACCAAACTCCGCCTTAACGCAATCCTCCCATCGAGGTTTGGGCCTACCCCTTTCGGCCGCCTACCATTCTTTCTCGGAATCCTTTCCTCAACGAGCCCAACAACTCTACTCACCCATTTGAGTCTCCGCGATGCTATCAACTCAATTATATCCACAGGATACAAGTTACGCAATTCCGCGTTGTGCAACCTTCTAAACTCCCCAGTGGCCTCATCTCTCTTTGGACCCAATATTTTATGCAGTACCTTTTTTTCGAAAACCTAAAGCCGTTGTTCATCTTCCAAAGTAAGCTGCCACGTTTCACATCCGTAAAGAACCGTCGGAAGAATAATAGTTTTATGAATTCTGGATTTTATTTTTTCTTGTTATCATTGAACCTAAATACTTGAATTTCTCTACGTGTTCTAAAGTATGCCCTGATGTATCAATATAACTAAGATCGCCACCATTTCTGCTACCAATCATATATTTCGTCTTATCGGTATATAATTCGAGTCCAATTTCTTTACCGGTTTTTATTAACACACTTGTATTTAGTTGTATGGTTTCCGTGTCTTCATCTAGCAGTACCAAATCATCGGCATACCCCAAAGCCGGAATCTTGTCACCCATTTTTAAGCCTTAATCGGTACACATCACCTTTTCTATGAAATACTCTAAAGCTATATTAAATAACAAAGGTGAAAGGGAATCACCCTGTTTCAAACCCGATCGCACCTCAAATCTCTCGGAGTAATTATGACCGATTCTAACTTTATGGTATGTTTCCGACAAACACATCTCTACTAGGTTTACTAACTTTCTAGGTATTCCCTGTTCAATCATGTTTAACTTCAAGATATTTCCTGTGCAACCATACCATTTTAGACTTTTTATATCTACTTTATTCAGAATATTTTTATCTTCTTGGTCATTCTGCCTAATAGTTTAGTTCGAAACATGCTGTGGTCTAGATATGGCACTCGAGCGCCTTCAAAAGTCCATCTCCAAAGATATTAGAATTGCCTCCTCCTTTTTGGTAATCCCCATTGTTTCTGCTGCATACAGCGTACGCTTCTCAAAAAGGAATGTTATTGCCTTTTTTTGGTTTGTAGACTCACCTGCTTGCTCCATAATACACAATTTAGGGTTCCAATTACCCGCCTTCCTCTCCTAATTTTTTTCATGATGAGCTGCCATCCTCAGTTATCCATCTGCCAAGATATTTAGACTCCTTTACCAATTCTTATTCCCAATTTTCTGGGGATAAGGCTTCTATATCCCCATTAATAATTCCTTATATAAAACAAGCGGCTAAAATTAAAACAACCTTCAAATAACTTCATAGCATTTAAAAGTGACATTTCTCATTTTGTATTCCTTAACGACCTCATTATGTTCTTAATTCATGGAAACTATAATTGATCATCTATTCTGTTCAAGTTGTATTATTTAAGAGTTCTCGAAAGACGTAACTCTTAATTTATTATCAAAGCAGGAATACTAGTGAGAACTCATATTATTCAGAAGAAATAGTACGAATCTCTAAAAGTTGTTAGTTTATTCATGTTAATGTTGCTATTATACAGTGAGTCCTGAATTTTGCCTATCCAGGTTTAATGAGAATAGGGATCTTTAACCTGACATCTCACAGGCTCGGGACTACCATTTTTACGTCCCTTAGGGCCACCTCCGAGTTTAAACCCTTGATTTTGTGCATAGAAGACTGATATGCTAGCCAATCTGCTACAGACGATCCCAATTTTGGTATTTATTTATAAATTAGAATTATAGGCGTAAAATACCCATCCTAATTCATAGGTAATTTTTTTTTTTTTTTAATAAGATTATTCGTTTTTTTATATACATCGCCATATATAGTAAGGGAAAGTATATAGATCGTGAAAATGTTCGAATTCCAGTTTTCAATGAAAGTACACGTTTTAGGGTCCCATGAGTTCAAATAACGAAGTCCCGCAAAAAGGTCTGTGTGTGTGAGTGTTTTTTTATTTATTTATTTTTTTTTTATTGAAGGTAGGGGAAGTATCTTTCATAGACGATGTGTGACTATACAAGCCCACAACAGTGTGAGATTTCTACTCACTAAAATCCACCTCCCTATTCACCTTTACCACCCCACGGAACTGCCGTCAGGCATTATGTTATGTGAGTGTGTGTGTGTGTGTGTTTAGTAACTCCCAGGCGGAAACAACGAGTCCTGTGAAGCTGAAATTTCATATTTAAGACAACTATACGCCCGAGAAGTTACAAAAACTTGTTTATCAAAATCGGCCAAGCAAAAGAGCTTTTTAGGATTTTCACAAAAAAGTTTCCGATGATTTTGATCGCTATGTCGATGTAAAGTTAAATGGGCTTTAATATCATGCAGGTTTTATTCTGATTAAAATAGTCTGACATAGCTTAAATGCCGATATTTTAAATTTTCTTCTCCTAAAGTACCTTTAATTTTGTTGATTCTATAAAAATAACGATATTATCTTGTTACGACTGATGAAAAACAGGTAAATGTATGATTTGAACGAATTCGATATCCAACTTGAGGAGAAAACTGCAAAAATATTTTTTTAATGCAATTTTTTGTATTTGAAATTGAGAACGGTAATATACACGTATAATATACCGTTGGAAAGCTAAAGATTTTAGAAAAAATATTATCTTATACATACTATTTTAAAAGTTAACGGAGAGTGATAAATAGCCGATAAAACAAACTGATTGTCGTAGATAATAATATAATAGATTATTTAATAAAACACATGTTTTTATTAAAATTAAATTTAAATAATTCGTTACAATTTTTTTTCGTTTCTAGATTTGTTTAAAAATTCTTAAATTTATATAAATAATGTAAGTAAGTGAAAGGTAGGCCGAAGCGTAGTCGGGAGGATTGCGTTAAGGCTGATCTCGGGAGCTTGGGCTTGAATGGTGAACATTGGACGAGTCTGTGTAGGCGGAATTTGGTGGTATCGGCATCGAACCTTCGGGTTCGCTAAGCCTATTATTATTATTAAGTAAGTGAAAGTCGTGTGTTGCCCGCATCAGGTGTTTTTCTTTTAATTTTTGCTAATTTGGCTCTTCCAAAATGAAGGATCACATAAAATATTTATCTTGTTAATGATATGAGAGTGGACATTTCAGACGTCAGTGTAACCGGAAGGGGCAGTGACATTATTAACAGGAAGTATATCATGATGTAATCCGCCATGGCAACTCATCCCCTCCCCTCAAGGGATCGGCCAATCATCTTTTGAGAAGGGTCCCTGATCCTTCATGTGTCGATGGATCTTTTATTCAGGCCGGAAATTGGCACTGCCACTGCCACTAGGAGGCGCTGCTCTCCACTTCCGGTCCGCTCTATCATTATTATAATAGGATTTGATAGATAGTAAAATAGTTTTTTTAAATCTAGTGCGAAAATGACACAACTTTCTCTAACTTTTCTTAGTAAAAAAATGTATACACGCTTACATTTAGTAACACTTTGAATAGTAACATTTTTCGAAGATATTCTATAAGTTACCAATGCTAATATCTTAAAACAGCCTAAAACCAAAAAATACTTTAGATAGTCATTAAATTCGTTCAGCTTGTATATTTAGCCTTTTTTTTTTTTTTTTTTTTTTTTTTTACATTCGCCTACCTGTATATGAAATATATAGTATTATAATTATTTATAATAAATATATATATATATATATATATATATATATATATATATATATATATATATATATATATATAGAAGAGAGAGAGAGAGAGAGAGAGAGAGAGAGAGAGAGAGAGAGAGACAGAGAGTTCGTGAAAATTTTCGAACTCTAGATTTCTTTGGAAATACACGTTTTAGGGTCCCATGAGTCTAAATGACCAAGTCCCGTAAAAATTTAATTTGTTGCATATTACCGGTCCGCTCTATCATTATTATAATAGGATTTGATAGATAGTAAAATAGTTTTTTTAAATCTAGTGCGAAAATGACACAACTTTCTCTAACTTTTCTTAGTAAAAAAATGTATACACGCTTACATTTAGTAACACTTTGAATAGTAACATTTTTCGAAGATATTCTATAAGTTACCAATGCTAATATCTTAAAACAGCCTAAAACCAAAAAATACTTTAGATAGTCATTAAATTCGTTCAGCTTGTATATTTAGCCTTTTTTTTTTTTTTTTTTTTTTTTTTTTACATTTCGCCTACCTGTATATGAAATATATAGTATTATAATTATTTATAATAAATATATATATAATATATAAGAGAGAGAGAGAGAGAGAGAGACAGAGAGTTCGTGAAAATTTTCGAACTCTAGATTTCTTTGGAAATACACGTTTTAGGGTCCCATGAGTCTAAATGACCAAGTCCCGTAAAATTTAATTTGTTGCATATTACCGGTCCGCTCTATCATTATTATAATAGGATTTGATAGATAGTAAAATAGTTTTTTTAAATCTAGTGCGAAAATGACACAACTTTCTCTAACTTTTCTTAGTAAAAAAATGTATACACGCTTACATTTAGTAACACTTTGAATAGTAACATTTTTCGAAGATATTCTATAAGTTACCAATGCTAATATCTTAAAACAGCCTAAAACCAAAAAATACTTTAGATAGTCATTAAATTCGTTCAGCTTGTATATTTAGCCTTTTTTTTTTTTTTTTTTTTTTTTTACATTCGCCTACCTGTATATGAAATATATAGTATTATAATTATTTATAATAAATATATATATATATATATATATATATATATATATAGAGAGAGAGAGAGAGAGACAGAGAGTTCGTGAAAATTTTCGAACTCTAGATTTCTTTGGAAATACACGTTTTAGGGTCCCATGAGTCTAGATGACCAAGTCCCGTAAAAATTTAATTTGTTGCATATTACATTTTTTGAAAACATATTCTTCTAGTCAATATCTATAACAATGATATAGTAAGTATGGTAAAAAGAGTAAAAGTTAAAGCATTATACATAGATAGAGAAAAATGTGTAGAGAGTTTTAGAATCAGTAAAACGCGATAAAAAAGAAAACATATACAAATGAACAAAAATGATAAAATAAAACCGTTTAAATTGTTGCTTTTAATGATATTTCATAGAGAATTGACTACAAATTTCTACAAAATGAAAAAAGAATCATTAAAATTGGTTCAGAACCAGGAGAGATATAGCCTTTTAAATTAGCAGTGGTGATACGCTATTTTCCTTTGAATTGTTTATTGTTGATTTTCATATTAGTTAATTGCCTATTAACAGTTATAGCTTTTTTCAGTCAAATTCATAATTTTTTCAGTCAAATTCATATTTTATTCAGTCAAATTCATAATTTTTTCAGGCAAATTTATAATTTTTTCAGTCAAATTCATATTTTTTTCAATCAAATTCATAATTTTTTCAATCAAATTCATAATTTTTTCAGTCAATTTTATAATTTCTTGTACCCATTTTATACAGTCAATTTAATGAGGTTTTGATACCAAGAACTTCACATTTTTATTAAATCTTGTTGTTGTTTATCCATTTTATGGACTGTTTATATACTTTATGTTACTGTCCTTAATCCGACGGTGCAGCGGGAGTCCTAAGTTTTGGCTATCCAGGTTTACTTAAGATAGGGAGAGATCTTTTACGAGTTCCACTTTTTAAATCTTTTAAGAGTCACCTGTGGCGCACTAATATAAGACGATCTGCATAGAAGGCTGTTATTCTAGCCACTACTCCACAGGTGATCTTCGATACATTTAACAAGGTGTTTGAATCTGCCGGGTTTGAACCCGTGACCTTGGACATATTAATTTTTAACACTTTGCTGAATGCATACAGGGTCACCTGTGGAGTAGTGGCTAGCATAACAGCCTCTTTTAAAGGACGAAATAACCAAAGATTTTTACTCCCTAAAAGCAAATATAGGGCCATCTGCCAGGTATAAACTCGCTAGCTAGTGGATAGAAGGATGTTATGCTAGCCACTGCACCACAGGTGACCCTCGATACATTCAACGAAGTGTTTGAATCTGCCCAGTTCGAACACGTGACCTTGGGCATATTAGTCCTTAACACCTTTCAGAATGCATAAAGGTTCACCTGTGGAGTAGTGGCTAGCCATAACAGCTCCCTATGCTTGAGGTCGCAAGTTCAAAACCAGCAGATGGCCCTATATTCGCTTCTCGGGAGTAAAAGTCTTTGGTTATTTCGTCCTTTAAAAGAGTCTGTTATGATAGCCACTACTCCACAGGTGACCCTGGATACATTCAGCAAGGTGTTAAAGATTAATATGCTCAAGGTCACAAGTTCAAACCCGGCATATTTGAACACCTTGAATAACAGCCTTCTATACTTAAGGTCGCAAGTCCAAAACCAGCAGGACTAGGTCATTTGGACTTAAGTGACCTTAAAAGGATTATTTTCTTTAAAACTCAAATTGTTCTATTTCAATACTTTCCAATACTATATATGTGAAACTAAAAAAAAAAAAAATTGGTGTTCTAAATCTGAAACTCAGAGATAAAGTTTGTTCGGGATCTTCCAGCGGTTAGTTGTTTACCGGCTTCCTATCGATTATCAGCTCCGTCTTAGGGATTTCCCATTTATATCCTATAAATTATTTTCTGTCTCTTTTTTCAGATTAAACTCTCTTTTGCTCTGATAGCGGAAGGCATTTCGGAAGAGATAAGTTCAAACGTAAAAGTTATTAATAATAGTCAATAATAATATCGTTATACGTTGATAGTGGAAATCATTATATGTCATGAAAGTACCTCAATAATAATCCATTCATAATATTTTAACTTTGTAAATAAGACTGGCCAAAGTGCAAAAATGTAAAGAATCGGGAGTGGGTGGAGACCTGCTTCAGTGAATGTTGAGTCTTGCGTAGTTGATCGAGTGCTTTCTTACCTTTCCTCCTCCTTAAGAAATATGGCTGTGGCTTAAGGCCAGGCGCTCAACTGAAAAAAAAAAAATCAATTTTATATTTAAGTGTGGGTTGTTTCACATGAAATGTCCGTTTTTATATTTTCTGAAATATATAAAAGATTTGTCAGGTCTCTGTTGTTTTCTTACTAATGTTTACATATTTAAAGTAACAGTAGAAGGAAACCCCTACCAAACAGTTAAAGGACTCTCAGCACAACTAAATGCAAGTGCATCTACACTTCCAGACATTTAAAGTGTATTGGAAAAGTAAAAAAGCTCGATACATGGGTACCTCATGATCTCACTGAGCGGCAGCAAGACCCCATTTTTTAAAACATACCGTGCAAAAATTGAAAGAACTGGGCCACGAAGTTCTTCCGCACCCACCATATTCTCCCGACTTGTCTCCAACAGAATACCACCTGTTCAGGAATTTAGACAACTTCGTCAAGGAAAAACTTTTTGAAAATGATGATCAAGTGAAAAGTGCGTTTTCAGATTTTGTTTCACTTCAAAGCTCAGAGTTTTTCAGTTCGGGGATAAAAAAGTTGGTGTCACGTTGGGAAAAATGTGTTGAAAAAGAAGGTAAATACTTCGAATAAAATTATCTTGTTTTCATATCGTATTTTTAATAAAAATCCTTTACCTTGAAAACGAACATTTCATGTGACACAACCTAATAATATAAATATGTTGTATTCAACAATCAGTTAGCTTTATCAGTTTTTCGTTACTCTCCAGTTCATTTTACAGTTTTTTGTATGAGATAATATTTGTTCTAAAATCTTTCTCTTTCCAACGGTATGTTATGTTATACATTTATACAACTGTTTTCATGTTCAAAAACAGAAAAATTGCATAAAAACATATTTTTGCGTTGGAAAGCTAACGTTATATTCTATCTATCTATCTATCGGCGCTATGGTCCTTGTAGGACCTTGGCCTCCTCAACAATCCTCCTCCATTCTGACCTGTCTTCGGCAGCTCTTCTCCATCCGCTGACTCCTAACGACCGAAGGTCCTCCTCTACGTCCTGCAGCCAACGAAGTCTAGGTCTGCCCCTGCTCCTCTTTCCACCAGGGTGTCCCTCCATCATCATTTTAGGCAGCCTCCTACTTTCCATTCTCTGTACATGCCCCAGCCATCTTATTCTGGCACTCTTGATCTTGGCAACTATATCAGGTGTTTGATACAGAGTTCTAATTTCCTCATTCGTCTTCATTCGCCAACGATCTCCTTCTTTTGTAGGACCAAAGATTTTTCTGAGAATTTTCCTTTCCCACATGTTTAGCAGTCTTTCATCATTGCGTGTTAATGTCCAGGACTCGCTTCCGTACATGACCACTGGCTGAAGGACAGTACAATATAGTCTTATCTTCAGTTCTCTGGATATATTCCTGTTCTGAAATATTTTCAGAAGAGACCAATAGCATCTATTGCCAGCTGTTATCCTTGCTTTAATTTCGTCTCTAATCTTATTGTTCTCTGTTATAACAGTGCCTAGATACTTAAACTGTGGTACTCTCTCGAACCTATACCCAGCCCCCTCGATATACATGTTTCCTCCTTCTTCTCTGCTGATCCTCATATACTTAGTTTTTTTTCGTATTTATGATCAGTCCTGTTCTCCTCGCAGCCACTTCGCATTCCTCGAAAGCTCCAAGTTAAGCACTGGTTGTTCTTCCGGTTATCACAAGATCATCTGCAAACGCTAGATGTTGCGTCAGTCTGTGATAAATACATCCTCCAGGCCTTGTCCTTATTGACCTCATGACCACTTCCAATAACAAATTGAATAGGACTGGAGAAAGATAATCGCCCTGCTTAACACCTTTCTGAATTTCAAAAGAGGTTGACATTTCAGTTAACAGACAACGTTATATTATACATCTTTAATACTGTTCTTATCTTCAAAAATTACATTAAAAATATTTTTTCTCTTTTCTCCTTTAGTTGATTGACAAAGGGTAGGTATCTTTCGATAAGTATGTTAAATCTGTCCTCGCAGCTTCTTTTACTAAAACTTGGGGGATAAATTTGGTGTCAAATAAAACAATTTCAGCTAAAGTTTTAGCTTTTTAATTCAAAGTGTATTCTAGATTTTTTTTAAACACTATTTTTTTATTATTATTTTGTTTTATTGTAAACTTAGGATCTTTTTCATCTCTAAGTGTATTTAAAATTTGTTACATTAATTTTATCAACGGAGGTAAGTGAAAGCCGTGTGTTGCTTACACAAGATTTTTTTTTATTGTTGGGAGTTGAACGATTCGGACAGTTATACCGACTACTCATCAGAAAATCTGAACTTACAGTTGACAACAAATTATTAATCTACAAGACAATACTGAAGCCTATCTGGACCTACGGACTTGAACTGTGGGGGACAGCTAAACGTTCTAACATCAAATGCATTCATTCCTTTCAATCCAAAGTCCTCCATACAATAGTAAATGCTCCTTATTATGTCTCCAACTATACCTTGCATCACGACCTTAATGTTCCATTTGTTTCAGACCTAATTCTGTCCAAATTTTCCAAATTCCACCAGAACTTCATTCATCATCCCAATCCTCTAGCTCAATCCCTATCCAGCTCCACTCATCCATAACAGCCACCCAGAAGGTTGAAACGGCAGTGGCCCCGCGACCTTTTGTAAATATGTATATATTGCAGTTCTAGCACTGGCTAAATTCTCCACTCAATATGATGTATGTATGAGTGTGTGTATGTGTAAAATAGGTATGAGTGATTTCTTGACTTTATTGTATTGATTCATTATTGTATATAGAATAGAATAGAATAGAATAGAAAATAATCTTTATTCTGGGACATAGTTCCTTAAGGACAACAAATATATACAATTAAAGTGTACAGTGTATCTGGCCAAAAGACCAAATGGTCATGATTAGTTCTTATTTACAATGGTGTAAGAAGTAATAAAATAAAAAAAGGAATATATCTATACAAATGAGTAAAATAAATAAACTTCTTCAGATGCATACATTTGCTGAACAAAACTAAATTTAAAAAGATTAATAAATTAATTTAGGTATGAGCAATAAATAATATTTCCTTTTTACATTCAAAATCTGATGTTTGATATGAAACGTCATAGTTGGGCGTCTGTTTGGGAATACAGGAGGTATTGGAACAGTTGGAACTTGAATGATGATAGAGATGAAGCATGGCGGATATGAGTAGGTAGGGAACTGCAGAGATTTGCAGAGCGGATAAGAAAGGAATGATCAAAAGTTGTTGTTCTATGGGTAGGAATGTAAAGGTCAGAATGGCGAGACCTTGTTTCGAGGGAGTGGATTGACGATTTAAATTGTAGAAGACTGTGGATATAAGGAGGAAGCTGGGTGTTAATGGTTTGGTAAAGGAATGATCCGAGGAAATATTGTCTACGAATTGGAGGGAGGAGCCACTTTTACTCGCCGTATAAAGGGTACACATGTGCCCTATCACATATATATTTTATTGTAATTTCATACTGTGTAAATATTGTATGAATGTAGTATGTATGTTAACTTTCACCACTGCTATCAATGTCCAAATTGGGACACATTGTAATTTTACTCTATTAAAATTGTAGTTGATTGAAAAAAAAAAAAACATTGTTGGGAGTTGAAGTGTTTAAAGAAATGTGAAAATTAAAGGTTCACGGCCAAGAGTGTTATAACATGAATTAATCTACATAAATTAATTGTCGCAGTGTGAACAAATTGACTAGAAAATTCTATCACCCTAGAACATGTGAACGAATTGACTTCAATCTTCTGGATCTATTAATATATTTTTTGACAGTTTTCTAAAGCGAAAAAATAAAAATAAAATAAAAGGTCTACTACAGACCATGTACTCAGCTTTATTTTATAGACTTACTAGCTGTAACCAGTGGAATTTCTCGCAAAAATTTAATTTTTAGTTAGTTTATTTACTTTTATGGTAACAGTAACATAATAAATGTAACTGCGTTTTCAGTCAACAATTGACTTTGTCAACTATTTTTATGTGTTACGCGTATAAATCCAATTTATAATGAAACGTCATCATTTCACTCAATCAAAGTTGTGGTAACTCCCGGGCGGAAACGGTAAGTCCTATGAAACTCGAATTTCATATTTAAGACAAATATACGCCCGAGACGTTACAAAACCTTTTTCATCAAAACGAGCTTACCAGAAGAGCCACTTTATACTTTGATGGATGTTGGATAATAATAAAAAGAATAAAGTTCGAAATAAAAAGTTACTTTAATTAAATAAAAAAAACGATTAAAAACACAATTAAAATGATGAAAAATGAGAAATAAAAAATAATCTTTTTCTTGTTGATAAATTAAATTTAAAAAAAAATGTTTCTTAAGTCCACACACACAATATTTTAACGATCTTACAACAAAAAAACACAGTACACACGATGCACACAATGCAGGTAATTGGTTGGTTACCTCAGTGTTGCAGGTAAAAAATTAATATTAATAATTAAATTACTTTCCACCTGGCAACACTGAGGGACCTGAAAAACCGTCGTGTAACCTCCGTGTTGTGATTGACGGTGCAACCGTTACAATACCATGCATTTTACAGCTTTTTTCGATTTTCTCAAAAACGGTTCCAACGATTTTAATTAAACTTGCTATATCGATGTAAAATTTAATAGGCTTTGATATCATTTAGGTTTCATTTGGATTAAATTGGTGTGACAGGGCTTAAATGCCGATATTTTAAATTTTCTTCCTCTAAAGTACCTTTAATTTTGTTGATTCTATAATAATGACTACATTATCTTGTTACCACTGATGAAAAAAAGGTAAATATATAATTTGAATGAATTCGATACCCAACTAAAGAAGAAAACAGAAAAAATATTTTTTTAATGCAATTTTTCGTTTTTGAACATAAGAACAGTATGATATACCGTTGGAAAGCTTAAGATTTTAGAAAAAATATTATCACATACACAACCTTTTAAAAGTTAATATAGTGATAAAAAGCCGATAAAACTAAGAGATTGTTTTAGATAATAATGTAATAGATTTTTTTATAAAACACATGTTTCTATAGAAATTCCATTTAATTAATTCCTTAATAGTTTTTATTTCTAACTGTATTTGAAAATTATTTAATCGATTTTTAAAACGGAGGTAAGTGAAAGTCGTGAGTTGCCCGCACCTGATTTTTAATAAACTAATAACAATTGAACATATGGATTCCATGGGAACCTACACACGTAAAGTGGTTGGGCTCGGTGAGGAATGGATTCCGGGAAAGTTGGTACTCGCTGATCCGACTGGTAGGCGTCCGAAAGGCAGGCCGAAGTGTCGATGGGAGGATTGCGTTAAGGCTGATCTCGGGGCCTTGGACTTGAACGGTGAACATTGGACGAGTCCTGTGCAGGCGGAGTTTGGTGGTATCGGCATCGAACCTTCGGGTTCGCTAAGCCTATTATTATTATTATTATTATATGTATCGCGATTTGTCGTTTAATTTATTTTTTAATATATACATTCCATTATCTGTAAAAGAACCACCCTAAATTTAAATTATCTCTTGGAAGTACTGATCTTCCGCAGGTAGCTCAGCGTAAACAAAGTTCAATTATATTTTTTCAAGTTTTTTTTTTTTATATTATAATCTTCCGATTCCAAGCTAACAATATATATTAGAGGTAGAAGAAGCAGAAAGCCCTCGTGTTGAGTAGAGAAGACTGCGGTAGTAGAAGTAGGAACCATATGATGGAGGACACTCTAAATCCTGACTAACGCCGAAAATATTCGCCCCCTCCCCCACATTATGTTATGTCAAGGAGGCGAGGAGGGTCCAAGATATAGGTCCGCTCCTTGGACCTCCTTCAGGGTCCTTGGAATATTGGAATAATGGCGAGGGTAAGCCACATTATCTAGGGTCTGCTTCAACTTGTCTCCAAGCTCTATTCTGCACTAGTTGTAATCTTAGCATATATATATATTGTTGGTTAGTTCTCGACTGTTGATAATTTAAGTTTTCAAAATACTATTATCAAGAGCAAACTTGAAGATATTTATTGACTGAAACCTAACAACAGTAGATATATATACTAGTATAAATATATATATATATATATATATATATATATATATATATATATATATATATATTGCTATGTTTTTGACCGACTGCTTTTCCAATGCAGCAGTAAATTCAAAAACTAGCTTAATTGATATCTTTAATTAATATATAAACTGTATACGCTGGGCTAACCGTGAAAGAATAGTACTTCCAAGTGACAACTCAAAATTGAGGGTGGTTCTATTGAAATAAATTAGTGGACTGTATAGATTTTAAATAAATAAAAATAATGGAAGCAAACGAAGAATCACAATACATTTAATACACTGAAATACAAATAAACAAGATAAGAAACAAATTAACCTAATAAATTTATATAAGAAAAAAATTAACCTAATTATAATTAAATAGCTGTAAGAAAATGTAGGAAACAAAATAAACCTAACTAAAATATTGTAGAAACTAGAAGAAACAAACTTAACTTAATTAATGCTTAAAGATGTAAAAAAATAGTTATCAAAATTGAACAGTTTCTTGAATAAGAATTAAGAAATTAAATGTTCCATTAATAGATAAGCTATATTCACGTGAAAAAAGTCCAGTTGCGTATTGTAGAAAATCTCCGCAGGGCGGCTTAGACGAAGTTCTCAGTAATGTTGAATGACCGCAGGGCGGCTTTTCCAAGTTCCAAGGGGAACGATGAGAAAAAAAAAAAACTTCGTTTGCAAACGTACTAAGTATGAGAGCAGACTCGGGTCTAAAGCACATCTACCCTTTAGACGCTAGCTTAAAACCCCCCGCCAGCAAAAAACAATTGAAGTACGATCGTATTCTTTTTCTTTCTCTTCTATTCAAAACTTTTAATTATATTTAAAATAACTATTTTTTAAACAGATAAAAGAAAAAAAAAAGATTGACACAAAATGATCTATTGATAAATATCGTAAAAATTATACAGTTTTCCTTTTTTTTTTTTTTTTTTTCATGAAACAGTCATGAAACCTCATCAGGCCATAATATATGGCGTGAACATAAACTATATTCAGTGAAACCATTGGATTTTTTTTCCAAAGGTTTCGTGTTTTCCAATCCCAGTAAGTGGCATGCAGGGGATATCAAAATTAGACAGATTTCAATCGATGATATTATTATTTTTATTAACTTAAACATATACAATAAATTTACACAATGCCTGAGAATACTGAGGGACATTACAGTTAACCTATAGTTAACCTAAATATAGTCAGCTGCCGAAGATGGAATCAGTCTTAGGAGCTTCTCTGCTTCATCCTCCAGCTGCTCTGAGATGGAACTTCAACCCTCCGGCCTGGATTAAGACTGACCTCTTTTTGAGGATAGAACTTGACTGAATTTTTCGAATCCTCTTTCTGATCGTCGTCACCTCGGGCTGGACTGATATGGGAAGTGCGCCAAGCCGGGGGTGCTTAATCCTAGTGTATTGAAAGTTTCCCAAGGTATCGCTGGGGAGCCCCATGGAGGTATACGCCTTTTGATGTTTTGCCGACAAAGGCTTCTTAATCTTTAAAGATTAATATTTAAGCTATTTACTAATGAACTCCCCTTAGTATCCTCAATACATAAGAATATATATATATATATATATATATATATATATATATATATATATATATATATATATATTCGCTGAAGTCACCAAGCAATCATAGATTTTTTCCTATATCACGCTAAACAACTGCAAACACATACCAGTAGGAGGGGTCACCCGTAGCGTAGTTGCTAGCATAACAGCTTTCTATGCCAAAGGTCGTGGGTTCAAACCTGCGGGTGGCCCTAGGATTTTTTAATGGGAGTAAAAAATCCTTAGTTATGCCGTCCTTCGGAGGGGACGTCAAAAGGTGGTCCCGAACCTGTGCGATGTCAGGTACTCGTTAAAGATCCCTATCCTAATAAAACCTGGATAGGCAATATTTAGGACTCCCACTGTAGCATCGTCCGATTAGCCTTAGTAGCATAAAGTGACGTTAAACGAATAAACAAAACATACCAGTAGTAATTACAAGGTGACACAATTTCTGACTGAACATGGACAAACAAAACAATACTTAAAACGCTTTAACATACTACAAGACGACAAATGTCCATACGATGGTAACATACATAATTTTCAACACCTACTATTCGACTGTAAAAAATTAGACAACATTCGAGCTAAACATATACAGGACGTTATATTAGAGCACGGGACTTGGTCAGAAACAGAACAGAGACTGATGACAAAATTTAAAAAGTATTTTATAAATTTCGTTAACAAAATAGACTTTTATACTGACTGTAGGAAGGCAGCTCAGTCTTTGTAATTATTGTTGTCCTAAATTCATTTTGTTTGTATTTATATATTTAGCTGCTTTATTCTAATTTTGAAAAATATTGAAATGTGTAATTAACATTATTTTTAAGCTATTTCCTTTTGTTAGATATTTTTCAATTGATGTTAAATTAATTTTATTGTTGTTATTTTTCGATATATTTAATGTTTAAAATGAAGATCAAAATAATGTAAACTTAATAATTTGTGAAATATAACATAGATTACGTGTAGTGTGCCTAAGAACAGGCATGGAACATGTATATAAAAATCAATAAACTCTCCTTCTTTGGGGATATCATAGGAGGAAAAGATAAAAAAATATATATATATATACATATACACAGTTGTGAACATAGAAATTGCATCACCGATGCTTCACACATTTTTATGGTAATGAATTTGTTGCAATCGAGTATTTTTTTTTTTTTCAATTTATTTATATCACACGCTAAACAAAATTAAGAATCTTAGTTTTTGGTTAGTTGTTTTAGCTACTACGAGAATAAAATCTGTAATTATGTCGAATTTTAAGCATTTTA